>CM034151.1:94542422-95131766 GCA_019776745.2 Taxus chinensis
GCTAAAATGGTGCCATTA
Source organism: Taxus chinensis (assembly GCA_019776745.2). NCBI lineage: Eukaryota > Viridiplantae > Streptophyta > Pinopsida > Cupressales > Taxaceae > Taxus > Taxus chinensis. The sequence goes on from CM034151.1 coordinate 94,542,441, forward strand.
AATTACCAATTTTTCACTCCTATTAAGAAGGGAAAACCAAAACCTACATGGTATAGATAAAATGAATAATGTGACTACCATCGTATGCATGGCCATTCTATGGATCGTTGTGTTAGATTACATCACTTTATACAATACTTAATTGATAATGGGGACACCAAAATAGAAGGAAAATCTAATAACAAGACACCAAATGATAAATTAAAGGTCTTCTAAGACCCATTTCCCACGCATGGTATAAACTCTAATGTAAAGTACAAGGTTCAAACATCACATAATATCGAGTTTGATTCTATTATTTCATTGTTAGATCATATGTAGAACATAGTAGCCACTATCAAATTTAACACTCCTACTTACGCCATAACAATGCGATAAAAATAGGTTTGTGTGCCCACTGATAAACAACCTTCTATGTCCACAATGCCACAATAAACTTCTAATCCAAAACCTATTACAAATGCACAAACCTCAAACACAAAGTCTTCGTATGATTCCTATGATATAATCAAACAATTAGAGAAGATGAACACATGAATTTCCCTCATGGAATTTCTCATTACATCTATCACAATCCAAAGTATCCTTGATCATGTACTCCATGAGACACGTGTTCTTATGGATATTAACTCTCAATAATTTCAGGATTTAATTTCTAACTTATCACCTAATAATCCAATTTTATCATTTGGTCCACATGACCTCTTGAACCCCAACGTTACAAATAACAATTCCTTATATGTAGAAGCATTCATCACACATCAGAAGATAAAATGTATGATTATAGATAATGGAAATGCATTGAATATCTAATCCATGAAATTGTTGATATGTCTAGGATACACTAAGGAAATTCTAGGCACTAACATCGTCACCATTCATGGTTATGACAATAGAAAAAGAAAATCTATGGGTACTATATCTTTAGAGATAAAATTTGGACCTAAAAATTTGGACACATTTTGTCATGTTGTGGACGTAGAAAACTCATATAACATCTTCCTTGGCCTTCCATGGATTAATGCCATGCAAGCCATTCCTTTTACATACAATAACTGCATCAAATTCTCATATGATGGTACATAATTCACATTATATGCAGATGTTAAACCCTTTGATTATTATAAACTCTTAGAAGTAAGACATACACATGTAAACTATTTTCCTTCTATGGATAAATCCTTGGCTCCTTGCCTTATCCCATTCACAAATGAAACCCGTATAGACCCTGAGGTTCTGATGAAACTTCAACCATCCACTTCCTATGCCCCACTTAAATTTAAAATTATAGAAAAAGGTCTTGGAGAGTATGAACTCCAAAATGTTCTCCATGTTGGCAACCTATCGTTATCCTCAGGTAGTTACATTCAATCCAATGTTCCTTATATCAAATTTGTTCCTATCTATAATCTTGGTAAGTCTATATGGCAAAAGTTTGGATATCTAGATGAAGAACACATTCTGAGTTCTTCAGGATCTTAGTTATATGATGATGGATTCACTTCTTACTATGAATCATCTAAATACACTAAAGTGCACAAAATCATGAAAAATATGCAATGGAAAGGTAAAGGACTTGGGAAAAATTAACAAGGACGTATTGATTTGATATCTTGCATAGAAAATATTTATCGATATGGTATTAGTTTCCGTACATTTGAAAATTCATCAATATTATTTGATGTCTCGACTAGTGGTGAGGACTTTGACTATGATGACGAGACAAGTTCCACACATAGCCTCTCTGATAACCTTGTCAAAACAAACCTTTTTATTGAAAACCTCTCTATCAATACCATTAACTTCCAACTTGTCTATCCTACCCTGATCAGTTGAGATTAATAAATCATGTCTCCATTGGTCTCTTTCAAACTGATAAGGCCATTGAAGAGTTTATTGGGACTCAGGATCCCATCCCCCTTTTTTATCACAAGAAGGGATTCAATATTGACCTTGATGCAACTACCTATTTTGGCGCCGTGCCAAATATTGGATCAACCATGATCCCGCATAAGAGGAAACAAAGTCAAAAGGTGGATAGAAAAGGCTTCAAAATTGGCTAAGTATAAAGGTGTAAGTGGAGAATGCCAAGTGTCAGTATGATGCTGATTCAAGGGGTGAATAGAGAAAAGGTTTCTAAACAAGTGCCTGGGTAGCAAAGTTGGGGAAAAATATGCCCCTTGTTATCTCAAAAGGGGTAAAAGTTGTAAAATAGCCCGAAACTCCACCCAAGGAAAAAGTCAGCATCTGGGCCCGAGTCAAAGCCAAAGATGGGGAATAGGAGGAAAGAAGGAAAGGGAAAAAGATAAATTGTGGACCTGTAGGCCCGATTTTTGTTCCAATCTGGCTGCCACGTGTCCCATATCAAAAGGGGACCCATTTTTCAAGTTGTTTTCCCGCCCTCCTATATGGACCCAATACAAACTTTGAAGGGGCATATCTTTCGACTCAGGGCTCGAAATATTGCAAATCTGATGTCGTTGGAAAGATCTCGGCCTCACCCATGCCATGGAGGTCTGAAACTTTAATTTTGAGGAGGTTAGGTGAAGAAAAATGGAGGAAACATCTTCAAGATTTCAATGCAGGATCTTCTTGCCTCAACAACCAGATCAGATTTGATCTGTTTCATTGTTTCCTCTTCCTTCAAGGTGCCAAACCAAGGATTGATGTAGTAAAGATGGATTTGGGAAAGAGATTTCATCAGAGGCATTAACAGCAGTGGTTGAGTTTTAACTTGCTTTTCCTGATTCTTCTCTCTCTCTTTCTTCTTTCAGGTTGAATCTATAAATATGGGGGCAGGATTCATTGTAAAGGGTTGGACATTCTTTGTTTTGTAGGCTCCCTTCTCCTTCTAGCAAAGGGATCTGTGGGGTTCAGGCCTTCTATCAAAATTACATTACGTTTCTACCTCTTGGCTACTTTGTAATGGACTGTATCAATCTACAGAGCAATAAAACACGTCTGTGATCGATTTTAGATCCTTTCTTGTCTCTTTTGCTTTCATCTAGTCTCCCATTATATATCTGGCTATCTGTGCTTGTTTATTGTATGCATTTTGTTGGTTTGTGTCTATTAGAAAAATAAGTGTTCATCATTCCTTTGGTGCATCACCTGGTAGTTTAGTCATTTCTTATTTCTTATACTCCTTTTATCCCTGTCTCCTTGGCAAGTTTTAGATTAGGTATAGAGATAAACCCTTTGCAAGCTCCCACGCATGCACCTGAACAGAGGAATAAGGAACCAACCTTTAATTTGGAGAGCTTTCCCATTTTTCAAGGTCCCACACCTTGGGGAAAGTTCAATGTTATGCAATCACACCAAATGAGTCTGCCTTAGAAAAGTAGATTTTTAGAACTCATTTGGGGGTGCTGTGATTTCACACTAACAGTTTTGGCATGCCTGGTGGGACTAAGAAGTCTCCATCTTATTACAATAGGAATTGATGTACACTTTTTGTGATTCTAGCTTTTAAGAAGCCTTAAAATTATACATCTTGCGACTCCAAAAGAAACAAATCTACTGGTTTCAGCAGCCCAAGCTTGGGAGATTCATGAGAAAAACCCAGTCTAGAGCAAGGAAAGAAGGTATATTTGAATACTTGCATCTATCCCCAGGTAGAGAAAGGAGAGGAAGAAGAGTTTCAGAGGTCTCCATCTCCACCAAGTAGAACCTTGTCAACACCTCCACCTACAAGGCCTTTCTTTCAATCTGCAAGGATTCTTAGGCCAATCAGAATGGCACAACCAAATCCATATGTCAACTTCACCAGTAGTAGTCCACTCGCCTTGAATGCACAAAACCCAGTTCTGATTGCAGCATTAAAGAGCATCCCATATTTCACTAGGGAAAATCAAACTTCTCCTGGTGACCATGTCCAAGATATTGCAAATGTCTGTACAATCCACGAGATCCATGAGATGGACATTGTAGTCAAGTTGCTCACCTCTTCATTCAAAGGGAAAGCTTCACAATGGTTCAGGAGTCTTGAAGCAGGATTTATCCAAAATTGGAACCAGCTGTGCACATCTCTTCATAATTAGTTTGGGGAAAAAGGTGATAACTTGTCTTTGTTGGAGTAACTAACAACAATCAAGAGAGCCCCAAATGAGTAACTGAAATACTTCAACATCAGATTCTAATGGACATGGGATAGGATTCCAACAGCAGTAAAGCCCACTAATGAAGGTGCCTTCTTATACTTTCTTAGGGCTTTAAATTCTGATATTTCTCTGATGATTCAGTCAATGGGGGGCACTACATTACCTGCAGCCTATAGCCTCTCCATAGGGGCTGAGAACCGTTTGATTCAAGCTGGAAAAATCACTCCTAGGCCATCCATGCCTCTGTACCCTAAGTTAGGAAGCCCAAATACTAGCCAAGCACCTACATTAGCTCCTATACCCACCCCCAGGAGTCAAAGCTCAGTTGAAGCTTCCACTTCATCATCTAATACCTCTAAAGAGTTTCAGGAAGTGATGAAGCAACTTCAGAACTTTGGGAATGAGCTAGTGACCATCAAAAGACAACAAGCTCAGAGTTTCAGGCCATACCAACCCCAGGCTCAATATCAAGCTAGACCCCAGTATCAGCAGAATAGGCCACCACCTCAGACTGTAAACTAGAGCTAGAACCAAGGACAACCCCAAGCTGCTAGACCTTTCAGGCCGTATGATCCTAACACAGCTTCAACATCAAGAGCATTGGTCCCAGCACAGAACAATATGGCACAGGAATATGATTGGTGTTTTCCATGCAGTCAGCCACATAACCAATCAATGTGCTTTAATGGTGCTCTAAATCAGGCCTTGATGGTGCAAACAGTATGGTGCCACAAGAACTTGGCCAAGAGGAAGATCAGTAACAAAGAGCTCAACAAGGTGGCCCCCCAAATGAGACTATGCTTGTCAATTGGCAGGCTGAAGATTTCTGTGGGATGAATCAGTCCCCTCCTCAAGGTGTGGCTACCAACACACAGTCCAAAAGGAGAAATATTGGAGAGGGCCAACCACTAAACTCAGGTGACCCTCAACCTTCCATCACTCCACAAGGTCTTGGTGCTCCAAGTACAACTCCCAACATACTGAACCAATCCAGACCACCTTCCAAACCCAGTCAGGCACCGGTTGTAACAACCCATGTGCAAGAAAGAAATGTGTCTGGGAAGGGGCAGCAAAAAGATAGCTCATTCAATATTATTGAGAAGATGAAAAGGACAAGTGTGAACATTTCACTATGGGAGTCACTGGCCATTCCAGGGCAGAGGGATCTGTTATAGACTACCATGTAGAATTGGTCAAGTTCAAATCACCCCCTAACCAGTAAGAGAGAGTGCTTGATAATGCGGTTCAACTAGGGAGAAACCATGGAGAACAACAAGGTAAAAACCTGAGACCTCCTCCCTTCTATGTCTCATTGATTATTGGAGACAAATTGGTGCACAATTGTATGATTGATTCTGGGGCTAGTAGTTTTGTGATGCCCAAACAAATAGTTGATCAGTTGGGTCTCTAATATGAGGTCATCTCTAGAGGAGTAGTCCAATTAGATGGGACAACAGTGACTACTGTGGGAATCATCAAGGATCTGAGTCTCACTCTACATGCTTGCCCTAATGTGACTGTTTTGCAAAACGTGTCAATCATAGACTTTCCACCACATTTTGCTTTGTGTCTATCCAGGGACTTCACTGCCAAAATTGGAGGCCACCTATCTGTCGATTGGTCACATATGCTCTTTAGGACAAGCAATGGAGTGAAGGCTACAATCATATCTGAACCTATTGTTGATTATCATATTGAATCCTATGTGCCTAGCCCAATCAACGCCAACTGCTCAACTTTTGATCAAGAGGACCTCCTAAGCACTTCTGAAGCAAATACCAAGGTGGGATGTATCCCAGACTTGACTCTTGATGATTGGGCCAAAAAAAATCATGCTTTTGACCCCTATAGGGAGATGGAAGAATCTGAGCTAGGTGTCTACTGCCTACATGAAGAGAATCAACCTCTTCCTGACCTAATCAAGCCAGAATACAAGGATGACAATGAGGTATGGCAATTGTTCTTTGATGGCTCAAGGAGTAGACAAGGAGCTGGAGGAGGAGCCATGATTGTGTCCCCCAGAGGTATGAGATATTATTCAGCCTTCAGATTCTAGTTTGCTTTCTCAAATAACACTGCTGAATATGAGGCTTTAGTCCAAGGTCTTCATTGGGAAAGGAAGCTGGGAATCAAGAACTTGCAAGTATTTGGTGACAGTGAACTGGTTGCCAATCAAGTCAGAGGACTAAATGCTGTCAAAAATGACCTACTCAAGAACTACAAGAGTAGGGTATGGGATCTCATGGAGGATTTTGAGGCCTTCAGTATTGTGTCCATACCTAGGAAGGAGAATGAAGCTGTTGATAGACTTGTAGCAGTTGGGGAAATGTTTGATGTGGTTGACAACATCAAAAGGGACAAAGAACAACCACATATCCATGTGGTTGTGAGGCCAACAGTGCCAGATAATAATACATGTTGGTAGGTGTTTGAGAATGATCAACAGATCATTAACTTTCTACAAGAAGAAGCTGAATTCTCAGCTATAAACCAGAGCAGACTAGAGAAGTAGTACGGGAATCAGATAGTACAGCTACATACAAACAAGCTTCCCAAAGGCTTAGTGACACTGGAATCCATTTTCAATCCTAATGATTAGTTCAGAAAGGAGAAGGCTAACATGCAGATCAAAGGAGAAGATTCAGAGTCAATCCTAGTTGGAGAAGACAAAACACTTCAAATTGGCAAAGTGGCCACCAAACAAGAAAGGTATGAATTCATACAACTTTTCCAAGAATTTCCTGATGTGTTTTCTTGGAGTTATGAAGACCTAAGAGGGTTCAATCCAAAGCTAGCACAACACACAATTGAACTGGATCCAGCTGCTCAGCCCATTAGGTAGAAGCAGAGACCAGTCAACCCACATATTGAGCCTCTGATGAAGAAGGAGTTGAACAAGCTGATAGAGGCAAGCATCATATTTCCAATCAAACACTCAAGTTGGGTTGTGAATCTGGTCCCAGTCAGGAAGAAAAATGGAGAAATCAGGCTGTGTGTTGACTTCAGAGATTTGAATAGAGCCTCCCTCAAAGATCACTACCCACTCCCTTCAATGGAGTAGATCTTACAAGTAGTGTCTGGGTCAGAAAGGTTCTCCCTCCTAGATGGCTACTCAGGGTACAACTAGATCATGGTGAAAGAAGATGATCAATTCAAAACAGCTTTCACTACCAAATGGGGCACCTATGCCTACAGGAAAATGCCATTTGGATTATCCAACGCCGGAGCCACTTTTCAAAGGGAAATGGATATGGCATTCAAGGGGTTGATCAACAAAATAGTGTTGATCTATCTGGATGACATTACAGTGTTTTCCAAAAATGCAGCAGATCACCTTTTCCATCTAAGGCAGGTGTTCCAAAGATGTAGGAGTTTTGGGGTGTCACTGAACCCCAAAAAATGCATATTCTTGGCCCATGAAGGCAAGCTTCTAGGCCATATCATATCAAAGGAAGGATTGGCAATTGACCCAGAAAGAGTTCAAGCAATAAGAGCATTGCCATTGCCAAGTCACAAGAAGGCTCTTCAAAGCTTCTTGGGAAAAATCAATTTTTTCTGCAGGTTTGTTCCAAACTTTGCTACCCTTGTTAAGCCAATAACGTTGATGTTGAAGAAGAGCTTAACATTCAGGTGGACATATGAAGGAAAAGCAAGTTTTGAGGCTATCAAAGAAGCCATATCACAAGCCCCAACTCTTGTGAACCCATATTTTTCCAAAGACTTCATATTGTATGCCTTTGGTGGCAAGTGACACAATTTCTGCAATCTTGGTGCAGCAGAACAAAGAAAGTACAGAACAACCAATTGCTTTCTTCAGCCAGAGTCTGGAAGATTATGAGGTGAGGTACTCCTTCATTGAGAAGCAGGTCCTGGCGGTAATCAGAGGATTGAAGAAGTTTAAGCATTTGGTTTCAAACAACAAAATCCAACTATTGGTCTCCCATGCGGGAGTTAAAGAATTCCTTCTCAGCAAGGACCTGAATGAAAAAGCGTGCAGGATGGATCACCCGTGTCATGGAATATGACATTGAGATCAAGGTCACCAAGCTGGTCCGTGGGAAGGGGTTGTGTGAACAACTAGCCTCAGGTCAACAAGATGAAACAAACAGTGAAAAGGAGGTTGTTCTTGTTCTACAAGATGATCAAGAAGAAGGGAGAGATGATGTACCTGCTCCTTGTTGGACCCAAGACATGGTGCACTTCCTTCGAACAGGAATGTGTCCTCATGGGATGAGTAAAGTAAAAAGAAGGCATTTCAGGCTACATGTCCATCCCATATGTTCTTATTGATGGTGTCTTGTTCAAAAGAGACATCAATGGCATTCTACTGAGATGCATTGGGATAGATTAGGTGGAGAGAGTGCTACAAGAATTCCATGTTGAAATAGCTGGAGGCCATTTTTCTCCAAGAGTGACAGCACTCAAAATCATGAAAGTAGGATATTATTGGCCCAGAGTGTTTAGTGACTGCTACACATGGATCAAAAGGTGTAAGAATTGTGCATTCTTCAAAGGCAAGGAAAGGCTAGCAGCACTTCCATTGCACCCAATCTCAGTCGACCAACCTTTCATGCAATGGGGATTGGACTTCATTGGAGTCATCAATCCAAACTCAAGCCAAGGTCACAAATGGATCCTGACAGCGACAAATTATTTCACCAAATGGACCGAGGTAGTGACACTCAAGGAAGCAAATGAGTCTAGTATCCTGGATTTCTATGAAGGGATAGTGACCAAATTTGGAGTGCCAGCCACCATCATATCAGACAATGCATTAGCATTTATAGGTTCCAAGATCATAGGATGGGCTGTTAAGAATGGGACTTATTTGAGTACTTCATCAAACTATTACCCTCAAGGTAATGGCCAGGCTGAGTCCACAAACAAGAACCTGTTAAAGATCATCAGAAGAACTCTTGATGAGAATTAGAGGACCTGGCACACAAAGCTCAAAACGGCCTTATGGGCTGATAGAATAACACCCAAGAGATCTACAGGAAGCTCTCCATTCAAGCTCGTCTATGGGAAAGAGGCAGTGTTGCCTATATCACTTGAGTTGCTAGCATTGGAGCTCATGAAGCAACTAGAGATGTCTGAATTTGGACCAATGGAGGCCAGGTATGTGGAGTTGATAGAATTAGAAGAAACTAGAGAGCATGCTCTCCAAGCAATAGAGAAGAATCAGGCTTCAATCAAGAAATGCTTTGATAAGAAGACAAAAGCAAGGACCTTCTAGGAAAGGAGACCTGGTTTTGAAATGGGATGTAAATCAAGAAAAACCAAGAAGGCATTCCAAATTTGATGCCATCTGGAGTGGCCCCTATATGATCACAAGATGCAAAAGTAGCAATGCTTTCCAATTGTCTACATTGGAGGGTGAAGAGTTACAGATTCTAGTAAATGGGATCTATCTTAAACACTACTACTAAAAGGGGAGTTCTCACCCTGTACATATTAGTTTAGTTTTCTCTTTCCTCTAAGTGCTTATGCACATTGTCTTGTTGTAGTGTAGATTGCTTTTCTCCTAAGTGCTTTGCATGCTCTGCATGTTCCATTTGGAGCATGTATGATTTCAAATTTTGTTTATAGTGTGGTGTTGTTTTGTGGCTCTTGTGTAGTCCATTCAGAAAGACAGATGAAACCCCAGGTTAAAACAATTTTCTACTCTCAGAAACCTTCATTTTGAGATTTCTTATGAAAATTGAGAGTGCAAGAAGTTGGGCTCATGAATCAAGAGGCAAAAAATGAATATCAAACCATCTTTCTCAACTCCATGCCCAATGGATATGACAAGGCAATTGGTCTTTTCATCTAGCAGGTAGATACCCCTGTGAGTCACCAAATTGTTATCCATATTTCACCCCCGTGCCAAATATTGGATCGACCACGATCCCACATAAGAGGAAATAGAGTCAAAAGGTGGATAGAAAAGGCTTCAAAATTGGCTAAGTATAAAGGTGTAAGCGGAGAATGCCAAGGTTCAGTATGACGCTGATTCAAGGGGTGAATAGAGAAAAGGTTTCTAAATGAGCACCAGACTGTCGCGTGTCCCAGGGGGAAAGCAGACCGTCAGGGAAAAAGTTGGTTCTTTGCCCCTTGTTATCTCAAAAGGGGTAAAAGTTGTAAAATGGCCCGCAACTCCACCCAAGGAAAAAGTCAGCATCTGGGCCCGAGTCAAAGCCAAAGCGGGAATCGGAAGAAAGGGAAAAAGATAAATTGTGGACCCGTAGGCCCGATTTTTGTTCCAATCTAGCTGCCACGTGTCCCATATCAAAATGGGACCCATTTTTCAAGTTGTTTTCCCACCCTCCTGTACGGACCCTGATACAAACTTTGAAGGGGCATATCTTTCAACTCAGGGCTCGAAATATTGCAAATCTGATGCCTGTTGGAAAGATCTCGGCCTCACCCATGCCATGGAGGTCTGAAACTTTAATTTTGAGGAGGTTAGGTGAAGAAAAATGGAGGAAACATCTTCAGGCTTTCAATGCAGGATCTTCTTGCCTCAACAACCAGATCAGATTTGATCTATTTCATCGTTTCCTCTTCCTTCAAGGCACTAAACCAAGGATTGATGCAGTAAAGATGGATTTGGGGGAGAGATTTCATCAGAGGCATTAACAGCAGTGGTTGAGCTTCAACCTGATTTTCCCACTTCTCTCTCTCTTCTTCTTTCAGGTTAAATCTATAAATACGGGGGCAGGATTCATTATAAAGGGTTGGACATTCTTTGTTTTATAGGCTCCCTTCTCCTTCTAGCAAAGGGATCTATGGGGTTCAGGCCTTCTATCAAAATTTCATTACGTTTCTACCTCTTGGCTACTTTGTAATGGACTGTATCAATCTACAGAGCAATAAAACACGTCTGTGATCGATTTTAGATCCTTTCTTGTCTCTTTTGCTTTCATCTGGTCTCCCATTACATATCTGGCTATCTTTGCTTTTTTATTGTATGCATTTTTTTGGTTTGTGTCTATTAGAAAAATAAGTGTTCATCATTCCTTTGGTGCATCACCTGGTAGTTTAGTCATTTCTTATTTCTGTATACTCCTTTTATCCCTGTCTCCTTGGTAAGTTTTAGATTAGGTATAGAGATAAGACCCTCTGCAAGTTCCTACGTATGCACCTAAACAGAGGAATAAGGAACCAACCTTCTCTGGAGAGCTTTCCCACTTTTGCAAGGTCCCACACATTGGGGAAAGTTCAATGTTATGTAATCACACCAAATGAGTCTACCTTAGAAAAGCATATTTTTACAACTCATTCGGGGGTGCTGTGATTTTGCACTAACGGAAACTACTATTAATTGATATATTTACGTATAGATCTAATATTCATACATTATTCAATCATCAGTTGATATATCAACACCATCAAACAAAACACATGCATTCATATGACGCAGACTCACATCAACAAAATATTGATCAAAGGAAATCATAGACATCAAATATAGTAACAACAATAATCACATCACATATCGATACAACATGGAACAAGTAACAATCATATAAAAAATAAGTCCATAGTCTAGTATATCATCAGATGTCATCGAATTACAAGAAATTCCTGTACATGGACCTATAAAGCCCTCATACATCACTACATTATATACATATATCTCATATCTCATCACTACGTTTTTGGTACATCTACAATCACGTAAAGCTCTATCAAGCTAAAAACTTCACAACTCAAGGCTACGCCATTGATCACGTTGCCCCTATATCTGCTGAAAGCCTACCTATGTAATAAAGTAAGATCAACCAAATGATCTATAAATCGGCCAATAGACTATTCTGCAACATACTTCACGAACATAATACTTGTGCTAAAAGATCTCTTCCCAGCATCAGAATCTCTAGGTAGAATGTGCCTCGTGTTATGCAATCATCTCTCTTTCTCAATAATATAGTACATGTGCCTATTGCAACCAATTATTGGATCAAATAGATTGTAGCATGCTCACCTATAAGGCCATGAAATGCTACTCGCTCTACCATCCCATGACTCTTAAGAGCTACAATCAGGTGGGAACATTGTTAACGAGGATCAATGTGTGAATCAAACCATTATCTACACCATTAGTGACTATGTTATGCATCACCTACAACAAAACCAAAAAAATGTCATTAGTAAACGTAGGTGCCACATATGACAATAGTGATCACATATCATACTTTAACGATATGCTACATGAAATCAATAGATAAGGCTCATGCTTTGTTATCACCCTAGCCCACCTCATAAACCACCAGGGGATCATATAACAATCTTTCTCCTCTACTCCTCCTACTGAATGGTAATCCTGCCACATCCGCAATTCAAACTGGGTATAATAGCACCCATCGTGTGCACCGCCCACCATGCCTTATACGAATTACTAGTGCACCTATTGCATCATCCAGAGTCTATCGAATCTATCACCGCATCAAAGCCTCAAGTCTGACTTGGGAGGTACTAGCTGTGCTCAAAATGGGCAATTGGCTTGGTTCCCTCCCTTCTCGGTGCCATACCAGATAAGTGTCATCACTTCACTCAATTCCTAGAATAACTTGGTCATAACTTAGAAGTTGATCCTATAACCACATAGATCCTTTGACATACATCGTAGCTCCACTACATCCTCTAACCAGTCCCCCATATGTGCAGTCATGGCCTCCAATATCAAATAAACCATGTGGCTCTACACATTCGATCCAACAATGATCTAATAGGATTGTTTGTATCACATCCTACTGCCTCAAGGGCAAGACCTACCAGTAGTCCACTATCTTAATAAAATATACTGGGCCTTGATCCACTCCCCGATCGTGGTCCAAAAATTGGCCTCAAGGTATGAGAAAATATGTTTAGCTATAGCCCATCACATGTAACAATGTACGTAGCTTTTTCCAATACACACCCCCATGTTCATTACCTGGGTAAATCATGTCATAGATCTACTATATAGACATGGGCTCAATACACATCGTGCCCAAGAATATCTGGGTTATTCTACCTCCTGATTCTGATATTCAGTTTGATAGTTAAAATGTCGTGCATCTTAGGACAAGATTCCTACACCACCAGCTTGCTACGACACCTCTACCATGATGACGCAATAACCACTGCTATAATTTCAAATTTGCAAGATGCAACACACCTGACCTTAAGATAACATCCAAACTGAACTGCACAACACGGGTGAACCAGCTTAACCCCTATAAAATACCCTTTCTTAGCGGCCCTCAGGTCTACCTCTGAACATCATCTATAGATCATCACTTGTACCCTCTCCCCATAAACTATTAGAAAACACATAAAATATGATCATGTGTCCATCCACATGTCACATGGGAGATCTCACATGTCGGCAACCAAAATGATGCACGTATTGGCACACCACCTCTCACAGGAGAAGTAGTAAACCCATTAGGAACTTTTTATTATGGGGCACATCCTAAAATCACTTGCTATGAATGCTGACAGGCATCACACAAGATTTGTTTAGTTAGATACATCCCACTCATCAGGAGCGACAACCCCAATCCTAGCAAGGATACTCAACCCTGACAACCACCACAGAAATAACCCCCAAATGGATGATCCCTCTATACAACATCAACCACATGAAGAACAAGACAACACTGATGTATTGTTGCAGCTACAATGGATACATGATCACAATTACAACTCCACTCTCTCATAACAACTCTTCAAACACTATTTTTCACATTTCCCACACTCTGGACTAAAAACCACCCCATTCATAGGTTCATTAGATGCCTATTGGAATTTTAGTTCTATTATTATATCTTCCTCTAGAAGTCAGACCCACTAGCATCTGTGATCATAAAGCGCTGGAGTACCTATTTGAGGGTCGCTCTAGGATTGCACCTTCTATCTCACTCTTTTCCAGGTCTATAAACACTGAGAATACGCTCACTTAAATACATGATTTTTTCTTACAAGCATAATAGGTTTTCCATGACCATTAAGGTCGGTCATACCAACACCAAAATACAACTACAAAATCACACTTACTAGTTCCATCCTAGTATGTCAACAATGGACCACAGCCACCACCACCATCTCAAACTCGACTCAATTGTGGTGCTAAATCCATCTTGAGCTAGCACTCTCATGGGCTCCACGCAATAATCATTAACTGAGTCACCTATTCACAAGCTTGGGGACCTATTACATCATTTATAGTAACTTTCATGATACCTACCACGCTAGCATCCTTATTTACACCTATTCTCTAAATTAATACACATCCAACATAGTTTCAATCATATCTTGATAATTCCTAATCAGTTTCCTATCCCATTCATAGATTTTTCTTCAAACTTCTGCATACAATCATATCATATACATTCCACAAACATTAAATTTTCTCCTTGTCATCATTTCAACTCAATATATATGCATTTACGACATCTCTCATACATTAATCTCAATCACCATTACTTTGATACATGTTTACTTTCAACTCAACGTTCATTCTCATCATCACTCCCCCTTTTGCCAAAGGGGGGGCATACAATTGGGGCATCATGTAATCCCCCTTATATCTTTACACGATCATTTTACAATCCACAACTCTCTCATTAGGTCAACTAGTAACCTCAATATTACCACCAAAACTGACTTGTAGAAATAAAAAAAAGCATGCATCATTTCATATTGGATGTGTACAACACCCACATATCCATTAGACTCATCAAATTAGGCCACACATGCCCAAGAATCTTCTTTTTCCATGATTGCTACAAACTACCTTCTAGGCCTAAAAACTAGTCTTGCTATTTAGACATGTGCAAACAACCAAATGACTTCACCAAGCTCTAAAATCTCTTCAAAAATCTATCATGGCTCCCCATCTAATTAGAACACCAATTTAGATCATAGGTCAAATGTAAAACCTGAGAGAAAATCAAACTTTCCTGGAAACATATAAATCTGAGTGGGCTCCATCTACAGTCAAGACTCCAAACCACCACCACTTGAAAGCTGTGAGACTCCTCTCCCTCCTCAAATCATTAAATTTGATGAATATGTGTTTAGATCTCACACTATCAAGTTTTCCTCCATATCTAGTGAACTAGGGTTTAGGTAGGGGTTTTGACCTCCTTGGGTTCTTAACTATCATTCATAAAGCTTAGACACTTATTTGACTTCACTCCAACTCTGAGATCTTCTTAACCCCATGCCTCAACATCCCTAAAAGGATCAGGGTCATGTGTAGACTTCAAACATGCCAACCAACACAAAAAATTTCACTTCGAGCTAGAAAACTCACTTTCTCAAGCTCGATATAGCTAAAAACTTCATATCTTGCAAAATCTTCCTCATACTAACCAAAAATATTCCCACAGCACCAGAACATCCTCTCTCAACTTCTCCAATGATCACCTAATCATACTTAGCTCTTCATATTCTCAACCACCATGACTTGCATAGCTAGGTCTTAGAATTAGGTCTAGTTCATACCTAAACAAAGTAGTGTAGACACAAAATCACACACTTTGGATAATTATCTAGTCTTGATTGCATGCTACTATTCATATGATTCCTAAGTAAAAAAATTACTAGTTAACTCATGTCTTTGGCCACATTTATTTGCTTTCTGTTACCACTTTTGGTCTTACACCCTTACTTGCTCAGTGTGCCTTTTTAGACTCTGACTTTTATCATCTTGGACACTGTCGCCCATCTAGGATGCCAATGCCAGTCACCCTTGTTCCCTTTAGGCTCCCCTGAACCCTTTGTACTTTACTCAAACTTTTTGGGTCCTTTCTATCTGTTTGAGCATCTTATCGTTTTCGTAGTCGGCCTTTTTGGGGTTAATTACGAAATTCAAGCAAAGGAATCATATAAATATAAAGTTATGTGATCATAATAAAGGAACAAGCACTAAACATTAACTATCATCACCTAAGGTTGCATCCATCAAGCATCTAAGAGATCTATTACATCCATCTAGCACCATCCAAGGGACAGAAGGGTTGGTTTTTCTGCATACACTTATAGGAGGGAAGTTCATTCTATTTCATGCACACATCTATTACATTTCTTTACATTTAGCCACTTGTTTGCTATCAAGTGTGACTCGCACAAGAGCCACCTAGGGAATAATTCTACACACACACAGAACTACATTGGGTCTAAGATGGAGTGCAACACTCAGTCGTAATTTCACCATTGTGATAGACAAGGACAATCTGACCCCTCATTCTGCATCTTTCTTTTTTAGGATTTGATGTCTATTTGAGGGTTTTACATGTTCATATTTCAATATAGGTTTCCAGTGACCTCGGTGATCATTGTGCAACCTCAGAGTGACCAAAGGTGACTAATAGAAAACACCTTATAACCACTCAAAGGAGGTTTCCTGAGATTTTCCATAGACCTAGGCACCTAGAAATAGGCCTAAGGTGCCCACGGGCACCCCTATCCCTCTCCAGGCACCCCATTCTAGTCTATCTTTCCAAATCTACATTTTTATGGGTCTCTGTGTGAAACTCCTACTTTGTTTACTTAGTCAGCACTTCGATACACCCCAGATTTTATTACCGGTGTCCCCAAATTTCACCCTAAAATCTGGGACTACCCATTTGAAAAAAATCATTCTTTTTAAAATAACGGGTTTTTTCATGTTTTTATTGCCAGAAGATGTATGTATTACGTTAAGATATTCCTAGTGAATCATATGAGCCAATTTTAATAAATTCCTAGATGCCAAAACTCATTTTATCCCTCCGCCAAGTTTTGTATGTGGGAAATTTTTATTTAATTATTTATTGAATAAATAATGCCCGGTTTGAAGTAAATTGTGCTCCGATTGAATCTTGTTGAATTTTTTCATGCCAGTATTCACTCATCCAATAGGGTTTCACCAGGAATGAATTCAGGGCATTGTCTACAACTTCTGGCAACATTTTTTCACTTTTATTTATTTCTTTTGTGTTTTTCTCCTATTTTCTCCGTAGTTTCTCTGTGAAATTCTCCTAGGTATGTTCTTTGTCTAGTATAGTCTGTTTAATTACTTGAAGCATCTGGAGATCATCTACTGACACAGCACTAGAAGGAATCAGCCTCAGAAAGTAAACTTATGATAAAAAAAGATGAAGTCATGCACAAAAAGCCTCTCCCAAGAAAGTCACACTTTTTGGAATAAATAGATCTAAGCTGCAATGGGAATTTTGGTAGTGTCAGGTAGGCAGGAATTTCTTACCTTCCTTGCAGGGTACTTTTTCCCATGAAGTCAAAGTCACTTAAACTGGGATGGGAAAATTAGAGGTGGCAGACAGGTGGGAATTTCTTACCTGCCTTGCAGGGTGAAAATTCCCATTATAGAATAAAGAAAATTCACTTAAAGCACCGATGGAAATTTTCTACCTACCTAGCAGGCTAACTTTTCCTACCAAAGAGATTTATTCACCCATGCAAGTCACACTTTATCAAAGGAAGCTATTTTTAATACAAGTCACACTTTTTGGGAAATGTTTTAAGCTGCAATGGAAATTTTGGTAGTGGTAGGCAAACAGAAACTTCTTACCTACCTTGCACGGTAATTTTTCCCATGAAGTCAATGTCACTTAAGGTGCAATGGGAATATTAGAGGTGGCAGATAGGCAGGAATTTCTTACCTGCCTTGTAGGGTAAAAATTCTCATTATAAAAGTAAAATCACTTAAAGCACCGGCGGGAATTTCTTACCTGCCTTGCAGGGTAAAAATTCTCATGATGAAAGTCAAATCACTTAAGTGGAAGATGGGATTTTTGGAGCTGGAGTGTAGGGTGGAAATTCCCATCAAGCTGACTTCTTATTTTTAGCAATTCCTCTTGCCAAAAAGTGCAACCCACCTTGGGTGAATATAATGCATTTAATAATATTTATTAATGGTTTATTCACCCAATTTTGGTGCCATAAATAGAAGGAAAGTCAATGCAAGTGGAAGATATAAGGATAAGTCAAGGATGCATGCTAAAAATAAATAAAATAAATTTATTTAAAATCAACCAGCAGCATGCATCATTGGGTGCCCAATTTGGGTGAATAAACATGATTGTTTAGTAATTAAATTGCCAGAAATAGAAAGGGCAATTATTAAAAATAGAATGTTGAGCGTTATATAATCATGCGCTGCCATAATAAAGAAGAAATTAATTCTTTTTGATGAGGATTGCAGCCCAGACAAGTTTTGGTGACAAAAGAAGGAGGATTTTACATTAAATTTTATTTTCCACTACTGGGAAGCTTTTGGTTTTGGCACCTAGGGTTGGAATAGCCTAATTTTGGTCATTTTGAGCATCTGCATGTTGGTATATGTGCCCCAGTGAATTAAGTAATATTTTTGTTTTCTTTGCATGTAATCAAAACCTCAAATTTTAGAGTAGCAAACTTTATATGCAAATTTTGGTGATTGCCATGGACTCCATCTTTGTCTGAATAAATTGCAGGTATTCATCACAGGTGCTCAAATCAATGTTAGGTACATTGAATATATCTTCCAAATCATAAGAAATTGTTAGATCTGCACAAATTGATCCAATTGCAAGGGATTCCGGCAGAATTAAAAGAAAAAGAGCTCAAACAAAGATTGTCCCAGCAATAATGAAGCATGATGAAAGAGAAGGAGCAACAAAATCATACATAGCTTCAAGATTTTCTGAAGTCGATGATACAGACATAGACCCTGAACCTATCACTGATTTAATTGACATATCGAGATCTCATTATTACAAAGGTTTTTGGCAAAAATTCGTCCTATTGTTTCTAACACAGCCCGTGTAGAAGTCAGAGCATGGAAAATTCCTTCTAGGATCTTGTGCATGCACTCTCAATCTTCCAGTCGAAGCCTTCATTGAATTTACTTTGCATGTACTGAAGAAGAATTGCAAAAGCTCCAAGGATAGAAGGGAAGATAGGTCAAAGGAAATACCCACAAGCAAATCAGAGTCATGCAGAGCTTCAAGATCTAGTTTGGTGAGAATCAAAGGTAAAAAGAGTCAACCACATGCAGAATATGGAAGAAGAACAAGATTGGGATGGTTGCAGCTTTCTTCTTATTTATTTTCCTCTTTCTTTTATTTACTCCGATAAAGTAATTGAGCAATCAATTAAATTATAAAACTTAAGTGATTGGTTTAAAAGTCGTTACTTGAAGAAGTCAATTACTTGGAAATAGGTGGCAGACATGCAAAATAGAAGGTTCTATTTTTCAGTTATAAATTATGCATGTTATGTAAAGAGGAATTCCAGGAGGAAGATTTCCAGTTGTTTCCCTTTCATAGCTTCCGCACGTAGGAATTCATTTAAAGCTTCATATTTGTAATTGCCCTTTATACACTATAAATAGAGGAAGAACCTACGAGTTAAAGAATCAGAATTTGTAATCAGTGTTCTTGTGTTCCAAAATTTGAGCTTAAACCCTTGATAGTTTTTTACAAGTAAAGGAATAGAGAAGAGGTAGATTTCTGGAGAACTTTGTGTCAACTATGCATTCATTTCTTATTTCTTTTTAGATCTCTGCACAAACTTTTTGTTGTCTTAGATCTAGACCTAAAACTTTCCTTTGCTTCAAATTCTATACTTAAAATATCTATTTGTTTTATCTATGTGCATGCGATCAACTCTGTGAACTATTGGTTGGGTTGCACATCTTCTTTCCTTTCTTCCTACTTTCTTTTTTTTCCTCTTCTACATATATTTCCTTTCTCTTACAGTTGCTTACTTGCTGCAAAATTGTTTAGCTATGGTTCATGAGCTATATAGTTAAAGTAATACCAACAAATAGATATTAGGACATACAACTGAAAAAATCTTACACGAGAGCCTCACCGGTAAATGAGGGATATTTATCTCATGATTGCCTAGGTTTTTAGCTATGCAGAAAATCTAGCCAACAATTACGAATCATCTAAGTACCTCTTTCTCCTCCTTGCAATTAGTGTTTTACAATTTATTTCTTAGTTTCTTGGGTGTAATTATTGTACTTAATTGCATATTTATTTTATTGCTACAATAACATCAGATTAGGCATAAAATTCACATTTAGCTTAATCATTTTGGTAAACCCAACCGATCAAACCCTTTTCTTCTGAGTATGTCTTCACCTTATCAAGTCATGACTCAATCGTCCTATCCTTCTTTCACACCCACTAAGGTTTCAGGCATGGTTACTACCATTTTTTATTTCATGTAATTTCATACTCAGCATCATTCTCAATTTATTACACCTCGATTTGATTCTTCTATCAATGTAGTAACTACTCACCGCACTCTTCCTCCTAGGGCTCCACCTATGTTTATTCCACAGTACCTATCACTTCTTCGGCTCCTCCTACTATTTCTAAGGGCTATGATATTATTGAACAACTTAAGAACACACCAAATAAAATCTCCCTCTATGACTTGTTGTGTAGTGCACCTGATTATCGGATTCAAACATTAGAGGATCACCCTCTCATTCTATTAATATAGAAAGTGATAATTCTTTGGTAACCTTCACACACCTCATTCAGTCTCTCAAAAATTTTCCACGTGCTATATCATTCACTAATGAGGACATATCATCATTTGCTAATAACAATCCATGTGCCTTTGCTTATCACCATTATTATTGGCACCACTTGCATTAAAAGTGTACTTATTGATAATAGATCAGTCCATGTCAACCTATGTACTCATTCCCTTCTCAAAAAATTGGGCATCAACTGATAATCTAATTTCTAAGAATTATACTCTTATTCTGGGATATGATTCAACTACTCGTACATGCCTAGGAACCTATTTCATTACATATTCAATTTGGGCCTAAGAATGTTCTCACAGACTTCTTTGTTATAGACGCTTCATTTCAATTCAATATATTATTAGGTAGACCTTGGATTCATGCAATGCAAGCAATTCCATCCATTGTACACCAATGTGTCAAATTCTTACATGATGGATATGAACATACTATTACTGTAGATCCTGAACCATTCAAATTCTATCACATAGACCCTGTTACTAATCTATGCATATTCCTCCTTCACAGACCTATTCCATATAGTAGTATTGATACATATGAGATTGGTCAATCTAGCACTTCACAGTCTTCTTCCACTGCTCCAAGCATTCTGGCTATTTCTACTCATACTACTACAATCATCTCACCCACAGTATTTTCTCCACTGGACACTATGGCTTCGCCTGTTGAGGCTCCTCTCGTCCCTATATCTAGTATACCTCCTAGCAATACTCTCGACATAACTATACAACATGACAATGTTAGCACAAACAATTCTGATGACAAAGTCGATACTATTGAACTTACTGATGAAATATTGGGAAAACGTAATTTCACTCCTATCGATATAAATGACTCCTATTTCAATGAAAATTTCATGGCTGATGATCTTGGTGAATAAAAATTCAAGACCCCTCCTACTAATGATATGGTACTTTATTAGGGGTCTTATCATACCTTGGACATTATTTCACCCTTTATTGAGCAGTCTACAACTACATTGCCTCCTTTTACATGCACACTCTTAATCAACAGTTCTTATTGGCATCATATTCCTGTGGATCGTACATTTTCCAATACTATTTACACATATGATGGCTTAGCTAGGATTGGATTGATGTTTAATGACATTCTACTGCTACCTCACTCACCGCATCTCTATCATGAATATTTTCACATTATGGTCACCTATGGTCTTCATGTTTTTCATCTAGAAGTATTCATCACACGTACCCCTTGTACTTCTCCACTCATACTCGATAAATCTTGTCTTGACTAAATTGGGGGAAATTTATACTTCAGTCATACTTCTATCACTTTTTCCATGCCATTGGGAAATATTTCTATTGTTAATGATTCATCTCCTAGATATTCTCAAAATCTTACCCGTTGGTATACACATGGATGTCTGCCATCACCTTTCACCGATGAAGAATATGCAACGACTATGTACACATTACGTCGCAATGTCTCTTTATATGATCCTCCTCATACTATTGTCTATCAAGTCTCCAACGTTTGCCACTCCAATCAGCTTCAATTTAAGAACAATGAGGATCTTCTAGACAATGACACTTGATCACACTCATCACCACATACTTGGGGGGAATTGCACTTATCTCTTCCCCCTAACATCAACGAGCGTCTTATCTCTCATCACTTCACATCTCTACTTTTACACACAACATATGCACTTGTATCATCAGTTCCCATTACCTGATGATGCACTCTTGTGCTTATGGTTCACACTTGACTGTTGAGGGAATACTATATACATGAACCCCACCTCACACACTATGCTACACACTTATACATTTGAATTTAGCATCTACTACATACTTCACACATTGTGCATCATACACTTAGGACATCTTCTCCCACAACATCTATTATACACTTTGTGTCTTATTCACTACACACATTTGCACTACATCTCTCTTCAATCTACTTCTACATGTTTCGGTCATTACCCTATGATGCACTCTAGTTACATAGTCCATACTCGACTGTTGAGGGTATACATCTCAAATGGACCTCATCACACTCATAAGTTCAATCAACTCACTCATTCAATCACGTGTTTACACTCTACTTGCTTTGCACTTTGATCGATCACATCTTTCTAGTACACACATTCAAACCATTTCCCGATGATGCACTCTCGTTTACGGTTCATTATTTACTGCTGAGGGGGCATAAATAAATGAACCTCATTGCATACATACACATCCACTCAAGGGGGCACGCACTGCTCCTATCATTCACAATGCATTCCATTCCATTCCATCTCATCCACAACATACTGCATATCTTGGTTGCATTTACTCTTGTTTAACATTTGCTTATTACATGTTCACTTTAATTACACATGCTAGATAGATATCTTGTATGTCATTATCTTTATCATACACACATGCGTGTTCACTTGCCTTTCTAGTTGTGATCGCATATTATACAGATCTATTACATGCAGCATGGATGTTTGGCAAAGTACCTATTACCAGTCCCACAAAGGCTCCTGGGGGCATCCACTTTCGTACACTACAGGTGTTATTATTTCATTTTGTTTCATAGCACACTAATTTATCAATTATACACGCTTTGACATACTTTTTATCTTTATAACATGCTAACGGGTGCTTCATGTGAAACATTTGTTTTGCAGGGCTATTTGTTTCCATGGTTATCTGTTACATTGCTTGTCATTGCTTTCTCTTTGGATGCTCATTGTTTATGGGATTTTCCCTTTGTCTTGTGTGTACACTATCTACTATAGGATTCGTCGGCTTTGATTATCTTGTGACATCATGAGTGGTGTCCCATGTTTGCAATGCTACTTTTCATGGTCTACATTATCTTCTTGTTTACATGTGTATTTCCTTACATCTTAGCTTACACATTGTCTTCTTAGTTTACATTTTGTCTTAAACATGCATGTTTGTTTTTTCTTGTACTAACACTTGTCTCCCAGCCACTTTTTTGTGTGTGCCTTGGTTTCTACAAAGCACATTCCCTCCCACTACAGGGCATAGTTTCAGCACAATGGTCATTCCTCTTTTGGGCCACATACTCCTTCAACGACGTCACATACACCCCAAACGAGGGGGGAATAATTTGGGTGAATCACTCACCCCATACAACATTATACACAACACAACACAATATCGGTACAACACAGTTTCACTTTTAGACAGGGCTCAAAATCTGATTTGGGTCCTTAGTACAACGATGACCCTTTCCTGGATGCCTTTAACTAGGGAGCAATTACATAGCGTTTTGGTAGTTCAACACATTCTACAATAACTCCACACACAACGGATTTTACAGGGCATATAGTCCTTAGCACTTTTGCATTAGATCAAAGTTTTCACACCATCTACAGTGGTGTTCCTATATTACGAGAAGCAGTTATAGGTTAGAGGATAATACCGTACTCTTCTCCCTACACTTCGTCCATATCATTGGCATGAGATCACCTCTAAAACTCACGGCCGACGTGCAACTAACATGAGATCTCCTGAAAAAAATCATTCGTCTACAACATATTCGAGATCCTCTCTACACTTTTTTCCTTGTCATGAATCAAGTGCACATGTTCCTTTTTCATTTTCATGTTTTCATTAGATACTTGTTGATACATTTCGATCATATAAATGTGTATTTGACTACTTATTCGTTCTTCTATTTTGCAGGTCCATATGTATGGGAAGTAGTAATCAACATCATCAACATCATCAACAACATCAACATCATTCACAACATCACACACAACAACATCAACATCAATAACAAGTACATCACGACATCTACACATGCGTTTCCTCCCTAGGTTCATTTTCATCATCACTTTTTTACACTTTCTCCTCCTTAGCATCCACGATTCATAATTTTGTCACTCCACACTTTGTCTTGTCCCTCAACACACTCCTATACATCGATCTACATGGTTATCGGGTACGCATCTCTTATCTACTTTATGTTACTAAATTTTTTTCTCACCAACATAAATTAAGTGAGAAAATTACTAATTAACCATGTTGTTGGCCACCTTTCTTTTCTTTTTGTCACTTTTCTTGGGCAAATGTAGACACAAAATCACACGCTTTAGGTAATTATCTAGTCCTGATTGCATACTACTATTCATATGATTCCTAAGTAAGAAAATTACTATTTAGCCCATGTATTTGGCCATCTTTCTTTGCTTTTTGTTACTACTTTTTGTCTTACACCCTTACTTGCTCATTCTACCTTTTTATACTCAAGCTTTTATCATCCTGGACACCAGCGCCCAACCAGGATGCCAATTCCAGGTGCTCTTGTCCCCTCTGGGTGCCACCCATGACCCCTTTATACTTTACTCACACTTTTTGGGTCCTTTCTAGTCGTTTAAGCATCTTTTCTTTTTGGTATCCTTCCTTTTCGGGGTTAATTGTGAAATTAAAGAAAAGGAAATATATAAATATAAATTTATGTGATCATAATAAAAGACCAAGCACTAAGCATTAGCTATCACCACATAAGGTTGCATCCATCAAGCATCTAAGAGCTCCATTACATCCATCTAACACCATCTAAGGGACACAAGGGATGGTTATTTTACATACACTTCATAGGAGGGAAGTTCATTCTATTCCATGCACACATCTATTACATTTCTTTACATTTAGATACTTCTTCACTATTAAGTGTGACTCGCACAAGAGCCACTTAGGGCACAATTCTACACACACACACACATAAAACTACATTGGGTCTGAGATGTAGTACAATGCTCAGTCATAAGTTAACATTGTGACAGTTGAAGAAAGACCGAACCCTCATTCTACATCTTTCTTTTTTAATATTTGATGTCTATTTGAGGGTTTTGTAGGTTCATATTTCATTGCAGGTTTTCAGCAACCTTGGCAATCATTATGTGACCTTGGAGTGACCAAAGGTGACTAACAATGAACACCTTACGACCACTTAGAGGAGGTTTCTTGAGCTTTTTTGCAGACCCAGGCTCCCAGAAACATACCTAGGGTGCCCCTATCCCTCTCCAGGTGCCCCAGTCTAGTCTATCTTTTTAGATCTACATTTTTATGGGTCTTTGTGTGATGTTCCTTATGATCTATTTACCTTTTCAGCACTTCAATACACTCCAGATATTATTGCAAATTAGCTAAGTACCTCTTTCTCCTCTTTGCAATTATGGTTTCATAATTTATTGCTTAGTTGTTTGGTTATAATTTATGTACTTAATTGCATATTTATTTACTACTACAATAGCATCATATTAGGCATATAAAATTCTCTTTTAGCTTAATCAAGTAGAAAAACACCAGAACTCTTCTTAAAAGATCTTCAAAAGGACCTAACACCTTTGAGACAACATGTCTCACACCTCTGCATGCCCTCATGGAACCATAAACCTCTGCACCTAACCTTCATGCTTCATTAGGTCTACAAGCACCTAGTCTAAGTCTAGAAAAACACCATACCTCTACTTCAAATCTCTTCAGAGGACCTAACACCTTCAAGACAACAGATCTCACACCTCTGCATTCCCTCACGGGCCCACAAACCTCTACACCTAACCTTCATGCTTCATTAGGCCTCCAAGCACCTAGACTAGGTTTAGATGAACACCTACAAACCATGTTCAAACCCTAAATTCACCCACCATACTCTACATGCCTCTACTATGCTTCACAAGCATCCATGCACCTCTATCATTCATATGTCATCACATATGCTGACTAGTTCTCCTGAATAGGCCTACTTAGCCAAGCAATTCTCAACTTCTTCACTCTTGTAACCATGCCACAACTTGTTTTCCCATGACATCATCACTACAAGCATCCTCTTACACTCCTAATCATACTCCTTTTTCATTAATGAACCTTACACCTTTTACATAAATGAAAACACAAACACATACATGTCAACACTTTTGTATGTGGATACAATGCCTTATTAGACCTTATATTTTGATGAATCTTATAATATTCATGGATCCAGAGCTTGTATTTTACTTATCACACCATTTGGTAATGTTATTCCAAAATCTTTCCACTTGGCTTTTCCTTGCATAAATAATATTATAGAATATGAAGCCCTCATAGTTGGTCTTAAATTGGCTATATCATGGAATCTCACAGAGTTGGCAGTGTTTAGTGATTCACTTTTGATCTTCAAACAAGTCACAAATAAATACCAGGTAAAAGATGACAATCTCATTCCTTAAAAAGTCATGGTGGATAGCCTTAGAGGTTACTTTAAGTTGATAACATTTAAACAAGTTCCTCGCCTTCAAAATAAATCAGTAGATGCAATGGTGACTATCAGATATCTTCTTGAGTTCAAGTCCCATCAAACACATACCGAGTTTCTCATTGAACATTTTCTGGTTTCAGCCTATAATTTTCTTGAGTCAAACATGGTATGTGAAATAGTTAGTCCTGAAAATCTTTGGTATCATGACATTTATACTTTCAAATTCGTGACCACACCTATCTCAAAAATATGAAATCCCATAATAAACGAGCCTTAACACAACATGCTTCATGTTATAACATACTTTTTGATACCTTTTATCGAAGAGGATATGTTGGGACTCTATTAATATGTCTCAAATAAGATGAAGTACGCTAAACCCTAGAAGATGCACATGTTGTTATTTGTGGAGTGCATACAAGCATCATGGTTTTAATAAATAAAATCTTATGAGTCTATTACTATTGGCCTAATATGGAGTTTGATGCATGTAAATTTGTCAAGAAGTATGTGGCTTGCCAAATGTATGGGAATCTCATTCACGCACCTTCTCAAGCCTCTCAACTAATCACCAGACCTTGGCCTTTCTCCTAACGAGGGATGGACCTTATAGGAAAAATCAACCCCACATCATTTGATGGCCAAAAGTTCATTATCACTGCCACATAGTATTTTACCAAATGGGTAGAGGCAATGCCTCTCACATATGTCATTGGTAATAATATATCCACATTCATATTTAACCACTTCATTTGTCACTTTGGCATTCCATCCTCTCTTATTATTGATAGCATCAAGTCATTTAAAAATAAAAACATTAAAGCATTAGCCAAATGCTTCAACATCCACCTTCACTGGTCTACCCCTTACTATCCCTAATGTAATGGTCAAGCTGAAGCTTCCAACAAGACATTAAAATCCATCATGGAAAAATGGTTGATAAGCATGGTCGCAATTGACATACACAAGTTTATCCTACCCTCTCGGCTTATTGTACATCCTTCTGTATGCCAACATGAGCCACTCCATTTTCACTTGTATATGGCTTTAAAAGATGCCTTACCTATAGAGGTCGAGCTCCCATCACTCTGTGTATCCCTCCAATATCATGTCAACGAATATGACTATAGACAATCTCATCTTGTTGAGCTTGATCTTCTAGATGAAAAGCAACTCAATGCTTAAGATCACCTCAAAGTGTATCAGAACTGATTTCATCGCATATACAACAAGAAGATCAAGCCAAGACAATTTGAGATCGGAAACCTTGTTTTAAAAGAAAATTAAAAGAATACACCCAAATATTGGGACAAGAAAGGAAAAATTGAGCCAAATTGGTTGGGTCCTTACCTTATTATTGCAAAATTCAGATCATGTGCATAAAAATTATCCACTCAAGATGGTGAATATCTTAAAGAACCCATGGTTGCGATTCATTTGAAGAGATTCTATTCCTAAGCCACATACCTCTTGTGTTGGGGGAATTTTGGCTCATCCACCTATATAGTTCCTCCACCCTATCCATCTTATTTTTTCATCCCAAATAGGTTTTTGTCGCTTGTTTCTTGCATTTAGGATGTCCACCCTCCTTCATTCTATCCATCTTCACTCACATCCATCCCTTGATCTTCATAATCCTTTACATGTTTGTGTGTGTTTGGGTGGGTCCTGGATTAACTAATTAAATCTCATTGGGTGTTATCGTTAAATCACAAAATCTAAAAAACATTCAAAATATCCAACAAAATCCAAAAACATAAAAAAATTACTCAAAAATTCAAATAATCAACAAAATCCTTAAAAAATTACAAACACCACAAAAATCAACAAAACTCAATGAAAACACACTTTTCACTCCTATCCTAGTGAACGTTCCAACCATCCTACAACTATCCTTGCTAGGGGGAGAGTCAAATCAATCTTATCCCTTGTGTGTATCCTCACTTAGGGCAATCATGGATCTCATTTTCTCCTTTGCATGTATCCTTGCATCAGGGCAATGATTCATTTCAATCTCATATTACTCTTCAATGTGGATCCAATAAAAAAGTGCCACTTGACCCCATTATTTCAATCTGGTCCTATCCCCTTGCATGTATCCTTGTTTAGGGGCATAGAAATTTGTTTAATCATCATTGTGGAACACATTAGGGAAATAGTTAATTATCTTTATTTACAGTTGTGTTACATTGTTATTATTCTTTTTTGACCAATTACAAACATTTTGTTATCATCTTGGTTCATTTATAACCGCGATGCATACTTTTACTGTGTATATGGGGTTTGCTTTACTTTTTATCTTTTGTTTTCCTTTTCTTGTGACCAATTACCAGTATTTTGTGATTATCTTGGTTCATTTATAGCCATGGTGCATACATTTACTGTGTATATTTGGTTTGTTTTACATTTTTATCATTTGTTTGTTGTGTGCGTGTTTGTTTACGCACATAATGGGTTACACATCATTACACTTTAATAACCATGGTGTCAACTCTATTGTGAAATAAAAAAAAAGGTTTCTCTAAAATAAAAATATATGAATGGAAGCTCATGCTATGAGAAAAATCATTCCCATCATCTCTCTAATACTCTCAAATCATGTGCCTCCCCTTTCTTCTTATCAAGCGCTTGTCTGCTACTTTTTACATCACCCATCCGCTTAAGGGGGCACTCCCTTGGCATAATCCATACCCATTGGGGTGTTTAAATGCTTCATTAGGGAAAATCAAGCAAGTCCACCACACTTCCCTATCACCTGCTCATTAATCTACATGTGTCTACTATCTTTAAAATGTTATTACTTCGTAATAACACTTTAAAGAGGGGAAAATGTAGACACCCTAAAAATACATACCTATTCCTAATCATCCCTACCATCTACATAATGTGCCAAATCAGTTCTAGAATACATCCTAGATCACTATACTCTCATATCCCATCAATATTCATCCACATCTCATTAGAATTAATTTAATTAATTATATCATGCATAAACCATAGACTTACACTCCTTACCTAATTTAATTAGCTATTTAAAGAAAATAACAGCTAGTTATCCACTCACCCCCCACTCATCTTCAGTTCACTTAGTAACTCATTCAAGTTGAATTACCTCACTCCACTCAAGTTCTAGAACCCTACAAAGGAGGAAGCTAAATTGCACATAAAATTGAAGAATTCAAGAGACAACTATTCAAAACAACCAACTGCACAGACCAAATACACTTGCTAAATCAATAAAATACATTCATTTACTTACAACTTATTCAAAGATTGATCTAAAATCTATGGCCTCTCCTTCAACTATAAATAAGAGGCCCATTCCTTCACAAATCATATCTTGGAAGCTTGAATCATTTGCAACACTACTTTGTCAATTTGTCATTAGAATTTATATGCTGTCTAACAGCCCATTTGATCAACAAATCCATCCATTGCTAGTAGCACATCTTTCTTCCATTTGGAACTAATTTTGGAGCATCCACAAAAAAACTCATCAAAGAAGATTTAATAAGTGTGGTACTCAATCATCTGAGGTTGCAAGAGAACATGAAGAAGGATCATGTTTGTTTGTATTGTTTTTTCCTTTCATTGTTTTAGTTTTCCTTGTACACATTCACATACTTGTTGGGATCACATTTCATTGATGAAGAACTCCATGTGGACTATAGATCATTGTACCCTTTCAACGATGATACCTATATATTTTTATGAACAAGTTTTGGACTCCCTTATTTGTGATGACACATTTGGCTATTGTTTTAGAATTGATATGTCAAGGTCGAGATGTCAATTGCTACAATGTACACCAACACAATCCTTTCTTTATATAATGAAAATAGAGATGTATGTCACCAAGTTCCTATAATCCTAAATATCTTAGAGCCAATGAGCTACACTATATGCTTTGTGACCTCCAACTATGTTGAAATGCATTGGGAATCGATTTGCTACATTTTTGGATTTTTTCTCGAGATAACACATATCTCAATAATATTAATAATCATAATCTAAACTATGCATACTTTCCTAATTATAATAATTTGTTCGCCCATATATTTTTCAGCTCTAAGTAATTACCATATAAAGAGGATCAATGTCAATCTACAAATTGAGAGCCTTTGTTATTGAAAATTTGATTATTTATTTATTCATTCTACACACATGTCCCTTTTCGACAATATATTTTGTAGGCTTGGTGAAAATTAGATGTATATAACATTTGTGAGTGGTTAAGGTATATTTATTTAGAAGGGTCGTATAGGCACAAGATTTCAAGTTCCTTCCTCCCCCAAAAATTACCTCAATCTCACTTTCCCAACTACCTGTGTTTTTTATTTCCTAGTGTCTACAAAGTACAGTGGGAGAGATAGCACTATTTAATTTATTATTATTATGGAGAAGGAGGATTTTGAAGAGTGTATATATGCACTATACATGGCCCAAATGAAGTTGTGGCTATAAAAAAAATTCCAACTTCCAAGCAAGGTACAAAGGAGTATGATTTAAAAGTGGTTATAAAATTAAAGCTTCAACAACATAAACTAGTAAAGCTTTTGGAATGGTGCCATCATAAGGGGAGTTTTCTTATGGACTACAAATTTCTCCCAAGTAGAAGCCTTGAAAAATATATTTATGAGAGGAATCTGCTCCTCACAATTGAGAAAAGAGTATTCTTATGAAGAGAGATCAATTTGAAGTGTCAACCATATAGATTTTGGTGATGGTAGGTGCCTTGACCATGGTTAAAACTACTACACGTAAACCAACATTAGACTAGTGATACTTTGGTAACGCTAAATCTTCATACACGACTGATTGTGTGCTTTAGCTTGTTTTTCCCTTCTCGTCTATGTTGTTCATGTTTATGGGAGATTTGTTTTCCTTTTGATGTCACTTTCACGATTTCAATCTCACAGCTAAAACATATCAACACGAGTCTTGTTGTATATGATTTGTGACATTGTTTTGTTTACTTTTTCTAGGGTGTGTATTGTTAGCATGCCCATATTTGACTAAGATTTAATTATAAAATATAATTTGGTTTGATTTATACAAAACAAG
This sequence comes from Taxus chinensis, assembly GCA_019776745.2. Classification (NCBI taxonomy): domain Eukaryota; kingdom Viridiplantae; phylum Streptophyta; class Pinopsida; order Cupressales; family Taxaceae; genus Taxus; species Taxus chinensis. The sequence goes on from CM034151.1 coordinate 94,574,364, forward strand.
GGTTTGAAATGTGATTCTTTCATTTTTGTTAATGTGATTTTAGGGTTTTTTATTTTCTTGGTTATTCTTGGTGCACCCATATCATGTGGTCCCTTCCTTGTCAAATTTCCTACCCATTTTATGTCAGCATGTGCATCAACGAAGTCCTTGTTTGAATTAAGGTGCAACTCAGTGTAAATGATGATAAATTTATATATGAATAGACATACAATTTAATGTGTGCTAGGAGGAAATGTGTAATTTTGGAAAAATAAGTGGATATTCCCCAACCTTAATATTTTTGTTAGATGCTTTTGTAAATGCCTTTATAAACGTGTGTGCGAATGTAAAAGCATAGAGAAGATATTTTTACAGATCCTTGTAAACATGTATGCAAAATGTGGAAGTATACATAAGACACATGAATTGTTGGAAAAAATAGATTATATTAGAAAAAAGGTAATGTATTGATTTTTTTCAGAAATTTATAACTAACCTCCCTCCCACCATGCTTTATAGCTCATGCAATTATTAATCATATTCGCCATAAATATACATTTCTCAACAATTTGAGAAAAACAAAAACAAAAATATGATAGATATTTTTTTAAACACCTTTATAGACATGCATGAAAAATGTGGAAGCATACATAAAACACATGAATTATTAGAAAAATACATCATATGGGGGAAAAAATAATATATTGATTTTATTTCATAGATTTAAATTGTCATCCCTCCCACCAATGCTTTGCAACTTTTGCAGTTAATAATCATATTCTCCACGGAAGCGATGAACATGGAAGCGAGAACGGGAAGCAGAATTTTAAATGCAGTGGAAGTGGGAAACCTTGGTTTGAATGTTGGAAGCGAGGGCGATGGAAGTCCTTCAACAGGTTCTACGGAACCTTAGAAGCCTCACGAGCCATTACAAGCACACGTGTCTGACCCAAGTAAGGATAATAGAGTAGAGCCAGTGGTGGAATCCACGTGGGCGGAAAGATTGGTCAGGAAAAAGATGGAAAAAAATGCCTTGGAAGGATTGGAGCCTTCTAAAGATAAGGGCCTTCTGGCCTTTAAAATACCTGACTCTCTCTTGAAGTGAGCCAAGGAAAATATGGAAGGAGCTTTATTCACCAAATTTTTGGGATCTCGACCCAACATTGATTTTTTCCACAGTTAGGACAAGAGAAGATGGGCACAAAACAAATTTATTGAGGTAATTGTATGTGCGAATGGTTTTTTCGTAATTTCTCTTACTAGTAAAGACCATGTCTTAATAATTCTATTTAGAGGGATTTGGTTCATTGGCAAGTCCCATGTGGTTATGCAACAATGGGAACCAACTTTCAATCCCTTTGAAAAAACCATCTCTGAATATCCTATCTGGGTGAATCTCCCTAGATTAACTCTTGATTTCTGGGAACCTGAGGTCCTAGTTGGTATAGCCAAAATTCTAGGGACCCCGATAGGGATTGATCCTATTACTAAATCTAGAACCAGGCTTACGAATGCAAGGTTTTGTGTTAATATGAAAAAAGAAGCTGCGATGGAAGAAACTATCACTTTCATCTCAAAGTTTGGGGATTGGGTGCAAATTTTTGAGTATGCTCCATCCCCTTTTGTTTGTTACAAATAAAAATCTATAGGGAATGATCCTTGAAAGTGCCCAACATAGAAGAAGCTGTAGGAAACAGGTCTAAATATTTCATACTAAAAATCCTAATAAAGATAACACAAAATGGAGAAAGGTGGGGGAAAATGGAAGAACCTTTAAGCAGGATCCAATGGAAGCGATAAAGAGGTTCCAAAGGAGACTATAGTTTTAGAAACACAAGTTGCAGCTGAATTTGAAGCTAAAGAGGAAGACCCAAAGAGTAAGGTTTAATGGGGTAAAGCAGATAATGAAAATATGAGTGCAGAGGAATTTTCCCCAAATCTAAAACAAAAGGAAGATAAGTATATATTAGATTCATAAGGAAAATATGCATTGAAATTATCTCAAGGACTTTCCTATGGAAGATCTATCCACGGTTGGACAAAGTTCTTTTAGTCTAAAGACAGGAGGAAGGCATCTTAACTTCAAATGCTTTTGATCGCTTGATGGGAGGTATTGTTCTAGATTCTATTGATCCATTTTCCTCCCCTTTCACTCTAACAAGAGGGTCCAAGCCTATTACTAGAAGCAATTTCAGAGCTGATGCGGGTAAAGACTTAACTCTTAAAGGGAGACAATATAACAAAGAGAAGAGGGAGACCTTGGTAAAGAAGGATATGGATACAGGGATATAGAAACCTCTCAAGTTTCCTCAATTAACGAATAAATGATATTAATTTCTTGGAATATTAGAGGTTTAAATAAACCCTAGTAAGCAAAGATATTCTTGAATGATTTTAGGAACTAATAAAACCCTGATATCTTGATGATACAAGAAACAAAGATGAGTACTGAAAGATTCAAAGAAGTGGGAAGGATGGCCTGGAAAGAATGTCTTTGGGTTGGGATAAGCTCAAAAGGGGCTTCAAGAGGCATTTTCACCCTCTAGAATCCCCTCATGGTTAAAGGCTTGGTGCTTCTATCTTTCACTAACCACCTAACCATGTGTTTTACTTATTTAGCTTCAAACAAGTCACTGGATTGTATCTAATATACTATGCCCCCAACTCTGTAGTTGGTAGAAGGAAGCTTTGGGGAGAATTTACTGAGGGGAGGATCCTGTTTAAATATGGTGATTGAATTGTTGGGGGATATTTCAATACCCCTCTTTCCCCTGGACGAAAAAAAAGGTGGATCTATTTCCTATACTGACAACATGGATGAGTTAACTAACTTCTTAGTAAATAATGGATCTTGTGGACCTTGAGCTTAGAGGATCAAAATTCACTTGGGACTAAAAGAAGAACCGGTCAGGATCTCATATATATTAGACTGAACGGTAGATTTGTGTTGAGTCATTCTTGAATGATTAATCAACTCTACTCACTATTCACCTTGCCTATAGTTGGATCTGACCATAATCCAATCATTCTCAAGATGGGTATGGCTATTCCTAAAAAAAATAGACCTTTCAGATTTGAAAAAAAATGTGACTCTAACATCCTGAACATCCTCCTAAGAATTTAGGATTGGTAGGGGATCATGGTCCATCAGGCTCCCGATGTGCAAATTAAGTTTTAAGTTGAAATATGTTAAACAAATTCTGAAAAACATGGAATAAGGAAATTTTTGGGAACATCTTTCAGTCTAAGAGAAAAATAGAGGAAGACTTGAGGATTATTGAGGAACTGGTGGAGGATGATGGGCTCAAACCAAGACTTAAAAGTCAAGAGTCATGCTCTCCTCATTGAATATGATGATATCTTGGCCAAGGAGGAAGTCTACTAGAAGGTAAAAATCTAGAGTTAAATAGATGAAGGAGGGTGATAGAAACAATAAATTATTCCACTTCTCTACCACCTCCAAGAAAAATCATCTCAAGATAAAGGAAATCAAGAAAAATTATGGTACTCTCATAGAAGATGAAAAATAAATCAATTAATTTATTATCAAATATTTTAAGGACCTCTTTCTCCTTGGGGCTGATCCAAATAGAACTTCTTGGGTGAAGGCCCTCATACTCTTCCAAAATGTCATCTCATAATAGGAAAATAGAGATCTTATGCTCATTCATGGGGAGGAAGAAATTTGATATGTCATTTTTTATATGGAACTGGATAGATCCCTTGAACCAGATGGGTTCCCGGCCTTCTTCTTCCAACAGATCTAGGAAGTGGTCAAGAATGAGGTCATTGAGATGATCCAGACTTTCTTCAGTAATGGTCAAATTCTCAAACAAATCAACAACACTTTCATGGTCCTTATCCCCAAGATGATAGGGGCCAAGGATGTGAAATATTTTAAACCCATTAGTCTGTGTAACACCGGCTACAAATTGATTACCAAAATTATCGCTTTTAGGCTCAGGAAAGTGCTGGCCAATTTTATCTCTCCTAATCAAGGGGATTTTATTCTTGGGAGACAAATTCTTGATAGCATTGTGGTCATCCAAGAAGTCATTCATTCTATCGAAATTTTAGAAAGATCCACCATGTTTTTCAATTTGGATATGCACAAATCTTATGACAGAGTTTTGTGGTCCCTTCTCCATGTACCATTTTGACGAAGTTAGGAGTTCGATGCCTTCTTCATCAACATGGTTATGGTTCTACATTTCTTCTAGCCAGGTTCTCTGGTTATGATCAATGCCAAAATAGGAAGGCTTATTTTAAGTTGGTAGAGGAATCCCAGATAGGGATATACCATTTCTCCCCCTTCTTGTATACGATTATGGTGGAAAACTTTAAGTAGAACTATGCAACTAGGCAGATTTCCCCTTAATCTCTTGTAAGGTCTCAAAATTTCTAATGGCCTTCAACATACTTTCCTTAACCAATTTGTGGATGAAAATTTCTTGATGGGGAAGGCATCTATATACATGAAGTGTATATCTTCAAAGAGGTTCTGAATGAGTATGAGGAGGTCTCTGGTCAGTTGGTCAACTTCCTCAAAAGTGTTATTTTATTCATAAATGTGGAAGAGCATTTCCAAGAGAGACTGGCCCGCATTTTTGGCTGTAAGATAAATAATTTTCCAGATTCCTATTTGGGAATGCCCCTCATTCAAAAAAAACTGAATCATTCCATCTGGAACACTATGCTCGAGAGATTTTCCAATAAGTTGTCTTCTTGGAAGGGGATTCTCCTATCTCAAGCTGGAAAAATTCAACTCCTCCAAAGCTCTCTTCAAGGTGTTATAATCTATGTCATGTCCCTTTTTTGACTCTCGGGAAAGATTTTGGAAGCTCTTGAAAAAATTCAAAAAAGTTTTCATGTGGGCTCGTGCTGAGGAGAAGTTCAAATTTCCTCTTGTGGCCTAGGAAAAAGTGACCAAGCCTAAGGATTGTGGTGGGTTGGGATTAAAGAATATGAGACTCGTGAATGAAGCTCTTATGGCTAAAGTTAGTTAGAGATTGATAAAGGAAGAAGGCCTATGGATTGATATCATCAAAAGGAAATATTTAAGGAATACTGGCAAAATAGAGACTTTCTTTCTACAGGACAATATCCCTAAGGGATCCTTTTTTTGGAATTATTTTCTCTCTTCTAGGGAGATCCTAAGTAGGGGTATTAAATGGAATATTGGGAAAGGAGATAGAATTCAATTTTGGAGGGATTATTGGCTCTCTGATAAACCTCTAGTGGAGGAAGATCCTGGTAGAATGGTGGCGCAGTTATTTGAAGACAATGGTAAAGTTTTGGGTTAGGGACTATTGGAGCTTCTCCAACAATCTTGTTCTTTGGGAGAAGGTGCTTCCCCCCTCCCAATTTCATTCGGTGACACTCAAATTTTTTATGACCTCAACTCTAAGTTAAAGAGTATTTATATTCCATTCTTCCAATAGAATGAGGAATCTATTATATGGAAGGAAGAGGATTCTAGAAATTTTCTCTGTTAAATCTGCATACCTACCTAAACTTCAAGAATTCTAGCCAAAAAGGTTACTGGAGTAAACTTTGGGTAACCCTACCTAAAGTTAACATTTTCCTTTGGTTGGTTGCTCAGAACAAAATCCTCATTATGGACAATTTGAGGAAACATGGAATGCTCCTCCCCAACATGTGTGTTCTTTGTAAAAAAAGAGGAAGGAAAGTGTCAACCACCTCATCATCTCATGCCCCTTTGCTCAAGTGGTGTTGTCCAAGGTGTTGGAGCTTTTCAAGGTTCAATGGGTCTATCCTAATTCCATTGAGGAATGTTGGTTACAATGGGATTTTCCTTTTAGGTATATATTTCTTATGGCTACCTGAAAAATGCCCCTATCCCACTTCATCTGGAGCTTATGAAAGGAAAGGAATGATCTCATCTTCAGAAATCAGAAGGCCAATATCATAAAGGTCAGTTCTGGTTTGATTTCCTCGATTAAAGAGAATTCCAAACTCATTAAGGTGAAGACTAAAAAGGTTGTTTAGTAGAGAAGAGGAAGTGCTCAAACAATTCGCCTTCATTTCGCCTCAAGTCAATTTCCCATCCACTAAAATTAAGTGGTCCAAACCTGAAAGGGGAAAAGTCAAACTTAATTTTGATGGGGCTTCTAAAGGCAACCCTGGCCTGGCTGGTGGAGGAGGCATAATCAAGGATCATAATGGGGACTGGATCTTAGCCTATGTTGGACCTTTGGGGACTCAAAGCAACAATGTGGCCCAAGCTTGTCCTCTTATTTGGGGTGTTAGTCTTGCTAAGGAGAAAGGAAATAAACATATTCTTATTGAGGGGGACTCTCTTCTCATTTTAAATGTAATCAGCAAGACTAGTCACAATAATTGGGTCTTGGGTAATATTATTAATGATATTAAAGAGCACCTTAAGTACTTTGATTCCCACATCATTACTCATATCACTAGCATCGACAATATGTGTGCGAACATATTGACGAATGAGGGAGTTCAAAGTAATGATTTCAAAGTGTGGCAAATAGGTGAGCATCATACTATGTGAATATTAATGATATTATTAATCATGAAAAGTTGTAAGCACTTCACCTTAAGCAGCGTGAGGGAGAATAATGGGTTCATTTTCCAATATTACAAAAGTGAGTTTGGCTTAAGCTATTCTTGGAAAGGAAAGTCTAATTTCAAAAATTTCAGACCTCAAAGTGTTGTGCATTTGAGTAAAAATTTAGCTGCCATGGGCGGTGATAGAACCAGAGTCGAGCCATCCATTCATGGGCGTATTGTGGAGGATAAGTCTATGTGACACCTTGTTTAGGATTGGGGGGTTTCAGGAACTTTATCACTAGACTCCAAGCGCATGATCCATCGCTTACTATGGAGTTTGGGTTGGCGTGGAAAGAGGGGAAAGTGGTGATCCATGGCATGGAAATTGATACGTTGGAGGAAGCCATTTCCCGTATTACTGGCATGGACATGGAAGGTCTGAAAATCTTCAAGGATAGGAATCAGAGAGAGTATGAAATCAATACTTTCTTTATGGGAAAGGAAACTGTCCATTACTTCACCGATGGCATCACTCATTCCTGTATTCCTGGGGTGTGGAGAGAGGTATGCCTACACATCATGAAGTATCTTACTCTGGAAGGTAAATATCGCAAGATATATACCCACCACTTGTCGTTTATGAACATGTTTAGACATAATAAATTGCTCAGTATTCCCTTCTATCTTTTCATGTCTCTAACCACCTTGGTGAGGTATTTTTAACAAAGTAAGGTGGAGTCACCCATCCATGAGGGCCTCATTCTTCTCCTGTTCTGCAATGGGAAACTAACCTAGGATAAACAAATGCCCCTAATTGAAGATGAGGAGGATATTACCCTGACTGAGTGTCTATCTAAGATGAGGGAGGAAAATCTGGGTATTAAGTAGATGGGTGAGGGGAAGAATGTGGAAGGGATGGAAAATCAGGAAGCTGGTCTATCAAAGGGAAAGGATAAAGTTATCCCCAGAAGGAGAGTATGGTCTTGAGATGTGGAAGAACAAAGTTCATTATTTGGAGACAGTGGTCTAGTTCTTGGAAGAGACCAACTCAGTGGTGAGAAAGGGCATGATTGACAATATCGAAGCCACCAAGAAAATATGACATGGCCTATAAGAACATCCATGGGGATATCAAGTAGTTGGATTCTCTGGTTCGGGATTTGGGTGCTCGTCTGGATGTTGTGGAAAAAGAGAAGCAGAAAAGGAGGTGGATCAGTCTCTGATGATGTTGAAGTGGAGGAGGAAGGATTCTGAGGAGGAGGAGGACGATTCTAAGGAGGAAACTAAGGAGGACGCCAATGAACCCCCCTAGAAGAAGCTGAATTCTGATTCCAACATGAAAGAAGAGACCAGGGAGGTTAAACCCTCCAAAAAAATTAAAGCTAACTAATGGAACTTTCTTCCAAATTTTCTACAGACTTTCGAGGGAAATTTCTCTGTTTTTTCTTGTTTTATGGTTTAGTTCTCTTCTGCTAGTTTTTTCTTGGACCCCCCTTCTCTTTTTTGGAGTTAAGTTTGTTTAACTCTGGGGGTCCTATTCCTTTTTTGTCTCACTTTGTTTCTGTCACGATGTAACCTTTTTGTTCTTGACCTCTGGGAGCCTATCCCTTTTTTTACCCTATATAATAAAAAAACTAATCATATTCACCATAAAATACACATTCATTAACCGTTTAAGGGGGAAAACTAACAAACAATAAAAACAAAAACCTTAAGACTAACACTTTGAGCCCTCCTCATCGGTGTACATGGCATCGTTTATATAATCGTCATTCCTCCTCGATTTGTGGTCTTTTCTCCACTCTACCACCTCATTGGGGCAGCTGGAGTCCATCACATCCTCAAGGGAATGTTGATGTTGGTTCCTCATGATGGTCGTCTTTGGCACAGGTTGATACCATTGTTGCTAGTTCTCTACCTCATCGTTGGGGAATTACAGTGCCTTCAAATTCTCAAGATCCTGATGGGTGGTCTGACTCTCTGGTTTGGGTGCCTTCCCTCCCAAAGATGATATTTCACCTTCCCCTAATGGTATTACTGCTTGTGGTTAATTCTCTCTTGTTGGTTTTTCTTTTGTAATCCTGGCCTCTTAAGGAACTGCTTGTGATGCTTTTTTGATGCCGTGTGTTTTTCTAGTTTTAGTAATCTTAGATCCTGGTGTTGCCTCTTGTGGAATTTTTCTTCATGTTGTTTATTTTTTAATGTTTCTCTTAGGATTTGATCTTTCCAATGGCCTCTTTACACCGAAGGCGTTCCCCCAATGGAAAAGGCCCTTCTGGACGTTTCTGCAACTGTGTTAAATTTGACGACCTTTTGCCTATTTTTCTGGTTTTAGCAAATTTGGTGCTTTTAACTTTTCCACCTTTCATGGGATGCACTTCCCCTCTCTTCTCATGCATTTTGGTCATGACAATGGAACCTATCTTTAGATCAAATGCACATAAGCCCCAACTATTCTCTCTATTTGAGATCTCTTTGGCCACAAGATCATTCAACAAAGGAGAGTTTTTTGGTTATGGCGAAAGGGGTATTTTCTTCAAGGGAACCTTGTAGAATGGATCCTCTGTGGTAATACAAATATTACCTCCTCTTTTGATTCATGTTCACATGATTAGATCAGGGCTCGAATATGATGTTTTTGTGACATCTACTCTCGTGCAGATGTATGTGAAATGCGGAAGAATTGAGGAAGCACGCCAACAGTTTGACAAAATTCTAATTGAGATGTCATCTCATGGAATGCAATGGTCACTCGATATTTCAAGAATGGGTTTGCCAATGAGGATATATCCTTATTTGATCAAATGCAGCTGAGAGGTGTAATGCCATACTTGTTCACAATGACGAGCATGCTTCAGGTGTGTGCACTTTTGGGTGACTTAGGATTTGATTCTGATGTTCATGTCTAGAATTCCGTCATAGACATTTATACAAAATGTGGGACTATAGATGGTGGAAGCCATATATTTGACAAAATGTTGGAACGAGATGTGGTCTCATGGAATGTAATGATTTTTTGTTATGTTCAGAATGGGCAAAGCAATGAAGCCTTGAAATTGTTTAATTAGATGCTACCGACTGAAGTTATCCTTGATTCATTAACTGTAAATAATGTACTCTGAGCCTGTGTTGAATTGGGGGATCTATAAAAAGGTAAATGGATTCATGATTACATAGCTCGCTGAAAATTTGAGTTTAATCTTTTTGTCATGACAACCTTGATAGACATGTACACAAAGTGTGGGAATATAAATGTTACATTTGAAGTTTTCAAAAAATCTTATAAGAGCAATGTTGTTATCTGGAATGCGATGATTGTTGCCTATGCATAGTATGGACATGTTAGTGAGGCCTTGAAACTCTTCAATGAAATATTTTTCTCAGATGCCCCCAGCCTCAGCAGCGGATATAGAAATTTGATTATAACTCATGTCTAACTCGATGAGAGACACGAGCCCGCATCTCGAATCCAGTAAGGTGTTGAAGCAATCGAAATTATAGCTGGTGTTCAGGATTTGAAGTTACAGGAAATGACGTTTGCAAATGCTATTTATGTGGTTGTCATTTAATTCCCAAAACTAAATGTGATGTCTGCACATACTATAGAGCACTGTAGATGATGGCATATACATATTGTATATTTGATTATGGGCTTGTTTTCCTCGTTTCTGGCTTATTGTAGGATTTGAAACTTATACTTAAATATATTTTTCCTACTCAAACCAAATGTTGAAGATGTCGTTGATGCTTGGAAGTGTTGGAAATGAGGTGTCTCAACCTTGTTTGGTTTATTCATTTAAGATTTTCCTACAACCGTTTCACATTGTCTAGGCTCTAAAAATAGAAATAGGAGTTGTCAAAAGATTCACATATCATAGTATATCATGGAAGGACTATTTTTAGAGATATTATGACAAATTTTATGACATCTGTAAGCGTCAAAAACAGGGGAGAATATTGTGGATGTGGGAGCCTAATTTTAGACCGAAATATTTCTCTTTAATGCTATCCACCTCATGAGAGGTTTTGCACGTGGTTTTGTAAACCATAGATGGTTTCTTGTATAACCGAAGGTCTATAAATTGAAGGCTTGGAGAAACAATTGAAGTAGTGAGTTTTAATCCTCCTAGAATTGTTTCTGGTGATACTCCTGTAAGAAACTTGCTCTGCAAGTGTATGTAATCTTGTTATTAGATTTGAAAGACATTGAGTGGGCTTTTGGAGTGTGGAGTTTTTTATCCAAAAGGATTTTCCCCACGTATATCTGGTGTTTTTGTTTTGTTATGAATATGTTACTGATATTTTTGTAAGTGTTTTACTATGTTGAAAGTTTTGCATAATATCTTTCCTCAAAGATTAGCATAGGAATTTGTTCCACTACTCTTCATTTCTTATCAAGTGGTATTAGAGCCTGATCACCTTTGGTTTCAGTTGTGGGTTGTTGGTTTTTTTTTGCTAATCCAGGTTTGAGTGGGAGCTTGTGTAGATAATACTTTGTTATCTAGTTGCAGATATTTTTTTTCATATGGCAAGCACATCTTGGAGGATTGATGTAGAGAAGTTTTTTGGCACAAACTTTGAAATGTGGAAGATGAAGATGGAAGATTCGTTGGTTGATAGAGATCTATGAGATGCGGTGGATGAGAAGGTCTATAGGCCTACGCATCTAGTTTTGGCTGCACAATATGATGTAATGGATAGAAAATCTAAAGGTCGTATTAGACTATGTCTTGCAGATTCTATCATGATAAATGTCCATGAAGAATCCACTTCGGAGAAGATTTGGAAAAATTTGGGTGAGATATACCAAGCTAAGTCTCTAGTAAATAAGATTTTCTGGAGGAAGAAGTTGTTCTCCTTGAGAATGGAAGAAGGTGGACAAATATCTGAGCATCTGGAAACATTTAATATGTTGGTGACTCAGTTGAGCTCAGTTGGGGTTAAAATGGATGAAGAAGAAAGGTGCCAAATGTTGTTGGTTTCACTGCCAGACTCATGGGACAACCTAGTCATGGCCATTGGAAGCACTTCAGTCACTCTGAAGATGGAGGATGTTGTTGGTTCTCTACTCTCCAAAGAGATGAGAAGGAAGGTCTCTCTAAACACCAAAGAGGATTTGAGTGTTTGAGAAAGAACAAAAGAATGAGGTAAAGATGAAAAGAAGCATGGCCATTCCAAGAATAAGGGGAGATCAAAATCCCCTGGTAAGGCCAAGGCGATATACTGGAACTGTGGCAAATCTAGACACTTCCGAAGGGAATGTAAAGAAGAAAAGAAAAAGAAAAAGAAGAAGCATGATTCTGATTCTGAGTCTGAAAAAGAAGATGGAGATGCCTTTATTGCAGCTTTGGCCACTCATACAAGTGATAATACATGGTTGATAGACTCAGGTGCATCTTTCCACATGAATCCTAACAAAAATTGGTTTAGTAAGTATGAAAACTATGATGGTGGTAAGGTGTATTTGGGTGATAATTCTTTCCTTGAAATTGTTGGTCGTGGTAGTATTCAGGTGAAATTTTTTGATGGTAAAATTAGAAGATTTGATGGTGTCTTGCATATCCCAGCACTAGTAAGAAATTTATTATATGTTAGCAAGCTAATATATGCGGGTGTGCATGTATAGTTTTTTGAAGCAGGTGTGAAAATGGTGAGAGGTGTTATGGTGATAGCAAGAGGAAGTAGATTGGGTACATTGTACCAACTTGATGCATGCACGGTTGAGTGCAATAGCACTTCAGATAAAACTAAGCCACTAACTACTTCGCTGAAAAAGGAGAGGGTTTCCTCCTCTGCGGATGGTCGTGGCTTCTAGGTACCCAAGGGTGCTCTGTCTACCAAATCAAAATTACCTGCAGAGAAGACCATGTTATGGCACCAAAGGCTTGGCCACATTGGAGAGAAGGGTTTAAAATCCCTGAAAAATAAGAACCTCATTGAGGGGTTGAATGATTACATTCTGGAGTTTGATTTCTATGAACATTGTATTTATGGCAAACAGAACCACGTTCAATTTTACTCATCTACTCATAAGTCTTCATGTATCTTGGATCTAATCCATTCAGATGTATTTGGTCCTGGTAAGGTTACTTCTATTGCTAAATAAGTTTACTATGTTACTTTCATTGATGGTTTTAGTGGGAGAACATGGGTATATTTTTTTAAAAGTAAATCTCAAGTTTTTAGTCATTTCAAGGAATTTAAGGCTATGGTTGAAACTCAAACGGGGAAGAAAATTAAGTGTTTGAGATCTGATAATGGCGGTGAGTACTGTTCTATAGACTTTGAAAGATTTTGTATAGATTGTGGGATTAAAAGAAAAAAGACAACTTCGTATTATCTGGAGCAGAATGGAGTTGTAGAAAGAATGAATAGAACGTTGATGGAGAAGGCTATGAGCATGCTTATTGGAGCTGGTCTAGAAAAGAGGTTTTAGACTGAAGCTGTTACCACTACTTTCTATTTGATAAATAGATCTCCTACATCAGTGCTTGTTGATAAAACACCAATGGAGGCGTGGTCAGGGAAAAAGCCTTCAATTAGACATCTGAGAGTTTTTGGCTGTGAGGCATATGCACATGTGCCTAAGGAGAAGAGAAAAAAGTTGGATTCTAAGGCTGTCAAATGTATCTTCATCGGATATGGCTATGGTGTGAAAGGATACAAGCTTTGGGATCCTATTGCACATAAGGTAATATACTCTAGAAGTGTTATTTTTAGAGAGATTAAATCTTTCCCAGTTAATTTTTAGCCAGGACAACATAAAGAAAATGAACAAAAAAAGGATGTGGTTCAACTTCCTTCTACACCTGAGAAAGTTGAATCGAGACCCCAAAATAGACAAGAAGTTGAGGAGAGCTCACCAAGCTTTGAATCTTCAAAAGAGGAAGAAGAAGAGGAAGAAGTGGAAGAATCTCCAACTCAGCTTGTTCGAAAGTCTATAAGGAAAAGGCAACCACCTGAAAGGTATAGGTATTCTCCTAATGATTGGAAGTGTATATTTACTTTGAGTACTAACATTGATGAACCGAGATTTGTACAAGAGGCTTTTGGTATGAATGATGCAAAGTCCTAGAAAATAGCCATGGATGAAGAGATGGTAGCCGTTAAAAAGAATGATACATGGGACCTTGTACCATTGCCTAAAGGTTAGAAACCTATTGGATGTAAATGGGTGTCTAAGAAAAATATTGGTTCAGATGGATATGTTGAAAAGTATAAAGCACGGTTGGTTGCGAAGGGTTACTCTCAAGTTGATGGTATTGATTATGGTGAGCTATTCTCTCCTGTTGCTAAAATGACATCCATTCTAGTTTTTATTATCTATTGCAGCAGCTTATGACCTAGATGTTGAACAAATGGATGTGAAAACTGCTTTCCTTCATGGTGATTTGGAGGAAGAAATCTATATGACACAGTCAGAGCACTACATGGTGAAAGGTAAAAGCAATATGGTTTATAAGTTAAAGAAATCCCTATATGGCCTTAAAAAAAGTCCTAGGATGTGGTATCAGAAGTTTGATTCATATGTGCTAAGTTTGGGGTTTGTGCGGTCTAAATCTGATCACTGTGTATATTTTAAATTTGATGGTGATTGTTTCCTGGTAATTACTTTATACGTTGATGACATGATGTTTATTGGGAAAGGAAAATGTTTTATTACAGAATTGAAATCTCAGCTCTCTATGAAATTTGAAATGAAATATCTTGGTGTAGAAAAACACATACTTGGGATGGATATTAGAAGAGATCGTGAGAATAGAAAGCTATGGCTTGGCCAGAGTAAGTATGTTTGTTCTATTTTGCAAAGGTTCAACATGCAGGATTGTAAACCACTTTGTGTTCCTGTTACTTTGGGAACGAAGCTCTCCATTTCACAATGTCCATCATCCCCATCGAGAGATGGAAGAAATGAGCAGAGCGCCTTACCAGAGTGCAGTTGGAAGCTTAATGTATGCTATGGTTTGTACAAGACTAGACATTGCCCAAGCAGTGGGAGTTCTTTCTCTTTTTATGTCTAATCATGGAAGATTGCATTGGGATGTAGTTAAGAGGGTCTTCAGATATTTACGAGGGTTCATCAGAGTACTCTGTATGTTTTCATGGAAGAGGAGATCAACATTCCCTACGTATTCATGGTTTTGTGGATTCATATTGGGCCGGTGATGTCGATAGTGGAAGATCCACTAGTGCATATGTGTTTACTCTTAATGGTGGTGCAATTAGTTGGATGAGTAAGTGATAGGTTGTGGTCTCTTTGTCCACTACTGAGGCAAACTACATGACAACTACTCATGCCTGTAAAGAAGCCATTATGCTGAAGTGTTTGTGTTTAGATATTAGATTAAAACAAGGTGTAGTTACAATATATTGTGACAGTCAGAGCGCAATCTACCTTGCAAAGAACCTGACTTTTCATGCCAGGACCAAACACATTGATGTTCAGTATCACTTCATGAGAGATATGGTCGAGGATGGAAGGGTGAAGCTAGAAAAGGTAGAGACAGTTGTGAATGTTGCAGATGCATTAACTAAGCCCATGAGAACAACGAAATTCAGGTGGTGTTTTGAGTCTATGGGCCTCTCGGCCCCTAGAAGTTGATCCATGATGTTATCTTTCCCTTGGCCCTTGCAAGGTATTTGACAAGTGGGAGATTGTTGGAAATGAGGTGTCTCAACCTTGTTTGGTTTATTCATTTAAGACTTTCCTACAACTGTTTCACATTGTCTAGGCTCTAAAAATAGAAATAGGAGTTGTCAAAAGATTCCCATATGATAGTATATCATGGAAGGACTATTTTTAGAGATATTATGAAATATTTTATGACATCTGTAAGGGTCAAAAATAGGGGAGAATATTGTGGACGTGGGAGCCTAATTTTTGACCGAAATCTTGCTCTTTAATGCTATCCACCTCATGAGAGGGTTTGGCACATGGTTTTGTAAACCATAGATGGTTTCTTGTATAACCAGAGGTCTATAAATTAAAGGCTTGGAGAAGTAATAGAAGTAGTGAGTTTTAATCCTCCTAGAATTGTTTCTAGTGATACTCCTGTAAGAAACTTGCTGCAAGTGTATGTAATCTTGTTATTAGATTTGAAATACATTGAGTGGGCTTTTGGAGTGTGGGGTTTTTTATCCGAAAGGATTTTTTCCATGTATATCTGGTGTTTGTGTTTTGTTATGAATATGTTGTTGATATTTCTGTAACTATTTTACTATGTTGAAAGTTTTGCATAATTTCTCTCCTCAAAGATTAGCGTAGGAAGTTGATCTGCTACTCTTAATTTCCTATCAGGAATTATTTTCAGTGTTGCATATCTTGAAAGTTTTGTGGATATACACACTGCCAGGTTTGTTAAATTAGATCTAGGGATATACTTGTTTATTTTTTGCAATGTCAATTATTTACATTTATTTTTAATAATTAAGTTTAATACATTATGTGGTCATTTCATGTCCAAAGTTTAAGGTACATGAGTTTGCATTTAAATACCATATTCCAATTCGTGGAAAGCTTGGCTATAACTTTTTCAGATCTAAGATGCTTTTTTTTTATTTGTAAACTTTCCTTGGGGAGGACCTTTGGCATAGATGTGACTGACCGAGAGGTATCTCTGGTATGCTGGGGAATGCCATACCCAACAAGTTTGATCTTGTATTTTTCACAATTTCAACCGAGTTAGATGTAGTATTTTACCTTATTTCAAGACAATTATATATATTTCTAACTTATATTCTTTCCCTCCCTTATCTAATCTTTTAGTAAAAAATGTATCTTGTACGTTTGTGTGTAGGGATTATTCCTACCCATCTGATCATTGACAATAAAGTTTTTTCATTTTTATATTGTTAGGTAAGTCCAGAACATTATCAATCAAGTGGCACAGAGCTTTGGTATTTTTGAAACAAAATTCAGATGCATTATTTTTTCTTTGGTTAAAAAAGATACGACTTAATTTTAACTAATAATCTAAATAAAACAAAGTGTTTGTAAGTTACAGGGACATAATCAAAAGCCATTATAAAACAAATAAAGAGTATCCTGTTGGAGAAAAGGTATCTTAGTGTTGTCAGCATTATAGTATTGTAAGGTATTTCCTTTCATTAATCATATATTTAAACTTAGCCTAAAGATTTAGATCATGTGCATATAACTGTGTACATCATTTGAGTCAAAAATTTCAAGAAGTTGATTCATGATGTGTCTTAATGGCTAAGAGATAATTATTGTTTTAAATAAAGGGGATTTTGTATGGTAGTACAAGAATTCTAGAATATGTTGATGGAAGAAGAAAATAATTAGTCATATTTTACTTGTCCATAATCACCATCATCAAATTCAATCTCCTCCAAGTTTTTCTTGTGTGTTTGGTGAGGAACAGGGCGTGGTAACACTGAGCCATCTTTTATTGAAGTTAATCCATGACATACACCCAACATATATTGTTGATGTAATGTGTAAAGGAAGAGTGTGATTTGCTTCTTGTTTAGGAAAATGATATTTATGCTGAAGAATTGTGTTTAGAGAGAAATTTACTATCTAGATGACAACTGTGAAAGATTTCCAAATATTTTGTTGATATCTGATTTGGCATGAAATCCTAGGGACCTCTCTGATAATAAACTTTTTGGAGCCATTCTGGGATCTGTGGGGGCTTTGGAACATCTTATGAAATTATAAGTCTTGTCCATATAGGATTTTATAGAGCATAAACAATAAGTCCAGTTTCTATGAATGAACATTATTTGTGGTGTTCCCAAGGACTTGGATATGTTGCCAATCATATAGGTTTCCTGTTAATTTGATTATTGTTTAAAAAGAGGCTTGAATCTTTGGAAAATTTCCGTTCTCTACTTTTTCTCTAGTTTTCGGGTCAAGTTAACAGATAAAACAAATATATTTATATTATTTTACTTGTGTCTTCAAAGATCTGCTTGGATTGAAAGTATAGAGGGTCATTTTTACACAAGATTTCTCAAAATATAAATTAAATATAATAATATTTAATTATGTTCTTGTTTATTTTCCTTTTCATACATCTACCTTATAAGTATTTAAATACATCTGAATGCGATGTGCACCTACCCCTGGAGCTGCAAATTCCCATTAGATCTCTGATCATGATCCCCATTCTTTAAAACATCATGCCCTTCTTCAATATTCTCATATTAATGATTGATCAATGTAGAACCTGTTGGTGCTCAGATTTGTCTTGCCCCATTTGCCATTATTTTCCTCTGATCTGTGTGTTGTGAAACGTTTTATCCTCGATGTGGATGTTCTGATGCTTATACCTCCATTTGAATGCCTCGAGTTGTTTGCAAAATTCATTGTCATGTCCCTCCTTGAAAGATTTTCTGACTTTGCCTTGTTTTTGCCCTAATTTCTTCAAAATCTGCGGGCTTTGTCGTTTTTCCTATTTTTCCCCAACCATTGAAGCTCGAGAATGGTTAATTTATATTTTTATGCCTTTGAAAATCCAAATCCATGGTTGAAAATATGCTTGGAACCATGATTCACTTGTTTTTGTTTCAAAAAAATTTCATCCTTAGTGAAAAATCAGGTTTTGGGCATGAATGGTGATTTTTTGCATTTTGACGGTCTGACGGATGTATTTTTCCTATCAAATTTATTCCTTAGCATTCGGCAGTCATGTGGCTTCTTTTGGTTGGTCAGGGGATGGTGGGCAAATGCTTTAACTTATCACTTTTTTCTTTTTTGGCAAAAAGGCAAATTTGGTCCCATAGCCCCGCTCAAATCTGATTGGTTCTTTTGGTGCTTACGTGGCTTCTTCTAATTAGATGGGGCGTGGTGGGTTTGTTTTTTCAACTTGTTATTTTGGCTGCTTTGGCAAAAAAATTGAACCCGCCCCCGCGGCCCTACTAGGCTTTGATTAAAGCAAATTTTAAGTGGCAGGGAAAAAGTCTTACCTTGACCCCGCAAAAGGACACTTAACAATGTTAAAGGCGGAGATGCGGGCCTTTGGAGGTAAGTTGGATGTTTTTCCCTTTTGGAAAAATGGAGTAAAATTCTAAAATGGAAGCACGCCCCCTCCAGATCATTTTGAAACCTTAAGGTTTTTTGAAGTTGCGCCATAATGACACGTGGTGATCCTACGCTTATCCAAGGTCTCAACTTTTGGGGAACATCTCAAGATGTGCCATTGTGACACGTAGCAGTTTGAAAAGTCAAAGGGGCGGGGAAGTGGACCACGGAGGCAACTCAGATTTTTTGCCTCTTGCCATTAAAAGGATTAAAAATCTCAAAATGGCCCGTAAGCTTGACAAGAAGGAGGTCAAAGTTGGCGTTGAAAATGTCAAAAGGCGGGGAGGCGGGCCATCAGGGGCAACTTGGATTTTTTGCCCCTTGATATTCAAACAACTAAAATCATCAAAGTGACCCACGGGCCCAATAGAGAAAAGTCAAAACTTGTTCCAGTCAATGGCGGAGGTGCAGACTTTCGGAGGAAAATTGGAAAATTTTCCTATTGTGGAAAAAGGAGTTAAAAGTGAAAAAGGAAGCGTGGTTCTGATGGGATCCACATTGGGACATGTGGCAAGCCCATTTTTCAAGGGTGGAGCTATGGGGGAAACTTGGAAAATTTTCCCTTTTTTGAAAAAGAGGTGAAATAGCAGAATTTGGCCACGATTCCTTTGGGACCCACCTTAGGACACATGTCAGGCTCATTTCTCAAGGGCGGAGCTATGGAGCAAAATGTGAAAATTTTACATTTTTCCAAAAAAGTTTAAAAGGAAAAAGGGAACCCGCATGCCTGTTTAAAATGGATCTCCCACGTGTATGGTCCAAATTCAAAGTAGAAATCGATGACAACTATGCATATGTATCTGATTTTTCTGCCATTTTTCGCTCCAGAGCTCCTGGAAGTGCGAGTCTTCATGATTTATCGATATTTCTTACACACTAAACAGGGAAGGGGAGTTAATTTGATATTTGTTGGTGAGAAAGATCTGGGGACGTCTTTTGCCATTAAGATGAGGTATGACCTTTGGGCTCGATCCGGTCTTTCGTTTTTCCTTCTCGAGCACGCAAAGAACCAGATTTGACAGATTAGGGGCAGAAGTGGTTGGCGAGTAGAGGGAAAAGTGATCTACCAAAAGAAGGAGTTGAATGTGGGAGATATTTGTAGAGATCCACCCCTTGAGCACTTGACAACTTTTTACAGATTTGATTATGGAAATCACAATCAGAATCATGGCGAGCACTGGTGCATTCAATGTTTGGATTTTTTGGGGGAAAAACTCTGTTGTAAGGGAAGTATTATAAATTACGTGAATTTGTCGTGCAAAGGGTTGGGAGTTTGTGAATGTAGAAATTTTAGGAGTTAGAGACTGATTTCCTAAGAGAAAAGATTGATAGAGCCCGTCTTTCTGAGAAACGATCTGAAGAAGCCTGTTTATCTCCTTTGTGTTGAATTTGATCATGTCAAGGTGGTTGCAAGTGTACAACCATTGATAAGCTTTGAGATTGTTTGAGAAACTTTCCCCTGCTGATAAATTTAACCAAACTCGAGTTAATCTGTGTTATTCTTGAGCAAAATCTATGTTTGCTTTGTTTCTGAATGTCTGCAAGTAGTTTTTTTATTCCCGTTGCATTCTTACATTGAAATTTGTGTGAATCACACAAGATCTTATCCTTGTGATAGTTTGGTGGCATTTTCAATTTCATTTATCATAAGAGCTTTCATTTGATAGTGAAATAAACAAATTTAAAATCACCATGACTCCTAGCATGACTATAAGATTGTTTGTTAGCCTTTGAGGGTATATTAGGCATGATGAAACATAGATTGATAATGTTCAGTTAAGTTTTCCAATTTGAGCCTTCATTTTGGATCCTTGAAGTTTGTGTGAAAAGTGTTGATCTGGGCCTCCATTGAAGCACATATTCTAGTTAAAGGAACATCCTAGATACTCTGAAAACATTTTTCTATTCGAGTTTTCCATTTTTGTAAAAGTCTCCAAAGATTTGGTATAATCAACTTTATCCTGCTTCACCTCCCACCAAAATTCATTTAAAAACAACCAATCATACACATACTACCCTTGTTTGTCATGTGTGTATATAAATGCATAATTTTTACAACCAAAGCATGCAGAAACAATCAGGTTTTCATTGTCTTTAGTGGCCTGAACCTTGTTTAGAAAATATCTCCATTATCTAGAGTGACAACTCGTGAGAGTTAGGTTTTGTTGCATTGATCATATTTTCTTCAAGGTCTTATTAATAATTTCACAAGGATATCTCCATCTCCTCCACAAACAGTAGGCTACAAAAAGGGTCCTCTCACCCTGGTTGAAAGGCACAACCATAAAGTAGTGAAGATAGGTCAAATCCTCTTGAGGGTGCTACCCATTTCTCCACATATAAGTGACAAATAACAAGATGCATTTCATCCCCAGCTACAAGATGACACACTACATGCTCTACTTGTGTCTAAGCTTCCTACCAAACCTTTGATGTTGCTAAGCTTCTGAGGCAGAATCAATTTGGGTACCAACAGAACCTCTATAATGTTTATCATTTTCCTCATTTCCTGGTTATTGCAGGATTTGAACCTTATACTTCTATATCTTTTTCCTACTTACCCAGTGCTCCAGGGTGGAATCCCCTTTGCTTTTACCATTTAAGCTCATCTCATTCACCTAGGACCAAAATTACAAAACTTTCTTGAATCTCTGATTTTAAAGTCCTGAGAAATGGGTAAACGAGAAAACCAAGAATACAAGAATTAATGTTGTATGATACAACTAGGAAAAAGATGCAAGTAGTGTTGAGTACAATAGTAGTGGAGGTTCTATATACATGTTTAGTTCAGATGTCATGATATAAGATTTGCAACTATATATGTATGAATTTGTAACAAATTTAAATGTACACATAGAACAAATCAATGTAATGTTTCATCTATATGCCTACACTACCACTATCAATCCCACCCCTTATCGACTGTACAAAAAAGGTTTTTTCAACAAAAGACCAACCAAACAACCAATGCAACACTAACACAATTTCCCTGAAATAATTACAAACCACATCAACTGCAAAAGTAATTAACTATCCAAAATGGTATCAAATGTATTCATGTTTATGTATGATTTTGTAACAAATTTAAATATACACATAGAACATTTCAACGCAATGTTTCATCTATATTCCTACACTACCACTATCAATCACACCCCTTATCAACATGTTATCGACACTACAAATAAAGTTTTGTCAACCAAAAACCAACCAAACAACTGATGCAACCACTGTCTCAAACAACCGATGCAACACTAACACAATTTCCCTGAAATAATTAAAAACCACATCGACTACAAAAGTAATTAACTATCCAAAATGGTATCAAATGTATTCACGTTTAGTGCAAAAAAATGGGCCACAAAATGCTATAACACATGATATTAAATCTACACATGTACATAAATCTTCATGTATTCATGTTTAGTTCAAATAAACAAATGTGCAAAATACTACCACTCATGATATAAGATTGGTTAATGTATATGTACGAATTTGTAACAAGTTAGAAATGTAGAGATAGAACCTTTAAATGAAGTGGTTCATCTACATTTCTACACTTACAAAATCAATCACACCCCTTATTAAAAAATCAACTACAAAACTAATAACTATCCCTCTAAAACAAATAATATATAGCGTTCAACGTTCACATTGCATTATACACATGCTATTGCTAGTTACGCCAAAGGTTTTACCCTTATGGGAAAAGGCTTTGCAGACATTCATGGGACTGTGTCAGATTTGATGACTTAAATGACAATTTTGCTATTTTTAGCAATTTTGCTTTTGCTATTTTTAACAATTTTGATTTTTGCTTTTTTGATTTTACATGCTGCTTTGACGTTAAATTGAATTCTACAGGTATGCATTTAAATTCATAGTCAATTGGCTGAATTCATTTGATCTCATGGACCTTAAAAGTGATTCTTTCTGAAAAAAGATGATTACAATTTAGATTAACGTAGATTGTAATTTAGATCAAAATTATAAGATTAACGGATATCATTATTGATCAAATGGTGTCTACACGAGCCCTAGCTTCACGCATACCTAAAAATGTAGATTCACGCAAGGATTCGATAGGAGATCATCAGCCAGGAGATGGAGATGGAGGCGACATGACTTTGGAGCTTGTTTTAGAGGATTTTCCCTAGTCTTGGATCGATATCGCCTTTAATAGTAATGGCGGGAGCTCCAGTTGTCTGACTAAACCTCTGCCTCGGGGCGATGGCACAAATCCTAGCCATGGTCTATTTCAAGCTCCATCTGGGGGCGTTCCTGTGGCTATGCCTGACAATGGATATCTAAAATCTTTGCTAGAAGGTTCAAATCGTGGTGGACTGGAACAGGGAGACACTAACATAACAATACCTGATGTTCCACCACTGGATAGAGAGGCTAGTCGCAACTCTATTGGGACCTCCTTCAAAGACGTTTTAAATGGAAAGGAATCTTCCATGAAACCTGTAGACATTACCCCGTGTATTACATTTGGGGAAGAGGTCATTTCATCTGAGATTTACTATAAAGAGCATGCTTTGATTTGTAGATTCGGGGGACTATGGCCCAACCTTCCTATTCTTCATGCATGGATCTCTAAGCATTGGAATCCAATTTTAACTGGTAGGATAGACTTGTATCCGTGTGCTAAAGGTATTTTCATTGTGACTTTCTCTTCAATAGCTGATAAAAACATCATTGCTTCCAAGCTCTAGACCTGCCAATCTAAATATTTGGTCATTAAACCCTGGTTCCCATCCTTTAACCCACTCACAAAATCATTCTCATGGAAACCTGTTTGGATCAGGATGCCCCATTTACCTCTCCAATTCTGGAGTCATGACTATCTGACATCCATTGGCAACACCTTGAGAACTGCACTCTATATAGATTCTCAAACCACTAATTACACCCATACTACCTATGCCTAGATCCTGGTGGAACTTGACACTAATAAAAATATTCCTGCAACCATAGATCTTAGAGTGCAAAATAGAACTTGGTCACAACCTCTTGATTATGAAGGTCTACCTTTCCAGTGTAGAAGATGTTTTTGCTTAGGACACACCTCTACTGCTTGCGGGTGGAAAAACGTCAACATGAGAAGCGTAACTAGTGTAAAGATGCACTCTCGGAACACCTGATTTTCGATGCAAAAAAGGATCTAAAATCAAATGCAGATACAAAAATTGAATCTGATGTTACCTTGGAAACCCCTTTATCTAAAACTCAAATTGTGAGCAGTATGAAAAATGCACAAGTTGTTGAGGGCAGCAAAGAAAATGATAAATATCTCTCTCAAGATAACAACGTGGATGTCCTAAATGGGACAAATGCGACTAAGGAAAATACTCCTCCTTTGTCTTCTCCTCTAACCGTAGAGGCTACGTCAGGCTGGGTTATGGTCAATAAAAAGAAAAAACAATTCACTCTGAAGGATAACTCTTCGCCTGGATGATTTCTCTGTTATTTTTTGGCTGGGTTACATTGGTTTCATTTTTATTAGCTGGATAAAAGTTTGTTTCTTTTCTAATAGTGTTGATGTGTCATTGTTGTTTGGTCGCTGTACATCAGTTGTTTTTTTGCTGATGTGTTGTTGGTTGTTCGTTTTTCTTTGCAGATAGTTTTTTACAGTTGGGCATTATTGTTCTATCTGGATTTTGATCTCCTTCTCATGCTTTAAATTTCACATCTAGCTTTTGAGCCTTGTTGTACAAGGGTATAGTCCCTTTCAAAAAACTATTTACCAATAATAAAAAAACGTAGATTCTTTCATAGATCGTGACATTCATATTTAACTCTTTGGCATGTATGGAAAGAAGTGGAATGACAGGTTGTTTAAGTTCAGATGGTGAGAGTGGTGGCATAATAAAAAGAAGTAGATAATCCTTGAAGCCCCTCAACTGGACATCATTTATCCGCCAAATCAATTGCAGACTCGGACCATTTATCAGGATTCTTCTTTGTCCAACAAATAAAACATAGTGGAACTGCAATTGTCATCCTGCCCAGTGACGAATATCTTATCACATCGAACTGTGACACACAACAAAATACATCCATGAATTCCTCGAGGAAGAGGAAGGTCATAACTTTCAAGTACCCACTGATTTCGCATCCAGTTAATTGCATAAGCATACACTCTCTCCATGGAAATTCTCCTTTGTCCAGAAAATAAAACACAATGGAATTGTAATTGTCATCTTTCCCAGTGACAAATATCTTATCATGCCAAACCGTGGCACACCACATAATACATCCACGAATTCCTCGAGGAAGAGGAAGAGGAAGAGGAATGTCATAACTTTCGAGTATCCACTAATTTTTCTTCTAGTTAATTGCATAAGCATACACTCTCTCCATGGAAAATTCATACCTATCTGCATGCAGTTACACATGGATCGAATCTTTCCGCAATTTCGTGGGACTTTCCGCTAAAAGAAATACTGACTGCCGCAACTCCTCCATTAATGCTAGGAAGAAGCTCCCACCAGTCATCTCCTACATTATAGAGCATGGATTTTCTTCCCTGTAGCCCTTCTTCACTATTATCAGCTCCTTCCAACATGAAAGTTAATCCTTGAGCTGACACCACGCACAGGTGACCCCACACATGGCTTGGATTGTCGACGCCTCGCTGCCATTTGCAAGAGATTAAATCACATATCAAAAAACTGTCAGTTAGGGCTTAGTTGCTCTCATCATGAACCCCATCATAACCAATTTATAGTCATAATATACACAATGAGAAAGAATAATGTAGCAAAATTGATGTTCAGAGGGGATAGGAGGGAGCCTCTCCCACTAGTTGTCTATAGGATCATATATGATTACTCCCTTAGGGAAGGGATTTTCTAGCACACAAGGTCGCATGGCCAGGAGCTAGTCAACAGGCTCTTCGTCACCTCCGATTAAAATGATGGCTTCCTCACACATTCCAAACCATTGCTTGTCTTCGTAAAACTAGGGACTACTTACCACTTTCTTCCAGCCATTATAGACTTGTCTGAGCTTGAAGTGAGATGTGTAGGATACCCTTAGCAGGCACTCTCTACCCAATTCATACGGAAGTTTGGGAAAAAGATGAATGTTCGTATTAATCAGAGCTCTTTTACCCATTTTCCCAAACTACATAGATCTCTATAATCTCTTCCAACAAGATTTGTGGAAAACAATGAGTATGGTTATACTTATTTGTGGAATTCCAGAAGCTTGGAAGCCTTACTTATTTTGTGTTGATGTTCGATCATGTATATGATGATTGTGGAAGGGTTATGTCAAGCACATTCATCGTTCATATATAATTCAACCATGGTCTAATGAGTATAGCAATATTATGTTGTTGCTTTTACACGAATCTATTGTCAAATAATATTAAAGGAGCAATTATGATAGAGCTGGGATATATTATAAGTTTAGATACATTGTGAGTTCAGTTATTTTTTATTTTTTGGTGATACTTCCAATAGGCTATTAAGAATTGTGTTTAGAGAGAAATTTACTCTCTAGATGAAAGTTGTGAAAGACTTCCAAATGTTTTGTTGATATCTGTTATGGCATGAAATCTTAGGGACCTCTTTGATAATAAACTTTGTGGACCCATTACACGATTTCTGGGGGCTTTGGAACATCTTTTGAAATTGTAAGTCTTATCCATATAGGATTTTATCGAGCATAAACAAGAAGTCCATTTTTTATTAGTGAACATTAAATTGACTAGATGATTCATCTCAATTATAAATTCAAGGAATTTGAGCGGAAATAGACTGAAAGGGTTTCTGCCAAAGGAATTTGGAAATATGAGGAGTATAGTGGATATGTAAAATGATCCCCTTCAATATATTTCAATCCACAAAGGCATAGAGGCATAAGATTGGATGACCCTTGCAAGAAAAGGCTTGTAATGTTTCATCTATATTCCTGCACTTACAAAATCAATCACACTCCTTATCAACATCAACTACAAAAGTAATAACTATCCCTTCAAATAACATATATCGTTCGGCTTCACATTGCATTGTACACATGCGATTGCTAGTTATTATAACTATCATGTATTGATATTGTTAATGTATTGATACATTCCAATAAGATTAAATATATATTAAAAAATAATCCATTTATTAAATATCTTAGATATTTTATTTTGGGAAAAAGGAACAACATCGTTCCAATTAAAAAAACTTCAATCACCTAGAGTGAGATATAAATATCTTTCACCCGTACAAGTGCTCTCAAAACCCTTCCGACATTAATAACTTTGGCGATTTCTCAACCCTCCCATATAATTTTAATTCCCCGTCGTCTCACCCTGGTTTCAAACGTTCATCCGGAGATTCGATCGCATAACCTTCAAATAAGCAGTTTATTTGACAGCGTGTATAATCCCTCAAATAATCAGTTTGTTTGATATTGTGCACATAATGTCCAGGTTAATAGTGCAGCCCGTAGGGCAAAAACGACTTACGAATGTTGCAGTAGTTCGTCTGAAGAAACACGGCATGCGCTATGAAATAGCTTGCTACAAGAACAAAGTGCTCTCATGGCGTTCTGGCGTGTAAGTATTAATTTAATTCAGTATCCCGTCTTTTAATCTTTGCTTTAATTTAGTGAAAGCCAAGTTCGAGGATTTAACAATTTTCTTTTAGCTTGCATGCTGTATGATGATAATAAACGTAATTTAGGTGAATATTTTAAACTCTAAGCAATCAAACACAGATGTAATATTACTTTGATTGGAATTAGGCTCCATCTCTAGGTTTAACCCTAAGTAATCAAACAGAGCTTTAAGAATTTTGTTTTATTGTAAAGAAATGATGATTAACCCTAAGCATTAAACAGAGCTGTAAAAATTTCTTGAATTGCAAATTTCCCCCGTCTGGGCACAAATACGTATGTGATAACGAGAATAGACTTGAAAAAACTTTAAAATGCGTGTAAGAAACTTTTCGAAGATAGAGTTAAGCTCAATTTTGATGGAGTTAAAGACGTGTAAGAAACTTCCTTAAGATTAAGTTTTGATGGAATTTAGGACGCAAGTAAGAAACTTCTTAAAAATTGATTTTGATGGAATTTAGGACGCAAGTAAGAAACTTCTTAAAAATTGATTTTGATGGAGCTGCAAAAAGGAATCTAGGATTAACAGTGGGAATAGGCTCAAAAAGCTTTAATGTGTTTGTATGAAGCTATATAAAGACTGAGTTAAGCTCAATTTTGATGGAGCTAAATATTTGTGTAAGAAACTTTCAAAAGATTTGAGTTAAGTTTTTCATGGAACGGCAAAAAAATTTAAGATTCTCTTGAGTAGGTGAAAGATGCCAGTGTCCTTCACAAGGACCCAAGTATCCATGCACTTTCTTAGACTCCTCCTCACGCCCTTTGTCTTTATAGTATTCTTGATCTCTTTTCAACTTAATAAGCTTTTCATATTTCCATTTTGCTGTTAGAAACTATGCTCAACTTCTTCCCAAGTGTGATCAAGTCCTTCCCTTGCTAGCTTCTTTATCACCAAGTTTAAGACCAAGAAGAACCATTCGCTGAGGGATGGAAGGAAATTTGGATTTAAATGAAAACATTTTGTTATCGCTATGATCGCAATTTCAGACAAACATACTACAAATTTATCCTCTTTCATGAAGAAAATCAGACCATTACGAACATGTGGGCAAGTGCAGATGAATGACTTGCCTCCTCTCGTTATTTTTTTCACAATGCCAAAAAGCAACCACGTGATTTTGCTTACCAGTTCCAATTATTTATTCACCTATTCTGTCCAAGTCATGACTGAAAAAACAACAGTTTGGTTGTCTCTAAACTTTTGCAGCTACTGCTCCCTCAATATTGAATTTGATCACTTTATAGAAAGTTTTGGAAGCATACTTATAAATGACATATGAATTGCTTCAATCTAATACCCAATACCTATTTTATGAGAACGATCCTCTGTATATTTGGCCGATTATTTGGAAAAATAACCTTAGATCCCAAAGTCAACTTCATTTGACCACCGCTCCTTGAATATTACCCAGAAATTTGATTGCAATCCACGCTAGAAAAGTTCGAGGCTTAATAATCATTGGTTTGCAAGAAATTGCTTCAATGGCACACCTGTAATAAGTTGGTGCTCATGCAACATAAGTCAAACAATCCATGGCAATAGTCCCTCCTGCAAATCCTCCCCTCCTCGTGATGTCCTAGCCCGGATACTGATTATGAAGTATTACAGGGCCAATACGAGACGCCAGGGATATGGCATGGACAGGTCTTGATACGACTGGAAAAGTCTGTAGATGTATTGGATTGTCCAGGCTGTTCAAGGGCGGAAAAACAAGTTTTTTAATTTTTATCTACAGTTGCCAAACGTTTTGGATAAAGTAAGAGTTGACGGGATTATCCGTACGTTGGATATGGAAAAAAAAATTGTTTCTAGAATACGGCGTTATACAGCCATACAAAAAAAATAAAAAATATATAAAATTCCAGCATAATAAATAAAAAATTAAACCACATCTGGCAACAAAATAAAGCTAAAATAACCACAAAAAAAAAACAAATCATAATATGATTAACTCCAACTCCAAGAAGTTACCATAATGGCATTGCAATGTGTCAACATTCATTAAATGATTTTGTTCAACTTTTGCTTTAATTTATGAATCCCAGTTCGATGATTTAACAATTTTCTTTTGCTTTCACTGCTGTATGATTATATCGAACGTATTAGTTGAAAGTTTCAACTCTAAGCATCAACACAGATTATAACTTTGATGAATTATTCTCCATCTCTATTTTAACCCTAAGTATCAAACAGAGCTTAAGAACTTTTTTATTTATTGAAAGAAGATGATGAATTAACCCTAAGCATTACACAGGCTTTAAAAGTTCTTGAATTGCAATTTCCCCCGTCGGGGCCACAAATACTATGTGATAACGAAATATCTTGAAAAAACTTAACATGCGTTACGACACTTTTCGAAGAAGATGTAGCTCAATTTGAGGGAGTTAACTACGTGTAAAAACTTCCTTAAGATTAAGTTTTGATGGACTTAGACGTCAAGATAACTTCTTAAAAATTGCTTTTGATGGAATTTAGGACGCAAGTAGAACTTCTTAAAAATTGATTTTGATGGAGCGGCAAATGGAATCTAGATTAATTGGGAATCGGCTCAAAAAGCTTTATTTTTGTATGACCTATATAACGCCTGAGTTTACCATTGATGGAGCTATATTTGTGTAAAAACTTTTCAACAAGCTTTGAGTTATTTTCATTGAACGGCAAAAAATTTTACGATTCTCTTAGTGGTGAATATCTGCCAGTGTCCTTCACATGTACCCAAGTATCCATAGCAAAACTTTCTTAGACTCCTCCTCACGTCGACGCCCTTTGTCTTTATAGTATTCTTGTCTCTTTTTCACTTATAATCTTTTAATATTCCATTTTGCTGTTGAAACAATATGCTCACTTCTTCCCCAGGTGTGAGCAAGTCCTTCCCTTGCTAGCTTCTTTATCACCAAGTTTAAGACCAAGAAGAACCATTCGCTGAGGGCTATGGAAATTTCGGATTTAAATGTAAACCACTTTGTTATCTCTATGATCGCAATTTCAGAAAACATTACTACAATTTATCCTCTTCCTGCCGAACATCAGACCATTACGAAACATGTGGGCAAGTGCAGATCTAATGTTATTTTTTTCACAATGCAAAAGCAACACTTGATTTGCTTACCCAGTTTGCAATATATTATCTACCTATTCTGTCCAAGTCATGACTGAAAAAACAACAGTTTGGTTGTCTCTAAACTTTTGCAGCTCACTGCTTCCCTCCCATATTGCATTTTTATCACTTTACTCGTAAAGTTTTGGAAGCATACTTATAAATGAACATATGAATTGCTATCAATCTAATACCCAATCCTATTGAATAGAAATATCCTCTTCTCGTTGGCTATTCTTGGAAAATAACCTTAGATCCCAAAGTCACCTTCCAAATTTGCCCACCCTCCTTGAATTCCCCGAAATTTGATTGCATCACTTGCGAGAAGTTGCGACGCTTAAATATCTATGGTTCACAGAAATTGCTTCATTGGTGACCCTGACATAAGTTGGCTGCTCCATGCAACATAAGTCATAACAATACCATGGCACTAGGTCCCTTCCTCGCCAATCCCTCCCCTCCTCGTGATGTCCTAGCCTCGGATACTGATATGGCAGTATACAGGGCCTAATACAGATACGGCCCAGGATATGGCCAGGACAGTCTTGATACGACTGGAAAAGTCTGTAGATGTATTTGGATTGTCCAGGCTGTATCCAGGGCGAAAAACAAGTTTTTTAATTTTTTATCTAAGTTGCCAATACGTTTTGGATACAAGTACGAGTACGGATTATCCGATACGTGGATATGGAAAAAAAAATTGTTCTAGATACGGCGTTGGATACAGCCGTACAAAAAATTAAAAAATATATAATTCCAGCTAATAAATAAAAGTACCCACATATGCAACAAAAAAGCCAAATCAACCACAAAAAACAACTCATATATGTTAACCAATGCTCCAAGAAGTTAACCCATAATTGCATTTGTCCAGTGTCAACACTCTCATTAAAATGATTTTTTCAACATTGCTTCAAAAGCAGACTAAGATTTGGTAATGTTCTTCTAGACAATTACTCACACTGCATTTACCTTGGCCATCCCTGGAATATATTCATATGTTCTG
Organism: Taxus chinensis; assembly: GCA_019776745.2. Classification (NCBI taxonomy): domain Eukaryota; kingdom Viridiplantae; phylum Streptophyta; class Pinopsida; order Cupressales; family Taxaceae; genus Taxus; species Taxus chinensis. The sequence continues at coordinate 94,605,649 of CM034151.1, forward strand.
ACATTTAAGATGACTTATAGCAAATTACTTACATAGCATTTTACATTTAGTTTAACCCCCTTAAACTTCTTTGAACATCCTAATTTTCTGCTCACCTACACAACACTGCAGAGCACTTTAGCCAACAAATAACTCACCAGTACAAGATGCAATAATACATTCTGCTCAAATGACAAGTACAAACCTTGGTCAGAATATATTTTAACTGACTGCCAGGATACAGTTATGGGTACGGATTCGATACGTTGAAACAACATTTTTTTAAAAACCCCCGGGCACGATACACTATGGGTACGTTTGCCAATATATTTTAAAAAATAAAAAAATATAAATATTTCTATTTTTTTTTAAAATGCACACTTATTAAAATTTAACACTCAAAACATATGGCTTCATAATTGTGCATCAATTTTGGAAACGATTTCAATACTTGTATTAATTCATGAAAGTTCAAAACATAATACATTCCATAGTTACCTAAGACTCTGGGATGGCGGAACGTAGGGACGGGGTTTCCGGGACGACAATTTTTTTTGAAAATTTGGGGACGGTGTGATATTCCTCTTTTGCCTGCTCAGTCTTGTAGCCAATCTTCGGGTGCATGTCCATGTAGTCCATGAAAGGAAAATTCCTCTCGCCTTAACATCTTGATGAAGAATTTATACTCCTAATATGCTAATCACTTTAGCTTCCTTTGTCCTTGCGTGTTAGAACTTTGTGATAGAAAATGATGATCTGATCTAGGCCCTCCGATCTGGTTTGGCTGCTCAAACTGTCCTCTCCATCTCTTTCTTGGCCTATCCAAAGCCATCCTCTGCATCAACTGTTGCATTGACTGTATCATCTGCTGATGGGTGTCTACCACTTCCCTACGAGATCCTATCCAGTTCCATGGAAAGCTTTTCTATCTAATTCCCATGATTTTAGCTCTATCAATCACCAACCTCGTTGCCTGCAGCCTCAATCAAAAAACCCTTCCAAGTGGGAGGAACATTTGCTCTGATAACCATGTAAGATCCCCAATGGGTCTCTCTTGTATTCCCAACAAGTTGAGATCAATTAAAAACAACCAAATACTGGATTTATGACTATCATGGCAAAAATCAGATTTTTCAACAGCTAGAAAATAATTTATATTTGAAACCCTAACTACTGCAATCTTCAAGATAGCATAACTTTCTCTATACAACTCCGATCTAGGCAAATGACATATGCCCGAACTTAGAAAAATACAAGGAACAAGATGATAAAAACCAAATTATAACAACTACCAAACATGCAGATCTGACCCTCCTACTATTTCGGCCCACACATTTAGGGCATCAAATGAGCCCCAAAAATTATTTTCTCTATCCCGGATGATTGTTTATATTTTTAGGAACTCATTCATATAAAAATCAGAATTTGCAGATGCCAAATCAACTCAGAAATCTGATTATAAAACTGGTAAAAAACCCTTCGAAAAATTATGAAACTAATTGGCTTATTTCCTAAAAATATGTAGATGGTTTAACAATTAAAATCAGATCTAAATACCTCCAAAATCCAAAGCCAAATCTGCCACAACTAGGTCGATCCAATAGAAGATAAACTGCTGTAATTCTATTCCTCAAATGCCTTCAAATTACATTGTTGGAAATGACTGAAAATAACACTGAAAATCTGATTACAATCAATGGGAATTTCTGAGTGAAAAACCCTCCAATCCCTTAGAGTTTTTGTCCACAAGAGAACTCTTGGGGTTTTCGTCCTTAGAATATAATTTGCAAAAGCTCAAAGCTCAAATGCAAGAGAAATTATCATATGAAAAATCTGCGTTATAGAAGAGGCAAGTCGACTTCCCTTTTAAAGGAAAAGAGCCAACAACCAACCTCTAAATCAGCCAATGAGCTCACATGATTTTTTCCTATTCAAACATTTAATATTTTCCCATATTAAATGTTTTTGCCCAACAATATTTCCCTCCTAGTGCAAGTCGCATTTCTCTAGGGAAAATACATAAATTAATTATGTTTTTATCTTCCCTAGGCTTCATTACTCCCTTTTGGCCCAAGTCGCCATTATCCTTTCTAGGAGGATTAAAATATAATAAATCCCTTTATAATGACTTTTGACCCCTTAAGGCAAATCATAATTTCCATAGGGATTACAATTTAGTTTTATTAAGCTAAATAAATTAATATAAGTGCTTTAATAATTATATTTTATTTTTTTATAGCACTTTATAATAATTTATTATAACTTAAGACACCCTTATATTTTTCCTTTGGCCGTTGGGTTGACAAAATGGGCCAAAGGTCTTCGATTGGAAAAGGGGACATTACAAGCATCATCTACATCTACAAAGGAGATATCAACCAATCCTCGTTTCTGATCTTCATCAATCTGCCTTGAATCCTCAGGATCCACATCCCACCGCAATGCTGGGGTCTCCTTGTATGTAGGTGTTTTGCGATCCATGAGACGTAAGGCACTATGTACAGCGACAAGTTTTTCTATTCTCTTAGAGGTAAGTTTGTTCCTCTTAAGAGAGTGGATCCACCCATATGTTGACCAATTCCTTTCAGAAGCAGAGGAACTAGAAACCCGAGAAAGAAGACAAATAACAAGTGTACGTAGCAATCTTGTAGGTCCATATAATCGCCACTAACTAACTGGACTCTCTTGTGCCAATGTGGTCGTGTCTATCTTTGCTGATTTTGTGTAGCCATCCAGATAAGCAAACTTGAGGCAATCAGTTCTGACTCATGAACCATCCTCTGCATTATAATTTTTTTTAGGGCTTTCAAGAAACCCTACCTAACCTCCTCATAATCTATAGGGAGAACTCTGCCAGGCCTTTCAACATACCACTTTGGATTTAGTGCATATGCAGCTGCATGTAAAGGACTGTTCAACTTTTCCCATCTCTGCTCAATGATAGGCTAAATAAGGTGATGGTAGAACTCCAAGGTGGGGTCCCTTGCCCGAATAACAGCCTTCATCTGGCCAAGCATACTATCAATACATTCATATGTCTCACCAAGGTTAGGGCACTTAGAATCCCCGTATTTTATCACACTGAAAACCGGAGATACTATGGATGTGATATATTTAACATCTATCCAAAACGTTTCTTTCACCACAATTGTTTTCACCTTCTTCCCCTGCTTTGTCTTGGACCCATCCCACTTACACCTGTCGACACTAAAATTTTCCTCCATAATTTTTATTTCATTAATGTATGTATTAGGAATAGGATGTTGTTAAGTATAATTAGTAGTAGCGTCTGATAGAAGATAACGGTGCCGTCAGTACGGTGTCGCCAATAATGTGGAGTACGGTAACAGTCAAAGTACAATAGGAATGTTGTAAAAAGTAAATATTTGTCGTAAGTGTTCCAGTAATGTTAAAATGTCAAAGTTTGAGTAATTAGAGAAGTAGGGTCTACATGATTAGGAATTAGAATATTATATTGGTAATAAGGACAAGGAGTGAGGTCATAAATATTTTGTGTATTTTATTTGTAAAAAGTCTAAAAATGTGGAACCCATGTAAAATGATAAGGTTTATCTTATCTTAAGAGATAAGCTTACATGTACAGATAAGAGCTAAGGTATGGAATATGATTCGTCAGAGTGGATTTCTTATCTTATCTTAGAGATAGGATGGATAAGCCTGGAAGTTCTATAAATAGAGAGGCTACCCCCCTTATTTAGCATAGAAAGAAGTAGTGAGAAATATTGTAGGAAGTGTGCAAAGGAAGCCATCAGTTAAAGGTGTGTTGAAGAAGCCATTAAGAGGCGTAATTGTAAAGTTTCTCCCATAGTCTTGTTGAAGTACCTCATGGGTGAGATTGTAACAATTTCATGTTAATATTATAATTTACTTTGATATCTCAGATTTGTCATCATTCCGTCTTATCATAGTCAATGGTATTCTTGTGTTCGGTTGTTGTTTTGTTTCCAGATTACATCCACCAAACTAAAGGCTGTGCATTAGTAAATAATCATAGCACGAGGAGTTCTCGGTGAAGAGTTATCATAGTGCCGGATTGGTGATGACACACCACTCTGATGTCATGACCATACACCGTAATGATTCTGGCAACTCAACCATCATATCCAGCAAAAATAAAGTATGATGCAAAACATGTGTCTATTGGCTTGAGGAATTCCTTCTTCAAAAAGCTATGGAAGAGTGCCAATGACGTATGGTGGTTGCGGATGAACATCTGCACATCTCTAGCATCAACCACTATATTTTTGACCCAATCAATTTTTCCGATATCTTTTAGTGCATTGTTTATGGCATGCCCACAACATGGGGTCCAAAATATATGTTGGCAATGAGCCTCAACAAGTTTATCTGTTACCCTGCACACATAAGTTGCATTTGTGATAACCTGCACAACGTTGGCGGGGCCAACCTCCTCAATGGCATTTTGCAAAATGGTGAATTGGAATTCTACATCCATCTTTCTTGAACAATCAACTGCCCTCAAAAAGTAAGGACCCTCTATTCATGAAACAATGATATTTATGAGTGGGTAGTGTCTAATATCTGTCCACCCATCCATGATGATGCTGCAATCGTGAGAGACCCATGTGCACCTCATTTCCTCCATTAGTAAATTAACCTTGAGATAGTTCCTATCTAAGATTGTGGTTCTCAACTTCGTGTCTCTTGGGGGCACATAACTTACACCTGCGTTGGCTACCTTAGCCATAACCTTCTTGTAATAAGGAAAGCAAACAACATGAAATGGAATGGCAGTAGCAAAAAATAATTTTCCAATGGCATCATCAGCGTCTTCTCTAACCTTTGTATCATACATGTCAACAACTAGATTGGAGGCCACAACCTTCCTCTTCCCCCTACTACTACCAAAAGCATCCACTTCAGACACCTCATAAGATGCACCTGCAGTATTTGAGAAACCACTACTAGTATTAGTTCTCAGAGAAGAAGGGGTGCCACTAACATGACAGACACGAACTTTTGGAACTTTTTCTACCATATCTCCATTATACAGCCTCACCATTTTTGACCTCTCTTCAAGTGATAGCTGTCCACACATGCCTACACCTTTCCCCAAGATGTGCAATAAATGTGCATTCAACCTAGTAATGCTACCTAACCAAGATAACGAGCATATGTTGCATTTCCATGTTTTAGTGCCCCCTAAAATGTTTGATTTAGGACCCTACATAATTTGACCAAATTGTTTCAAAGGTTTTTTCTTATCAAAAGGTCCCCTAGCATACATTTTTAACATTATGGAGGGGCAACTGAACTTGTCCACACTCCCCTGTGAACTAGTAGCATTAAGTGTTTTTGTTCCTTCTCCTTGCACACCCATCTCATCACCCATTTCAACGTCACATTCAGCTTCTTAATCACTATCTGAACTCGTTTTGCAGCTGCAATAATTAAAAAATAAAACGATATAACTATACAATCCAATAAAACAATGAATACACTTAAAAAAAAACAGCAATGAATACATTTAAATTTTTTAAAAACAAGCAATACAATCCCTCCCTTTATGATTTATCTCATTCCCTCACTTGCTAATCCAAATAGGGAAAAAAAATGAACATTGAATACACTTACAAAAAAATAAAATAGCAATGAATATATTTAGAAATAAATAAAAATTAAAAACAAGTAATCCAATGCTCTCCCTTTATCTCATTCCCTCTCTTCCTAATCCATATAGAAAATAACAAAAAAAAAACATTGAATACACTTGCAAATTTAAAAAAATACAAGCAATGCCTTCACTTTCAACTTTGCATTTGGATTTAAAAAAAAAAAAAAAAAGAGTTGTAATGTATATACATACCTCTTGCTCTTGCTCTTGCTCTTGTTCTTGCTCTTGCTCCTTGCTCTTGCTCTTGGTATTGCTTTTGCTCCTTGCACCTTGCTCCTTGCTATTTCCTTCTCTTTCTTTTTACTCTTGCTCTTGAGTCTTTGCTTTGCGTGATTACAACGAGTGTGAGATGTTCTTTTTATAAGTTTTTTTGATGTTTTTAGGGTTACGAATGTAATAAAATATTAGGATGCATTAAAAGTAAGAAAAAATATTAAAAAAAAAGTATTAAAAATATGTTTTTAGCTTTTGAAGTTGGATTGGTTGGCCTTTATGCAAAGAAAAGAATAAAAAAACAAGCTGAATGAGCTAAAAAACGGGCTGCTGAACGAGTTAAAAGAGAAAAAAAATAGAAAGAATCTAAAATATAGAGACTTTCTAGTTCAAGACTTTAGGAATCTTTATCACAAAGACACAAAAGAAAGAAAACATCCCGAAAAATTTTGAGTAGAAAAAAAAGAAAATACTTTTAAACTAGATGCTGAAAAAAAAGCACAAGGTGACAAAAAGGGATGGGATGAAGTTCATTTTCAATTGGATTTTGGATTGGATAATGAAGAAGGATTGGATAATAAAGAAGGATTGGATAATAAAGAAGGAAAAAAAGTAACAAAAGGAAAAAGAAAAAAACTAACAAAAGGAAAAAGAAAAAAACTAACAAAAGGAGAAAGCGGCCAAGTCATAGGGGACGCCGTGACGTCCCCAGGACATCTCTCGTATGTCTTGGGAACGTCGCGGCGTCCACTACGCTGTCCTCATTTACATGCTCCACCTAGGATGTCCCGGGTGTGTCCCCTACTTTTGAGGGATGTCCCCCTTTTTTTGGGAAACCGGGACGTCCCATACGTCCGGGACGACAGGGAAAGGGGGAGTGCGTGTCCCCGCGTAACACTGATAAATTCAGCTTGCTTCATTTTATTTATTTTTTATTTTTCACTTTTTCACATAATACATTCAACAAATTTTTTAATATTTTTTCACTTTATAAAAAAGTGTGTGGGTATGTACTCATAGACCCCCTGTACCTGGGGCTTGTGGGTATGTACCCACAGTATACAAGTAGGGTACAATACTGGTATCTGTACCAGGTACATTTCGGACCTGGTATGGGCCGGTACATGGCATACCTGTGCAGTCTAGTTTTTTACTATTTTTTTTCAACATTAAAACATAAAATGGTCCTTTTGTTTAAAAAACACTATGAAACGCAAAAAAAACAGCAGAGTCTGATCTTGGGAGCAGAGTCTGATCTTGGGAGCAGATCTGACCAGGAGGGAACAAGCACAATTGACCCAAATGCTGTTTATTTGATCACTTACAGGTAGATTTGATTCCGAACAAGGAACGATTGTGATGGTTGATCTAAATCCTACGAGAAATCTGATTTTCAGTTTTGTGTTGCAATCAAACCAGAAGATAAGATCAGTAGCTCTTGATATACATGCATCTTATGTTTTAGTCTAGACTGTTTTGGTACGGGTACGGTATGCTGAAACGGCAAATTTTTAAAAACCTTGGGTACGGTACGTTGTGGGTATGTTTATATATATGATAATATATATGTGTGTGTGTGTGTATAAATTTAAAGAAGCATTTGCATACTTATTGAAATTTAATACTCATACAATCATTCATGGAACATGAAAACCATAGTTACCATGTTCGAAAAGTTCCAAAGGCGAAAAAAGTTCGGAAGTTCGGAATTTTTCAAAAGGTTCGGTTCAGTTTAGAAAATTTACAAATATATAATATATAAAAATAATAAATACTATACATATATGATGATATTTGAAAAGAAAAACCAATTACACATAATAATAAATAAATATATTATCTACAATGTTTTTCCTTTACGTGCTTAGGTATTAGCGTTTCTTGTTTTGTTTTTGTTTTGAATTTGTATTGAAGTTCTTTTAATTTAAACACTTTAATTTTTGAATTTAAAAAAAAGAAAAAATAATGTTCGACTGAACTTGTTCAGTAAGTTTGGTCAGACCAAAAAGTATCGTTTGAATAGAATTTTCACTAAGTTCGTAAGAATATGGTAACTATGATGAAAATGGATTTCAAATGCTTTGAGAATTGAGACTTGAGTTTGTATTGATTCATAAAGTTCAAAACATAATAGTTAATAACTTAATACATTCAAGTTCTCAACTTACTTCACTTTCCTAGCTCTCTCTCTCTCTCTCTCTCTCTCTCTCTCCTTCAAGCTCTCTTTCTCTCTTTCAAGCTCAAAATTAAATGCCAAAATAGGAGTGTGTGAATTAACAAGAGGTGCCGGGTATATAAATAGGTTTTTGGGGGTGTCTTTTAGGGGGAAATTAGGGTTATGTTATGTTCTTTTTAAGTTAAGTTTTTTTATATATTTTTAATGATTTTAAGTTGAAAATGGCAGAACTTTGAAGCGGGTACGCTGCAAGTATGTACATGCAGGATCCGGGTACGTCTCGGGTATGGATTTCCGTACCCGGGCCTGTAGATACATACCTGTAGTGTACCTAGACCGTACCCATACCCGTACCAGGTATGTATCAAGCATGGTACGGGGGGTACCATGCGTTACCGGGCAGTCTAGGTTTTAGTGATCACGTGAACAGACAGATGCTACTGCTTTTTTTGTTCTAATAAAATATAATATTTTTTTATGACATTTGTGACTTTTCATTTGGCTCCATGCAATGTTTTAAAAATCGGAACCGGACTCGGAACCGGCCGAGGTCCGGACCGGACCGGAACCGGAACTGGACCGGAACCGGACCGGTTCAAACTTAATGAACCGGTTTACTAAAAAATACATAAAATTTTATATTTTTAATGAAAATAATATATTTTGAAAGGTTAAAAACCATAATTCCAACAAGTACACACAAAATATGCAAAGTTTTCTCTTATATATATGCAAGAAAGGTGTTTATAGCAAAATGGCACGAACTCCAAGTCCAATACACAATACATATATCATAGATGAGATTTCGAAACAAAATACATAGACAATGAGGCTCTAAATGGTCTCCAATGATCAATCTCCATAGTTCAAGACTCCAAAAAAACAACATGATATGATCATTGATACATTACAAATACTACAAGTTACAAAACTCTAGAATAAACTAGATGACATCAATGATCAATCATCATGATCAAACTCTGCACAGCTGCTGGAAATGGGATCCTCAAGGTCATCCTCATCAATATGATCACCGGCCTCTGGCTCTGACTCGGACTCATCCAAATCCTCAGGTACATCTGCAACAACTGGAGCTGCACGGGGTTGGGGAGTAGCACGAGTGCGACTAGTGCCTGCTGTGTCTCGTGACGATGGCGGCCGTGCTGCTAATGGCTCATCAGATTCTTGATCCAAACCCATCCACCCCAAGTCATCGGGATCAAACTCTGCTGGCTGACTCTCCTCTACCCATTCTGAAGTTGGATCTATATCATCCAAGACAATGGGATCAGTATCAGGTCTTCGGTTCAACAACTGGTTACGCCTTAACCGAAGGGTGTACTGCACGAAGACAAGATCATTCAACCGTTGTTGTTCCAAACGATTTCTCTTCTTCGTGTGAATCCGCTCAAAGACAAACCAGTTGCGCTCGCACCCCGAAGCACTGCAAGTTTGGCTCAGGATCCTAATTGCAAACTTTTGCAATTGAGGACACTGACTACCAAATGAATCCCACCAATGTGCTGCGATAAAAAATGTAAATGTTTAATTAGTAAACAATGACAACAGAAAGTTAAAAACACAGTTAAAAATTAAAAGTAAAACATAAACTTATAACTTAAAGGTTAAAGCGTAATTCAACAAATTAGAAAAATATTGTCTTATGCTAAAAATTCATGATTATTCATTAAAAATTTTAATCAAATGAACTTCAAAAAACTTAGAATTTCTTACCTGGTTGGTCCACATCCCTTGCAATCTTTGCAAGGTTTTTCCCAAAGGTTCCTGTGGCTCTGCTGAAGAAGCTGATCTGTTGGTGAACCTCAAGTTGTTGCATCTCATCAGGGACCATGCGCTCTAGGCACTCGTACAAACCATCTTTTAATTCTCCTGTTTGATCTTCTCCAAGCTAAGCTCTGTAATGATATTTTGGGTTCAAGAAATACCCAGCTGCATGTATAGGTCGATGGAGTTGATTGTTCCATCTATTATCTATGATCTCCCATATAGGCCCATACTTAGTTACCCTGTCTTTGTATGCTGCCCTTATCTGCTCCTTTGCCTGATCCATAGCCTCATAAATATAGCCCATGGCTAATTTTTCCCCATCCACCAACCGCAACACCTTAACAAGAGGCTCAGCAACTTTCACAATCTCTGCTGTTTTTTTCCAAAATAAATTATCAAAAAGTTTCTTCTTTGTGTCTTTCCCATCCTGTTTCCGGCTCCACTTTGATGCATTCCATTCATCACTTGAAAACATCCTTTTCAAGTTCTGTTGGGAAATAAGAAATTGCAATGTGAAAAAGTTCGTTGCAAATCTCGTGATGGCTGGCCTAACAAGTTCTCTGCCCTTAGTGTTCTTCCTCATTAGGTTCAATACCCATGAGTGATTATAGATGTATTTGGTGATGCTCTTGCCATGCTCTACAGTGTTCTTGATCCAATCTTTTTTCCCTATATCCTCAAGCATGAGGTCTATGCAATGTGCAGCACATGGAGTCCAAAATATTGTTTTGTGTTTAGCCTCTAACATGTTACCAGCAAGAACATAATTAGATGCATTATTTGTTATGATTTGTACAACATTTTCTACCCCCACCTCTAAAACAATCTCATCCAGAAGCTCAAACAATAAATTTGCATCTTTTACCCTATCAGATGCATCTACTGATTTCAAAAACATGGTACCTTGTGGACAAGAGGCAAGAAAATTTATTATTGTGCCGGTTCTTGCCATCACTCCACCCATTTGACATGATAGTGCATCCTGTTTTGGCCCATGAAGCTTTGCAACCTTTCAAATATTCATCTATGGATGCAACTTCTTTATTCAAAAGTGATCCTCTCAAGTCATGCATACTAGGGCCTTTGAAGCCCTTACCAGCAGCAACAATGGAATCAAACATCGGTTGGTAATAAGGTGAGCGGGCAACATTGAAAGGGATATCTGCATCATACCACCATCTAGCAATGTACTCAAAAGTTGCTTCTTTGTATTGCTTCTTCCAATGGTTATCCAAGGTAGGCTGATTTTGTGTTGGCATAGAGGCACTAGCAGTGGCAGGTGTGGAAGATGGAAAAAAACTTTGAATGTTCTTTCTTTTTTGAGGCCGGTTTTCTCGACTATGAGTGGATGGTGGAGGTATATATTGAAAGGGTTTTCTAACAGTCACAGAAGGGTTTGAGCAAGATCCTTCAACACTCAAGGCATGTTCCCTCCTTCTCCCTATTTCAGCTTCCATCTCTTTTTGCCTAGCCTTCTCTTCTCTATGTTTTTCAAGCATGTTTTTCATTTCCAACCTAATGTCATCAATACCAGGTGCCTCACATGGGGTAACTTGGCCTCTTTGACCAGCCAAGTGTTGTTTCAACCTATGAATCCCCCCCCCTTGATGTGTTTCTTACAATATTTACAAAAAACTTGATCATCAATTGTGTCTGCATGGGCCCATGTAGGGTCTTTTGATTTGGGGGCCATTGCAAATGCAAACAAATCTGAAAATACAAATAAAAAATAAATAAATTTCCTATTTCTTTTTTAATAAAATTTACAAATAAGAGGCAAGTTTAAAATGTAACATACCTTTCAATGTGCACACAAATGAGGTGAGTAAATGCTCCAAGCTTGTATATAGCACCACAAAGAGCCCACACTCCAAATGTAGATGTAAATGCCACCACAAAGAGCCCACACTTGATACCAAACAACTCCAAATGAACACTATTCAAGGCTGCCCCAATCCTCCAAATCCTTGCAAATAAGAGAGGTGCTCACAAATAGAGGTGAGGTGCTCACAAATGGATGCCAATATCACCACAAAGAGCCCACAAGCAATGCCAAACAAACTCCAAGCCTCCAACTTCCAAGCTCACTACAAAAAATAAACTCTTCAATCTTATGCTCACAAATGCTCACAAATGCTTTTGCTCACAAATGCTCACAAATGCTCAATGAGAGAGGTGTGAAATGATAGAGGGGGGGTGTATTTATCATACTAAATTAGGGTTTAGAAGCATTAAAAAATAAAAGAAAACATTCAAAAACGCGTTTTTTCCACGCTGGCGCCGCGCACAGGAAAAAAAGTACGAACCGGCCGGTTCCGTACGGAAACCGGTCGGGCGGTCCGAGTTAGAGGCCGATTCAAATTTTTTTTGGTCGAACCGGTCAAACCGGCCGGTTCCGGTTCCAGTTTGACCGGTTTTTAAAACACTGGCTCCATGTATCCATGTATCTGATTCTTTGTATCCATACCTGTATCTGAAATGTATTGGGTACTTAGGTTCTGACCCAACTTTCTCTTAATTAACTTATGAAAGTGAGCTATTGGATGGATCTGAAAATCACCTTCATCTCTGTTTTTAGGGATAGCCTTTGTATTGTGGACCAGAACATTCTCTTTGGCAGATTTAATATGAATTCAACATAGCGTCATTCCTGATTGAAATTGTTGATTTCAATTCACAGACTTTGCTAGAAATTGCATTGATAATAACCAGTGTTCCACAGGGACGCGTCCCCCCCAAAAGTGATGTCTCAGAGGCTCAAGTTGTCTCCAAGACTTGGGGACAGCTGGGAAATGCCCCCCCCCTTCCCAACATGCCCTCACCGCCACCAGCCAAATGGGGAAGTCCTTGAAATGTTTATCTCAAAGAGGGGACATTTTTGAGATGTCGCCCCATTTTGGGGAACTAGGGATGTCCCTGGGACGTGTTGGGGACTTCTAGAAGTCCTTTGACCCATTCCCAAGACTCCCAACCGTCCCCTGATGCATAAGGCTGTCAAAAAGTTTTTTCTTTAAAAAAATCATTTTGTTATATAATTTTTTACACCCTCACTCCAAAAAAATTCAAAGCAAGAATGAAAGCATTAGCAAGCAGGAGTGAGAGGGTGAGATCATTAGCAAGCAAGAGTGAGAAGAGCAAGGAAGAGGGACAACATTAGCAACAAGTAACGACAAGAGTTAGAGCAAGTGCCAAGTCTTCATTGCATTGAGCAACTGAGCAACTGTATTTGAATTTTGAATGTAATCATTGTTTTGAATATAAATATAAATATAAATATAAATATATTGATATTTGGCATTTCCACTGTTCAATGCAATGTGTTTAAACTTTAGTATTTCAATGTTTCATTTATGTATTTTTATGACTAATTTTTCAAGTAGTATATATATTTGTGCCACCGTCCTACCGCCTCGCCACCATCCCCCAACCGTCCCCAAACCTAGGCCCTTGGCCCTCCTGTCTCTGAGATCTGTCCCCCCATTCCGAGCCTCTGTGAAACACTGATAATAACTATAGAATCTGCCTTAAATATTAGGGTAGCCTCTCAAAATAAATTTTAAGTCCTCTGATCACGGCTTTGATCTTAGCTATGTTATCTGTGGCCTTGTTTCATGAAATTTACGTAGATATGAAGGCCACTCTGTAGTCTCTTAGATTACCTTTTCCAGGCTTCTTAAGTTCTGTCTATTGCTCTTCTTTTTAGCGAAGGGGTAGCTCAAGTTATTCATCTGTCATAGGAGGGCTTTTCTAAATTGTTTCACGGTCTTCTTATTATAGGTTTTCAATCTCCATGGCTGATGAGCAGATAGCTTGTTCAAAATTTCTCATACCTATCTACTCTCCTTTGACATCATTTGATGCATATACTTGGTTGGTTGTGTTGGCCGTTTTTAGTAAATTTCAAACTTAATATATAGGTTTTCTCTTGTTTTTCTTTTTTTTATATTGACAGTCTACAAAATTTTGACCTTGATTTGATGTTTTTAATTAAATTTGGTAAATGTGGGTGTTAGTTTAATTTCCTCCTTTGTCATTATTTTCTGTTGGCATGTGAATTTTGAATACTTGATGCTACTGTCATGTAATTGCCTTCACATTTGAGATATGAGCACAAAGTGTTGTGACCGGTGGGGCTCTTTTTCTTTAGTTCTAGGTTTTGATCATCCTGTCAAATTATTTCTTTGCAGTTTTTTTATTTTTTCTCTATAGCAAACTCCAAATCATGTAGTATATTAACACACCCTGTGTAAGCAATTCCGATTCTATTCTTTTTTCCATGAAGTGAGCAATTTAGTTTCTTTGTTCCGACTTCTAAGAATCTCCACTTGTCTAGTTCTGATTGTTGGCCATTCTTGAAAAAATTCTATATGCACAGAGATGGGCCTGGGGCCGTGGATCAATTCCCCTATCCTCATGTCTCAGATGAATTCACTCTGTGTTTTGAGGATGTGGGATGAAGGTTGAGGATGCTGGATCCACCATCCTTGTTTTGGAGGATGTGGGAATCTGCTTCAAACAGTCCAAAAACAGAAGATTGGATAAAATTCATTCAATTTGTTTTTAATCACAATTATCATAATATGTAAATATCTTTTGCTAGGAACTTGAGTTTTAGACGAGAAATTATAGAATGAGGGTCTCTGACAGAAAGATAATCTCTAGTTGAAATTGGGTTTCAAATAATTTATTATAAATCTGAGGAGATCAGGAGAGGATGAACAGATATTTTTATCTCGACTCTCTATAAAAGTAGGCAGCATTTTGAAATGGTGTTGTTGGTTTTGTAGACTTTAAAATTAAATTGAAAAGTTGTAATTTGAGTAAATTAAAGTATGAATTACCTTTTCTTATTGGAGCACTATGAGTGTTGTACCGATAACTGAATGTTTATGAAATGGGCCAATTTTGGGAATCCCAATGAGCCAATATAAGCAAACCTACAAATCCAAATGTTCCTTCTTTTTAGAAGTTATGTTGTGGTGTCTAAGAAAGGAAGTTGGCATGCCAAATACATCTCCAATGGAAAGAATCGTTATCCTCAATGATCTGGATTGTAAGAGCTTCAGCAGTTATAAATTCTTGACAATACGTCCATCACCAAGCATAGTTTTCTTACTGCACTATTTTTCCGAATAAACAATACCATCTGCTAAAAATGTAGTATATAAATAAATGGTTCTGAATATTAAGCTTGGGTGACCACTGCAGTACAGACAAGGATCAAGGTCCAAAATTATCATGCCATGTAAACATACATATTAAACCGCTTCACTTAGGAATGCTCATATTCCAAACCAAGTTCTCAAAGAAAAATGTTGAGGCTTTCAGTTGACTCTTAAGAGTATCTTAGAAGTAGATGGTCTCTGTTACTTATCTATCTGCTATTTCATTAGAACTTTATGTAGATGACAGAAGACAAGTTATCTTTGGTAGGAAGTGAAGGATCCAGAGATGGGGAACTGTTGATGCATCAGAGTTTTATTTACCCTTAGTGAATTCGTTTTCATTTGGGTAATTTGTGGACTCCAGTTTGAAATGTTTCTCGGAATGCATTTGTGTCGATAAAATATGTAAAGCTATGAACTTTGTAGGTTAAAATGTCCAGGAACTCTGTGTGCAAGTATCTTGGGTAGGAAGTGAAGGATCCAGGGACGGGGAAATTGTTGTCGCATCAGAGTTTTATTTACTCTTTCTTAATGAATTGGTTTGCATTTGGGTAATTTGTGGAATCGGGTTCTTAATATTTCTCTGAATGCGGTAGTGTGGATAAAGTATGTAAGACTATGGAACTCGTTTGGCATTTTCTGTCTATTTTTAAAATTTCAAGCTGACGAGGACAGTATGAGGGTCAAATTGGATGTCATATAGTACCCATTTATAAATACTAGCTTCATTAGTTTTCTCTCTCTTGTAACTGCCTGATGCCATAAAAGCTAAAAGGATTTTTAGAGTTTGGAAAACCAATTATTTGAGCAAAGGATTTCTAGAGTTTTGATTCGGAAAACAATTTGTTTGAGCAAAGGATTTCTAGAGCTTTAATTTGAAAACAAATTATCTAAACAAATACTATTGAACTGGTGCTACAAGAAGAAATGACTGTCATCGGATAATGCTTCTGCCCTTGAATGTAGCATTTCTTGTGCTATGATAAGTCTCTACCATGTCTCACTCTCAATTCATTTTCTTGTGGATTTTTCTTTTTTCTTGAAAACACTGTTTTCTGATGGATCGCCAGAATAATTTAGGGATACATTTTGCTGTGTATTTTCTCCCTTGTGGGTGTTTGGCAAGACTCACAACATGTGGGGTGTCGGGCTCAATTGTTTTTTCATGTCAAATGGACTGTTATAAACTATAATAACTTAGAAATGCTTGCAGGCACATTTATAATCTATTTACATATTTTATGCACTTTCTGGGTGTGTAGGGAGAAGGATTTAGATGAAGTGCTGCAATCTCAGACGGTATACTCAAATGTCTCAAAAGGTGTCTTGGCAAAATCTAAGGACTTAATTAAAGCTTTTGGAACAGATGATGCAGAAAAAATTTGTCTAGAGGTGTGTTTTATATCTTCTATTACATGTCCTATGAATGGTGTTGGAATATATTAGTGCTTTCTTGATTTGATCAGCTGGCATTTTCAGATTGTATCAAACCATTTCTTTGGCATTGTATTTTTTTTCTTCAAGAAATTTCTCCTATATTACTTCAGAAAACAAAAGAGTTACATCAACCTAAAAACATGGTCACAAGTCTCTCACTGAAAAAACCAGGAAAAGTATTGTCTGAGCTTGTGCCCCTCGAATTTGGTTTTAGCAATGAAATCCAAGTCAAATCCAAGTCTTGTTTGGATAGCTTCATCTCGCCTATTAACATGGATGTTTTGAAAATCCATTTTATCTATCAAAGTGCTTCATGCACTTGGTCTCCTAGCTTTCACATGTTGAAAATGCAGCAGGTTATGTACCATTGGAAGGATTGAACTAATATAGAAAATGATGCAATTCAGTGGCCTACTTGACAGAAATTTGAAGACTTTATACGAATCTGACCAGCCTTAACTAGTGTGCAAACTCCTTTCCCTGGAGTTACTCAGCAGTCTATTAACTTGAACAAACATACAACTTTTCAGATTGCGAAAGGGTTTTAGCTTCAAGGATGGTATTGTTAAAATATAACACATTATACAGCATGTAAAACAGTTATGTAGTTGTTCGGTTGGTAACTGTACAACCACCTCTCTCTTCAATAAATAAACCTCTGCTTGTATCATTTGTACAACACAGTTTGCCTTCTGTCTTCTTTCTTCTTTTTGCATATTCCAACATTGGTATCAGAGCCTTCGGTTCGCAGTTCGAGGAAGCCTTGTAACAGGCACGAACTGGAAGTTTGGGGAAGCCCTAGTAGGGCACAAACTGAAGAAGATAGATACGTGGATCGTGGTGAAGAAAAACGTGGGCAGAAACAGTCGTTTTTTGCAAATTGTGTGAAAGGAGACAATCGCAGAAACCGTGGAGCAAAAATCGCTGGTTCATCTTCACGAGGGCAGCGCGGGACAGACGAGGGCAGCGCGGGCAGCTAAAAAAAAAAAAAAACGTGAACAGTGAAACGCGAACAGTAAAACGTGACGTGAACAGTGAAACATGAACAGTAAAACGTGAACCCTGCAAAAACGTGAGCAGCAAACTGGAAAATCGTGGAGAAGGGCAGAGGTAAACCGAGCAAAGCAAAATATTTTATAAAAATATTTAGTGTTTTTAATATTTCCTTGCCTATTAATAAAAATATTTGCATAAAATATTTTCCCACAGCCACGTATATTGCTGGAGTAATTCATTTAATATTATTTGCTGGAAAAGGATATTTTTAAGTGTGAGGCAAATTATTATTTTATTATTTTCCGTTACTTTGGAATAATAAAATGGAAAATATATCACACTTGACATTGCCGGAGACGCAAAAATTAACAGGGTCTAATTTTAATGTATGGAGTCATAAGATTTTAACAGTCGTGGAGTTTCATAATTGTGATAAAATAATCAAGGGTGATGAAAGTCGACCAGCGACGAACTTCGAGGATTATGACAAACGTCATAAGGAAGCGTTATTACTTCTGAAGTTATCGGTGTCGGATGATTTGATACCGGAAGTGCGGAATGCCACTATGGCAAGCACGTTGTGGACCAGTCTGAAAGATAAGTATCAGACGTCAGAGAAGAGTTGGGTTTTATAACTGAAAAATATGCTCTTTTCCGTAAAGTTACAAGAAGGTGGATCGTTGTCTGAGCACCTACTTCGGATGAAAGACCTCCGAGACCAGTTATCTTCCATCAATAAAAAGGTGGATGACGATGATATGGTGGCTCTGGTTTTGAACAGCTTACCTTCTTCGTATGAGTCATTTGTGGAGGCACTCCATTTAATGGCTGAAAGTCAAACATTCACGTTTGACAAGGTGAGTTCCTACCTGTTGCAAAAGGAACGGAGACAACTTCAGGCATAATCTAATTGTGACCATAAAGAGAGTGCTCTTGTCACTTAGTCAAAGGGAAAGTGGAAACGTCACTCTAGTGAATCTTCCACTCGGTATCAGGTCACATGTTATTACTGTCACAAGGTTGGGCACCTCAAGAAGGATTGCCGGAAGCGGATGTATGACCTTTCGAAGCAGAACAAAAAGCCATGTAATGAGGAACATGTGGCAATAGTTGCAGAAGAACGGGATTTGGATGACGAGTATGCTCTTTACTGTCTTACAACATCATGCTCAAATGATAGTGGTACCAGTTGTTGGATTATTGACTCTGGTGCGTCTGCACACTTTTCATGTCGTAGGGACTGGTATGTTTCATTTACTGCAAATATTTGTTTTGAATAAGTAATACTAGTTGATGGAGAATCACTTGCAGTAGAAGGGATAGGAGATATATGCATTGTATTGAATAATGCTCATAAATTGTTGGTACAAAATGTTAGATATGTACCTTCTTTACAAAAGAATCTTCTATCTATTCGTCAATTGACTGAAAATCCCAATATTTCTGTGGATTTCTGTGGAAAGAAGTGTGTTGTCTCTGATGTGAAACAGAGACGGATAATTGCCCTTGGTATTGGGGTAGGTGGTCAGTATTGGCTTGTTGATCCGGCTGCGATCAACATGAATGCACGTGTGGAGGACAGCTCCACTATTCAGGATGTGCAGAAGGCTGCAATGCCTTGGGAGGAAGCCATTCCTCACAAATCTGTTGACTTGGATACAGTCAACCTACATGCACCTATTATGGAGGGAATATCCACTATACTAGGTGTATGGGAGGCGGACATGCCTTGGGAGGATGGATTTCCTCATTCTGAAGAACAATTTGTTGTGGACGGAGACTCCACTATTCCAGATGCATTGACGGTGCATGGTGAGATGGCATGCCCAGCCACTCACTCAGAGGTTCTTGTTCGAAGGACAATAGAGCATGAACAAGTTGCTCATTGTGTTGTGAAGGATCTTTCCCAATAGAGGGGGATAGATGAGCAGATAGATAAAACAGAGATGGTTATTTCTCCTGTTGAGACGGGGACCACTGCTGAGACGGAGATGGTTATTTCTCCTACTATTGAGAAGTTGGTTCTAACTCCTGCACAGATGGTCACATTCCTCTTCTTGAAAAAGTCGGATGAGCACTACATGGTGGTGCAAGGACGTGATCAAGGTGACTTTGATCACAGGATAATTGAGTCTTTGTACAGACTCCAGCAGGCTACACAAGCCTGGAATGGATTTTTCAATCCACATCTTCGAGGTTCTGATTTCAGCACTCTAGAGATGGGGCTGACACTCTCAGCCATTGGTGATTCATCACTGGTCAATGAATCACGAAACAGAGAACCAGTGGACCACTTGCCATATCTTTTGTTCATGGGACCAGATTTTTGTTTTGTGGTTCGTCTTCATTCGACAACTGCATCACAGTTAAGGACTGCTGATTTTAAAGTACAACTTATGGCACAGTCTGTAAATGTAATGACTAAACATATGGGCTTTAGGAAATTTGTAAAATTTCGGGACAAGCTTTGTCTTGTTTCCGGTTTAGTCATTAAGAGGGGGTGTTAAAATATAACACATTATATAGCATGTAAAACAATTATGTAGTTGTTCGGTTGGTAACTGTACAACCACCTCTCTCTTCAATAAATAAACCTCTGCTTGTATCATTTGTACAGCGCAGTTTGCCTTCTGTCTTCATTCTTCTTTTTGCATATTCCAACAGGTATGTGGATACTCTTGTTCATACTTAATTTGAAAAATAAACCAGTCTTTCAGCTTTCTATTGTTTTTCTCCCTCATATTTGTCCTGACATTTTTTGTACAATTCTTATCACCAGTCTCTTAGATTAGTGTACACCAACTGCAAAATAATTGTTTGAATTGTTTTGTTCCTGATGTAAATTTCAGATGCATAATGGTATGCCGCCCCTTATCCTGGTGGTTTTCACTTGTTTAATTGAGAATAGTTATAGCCAAAATTGTTGCCGAGCATTTTTTATTCCAACTGAACTTTTGGAGTTCATTCTCAACCAAAGACACTATCACATCCTTGTTTAATTTAAACTTTTAGAGTGATATTTGTCTCTGTAATTGACTTTTACTTTTCAAATGGCACACCAATAACTCCCAATGAAGAGTTTTATATAGAGTTCTATTGCAGAAATATTTCGTTGGTCTCTTCATGATTTTCGTCAGAAAATCTGCAATATCTAAATTCAAACAAGATTTGAGATGGAAACAAAGGTTAGCATAGTGATATGGTTGTATGATAGCACATTTTAAATGTGTTATCTGTGCATGCCTATAACTATTAATTTACTTTTAACATCACACAGTTATCAACTTTCAAACAGTACTAGAATATAAAATGCATACATTGTGGAAGATTTCCTCAACAATACTTGTTTTTCATGAATTTTTATTACCAGATTTTGAATAAGGGAGAGCTACAAATTGCTGGAAAGGAGAGGGATTCTCAGCTGTCGAACCAGTTCCGTGATATTGCAAAAATCATAATGGATAAGACCATCAATCCTGAAACTGAACGCCCTTATACGATCAACATGATTGAAAGTTTAATGCATGAAGTACATTTTGCTGTAGATCCTCACAAGAACTCAAAGCAACAGGTCAGAAAATACCGTTCCTTGTGTGCTGGTTCGAGTTTATTTAAGTACAAATTTAGTTTTTTCACATACACACACCACACATCCGTTTAAAATGAAAATTCCCTTGCTGTCAATTTGGCTTCAAAAGAATCATTTACCGTTCTAGTGATGAGTGTTTTGTATTCTATTTCATTTCTTTGTTACTGTAAAGCTTGGATAAGCCAATGCCATAACGTCGAATTTTTTTCAAGATATGAATGGTATCTGAAGAGGCATCCTTAACTATAAATTATTTTGTAAAGCTAACGAGCTTTGTGCTGATGCGACAGATTTATTCTTTACTGACTCTTCTGCTTTAGGCTGAGGGCAATTGTCTTTATATTCCACTTCTTGCAAATAGTTTCCTTGTAATCCATCAAAGTAAATAGGAAAAGTAATTTTGTTTTTCTCAATATATTTGAATCTTGGCCTTTGGAATCTCCTTTTTTTCCTTGAGTATCATCTTATTTTCCTGAAAATATTATTTGTATCACTAGCATTTAGGATTCTTTTCTCCACAGCTTTCTGTAAACTGTTTGTTTTATTTGCTTCCATTCTTTTATGTAGGCTTTGGATCTAATCCGTGAGCTTCAGAAACACTTTCCTATAAAAAGGTCACCAATGAAACTGCGCCTTGTAATCCCTGAAAGCCAGGATGACAATTTGTTAAAGAAATTTGAGGCATGGAATGCCTCCATAGAGTCCAAAGAAGTCTCTGGTAATCAGATTTCAGTGGTAAGAACAAGAACAATGAAGGATACTATGCTTTTTTGAAAATTGAGAACTTTTCGGATCTGAATCCATTGTTCATTTTTAGTTCTAGTTACTTTTTCGGACTTCTTTTAACACTCATAGCTGCTATTGTTTTAGTTGTAGAGTTCCATTGGCCTACTTTGGGTGTTGGCAGATATTAATAAAATTTCTTTCTTTCTTTGTAGGTTTTTCAAATGGAACCTGCCTACTTTCGAGATTGTGACGCCTTGGTACGAGAATGTAAAGGGAGGCTTGAACTTATGTCTGTGTCCATCCACAAAGAGGAATATTTAAGAATTGGCGAGTATGATGGTGGTGAAGCTTCCACAAAAGTTATTCATATTTCTGAGACAGACACAAGTGAATCAAAAAGTCAAGTTACAGAACTTGCTGTAAATATGCAAAACATTACTGTACAAGAGGCTGCCAGTGGGAGTGCAGGGACTACTCAAGAAGAGAAAAGGCAGCAAAGATGCACTACCTGCAATGCATTTGTAGGAGAGGCAAAGCAATATCGAGATCATTTTAAGACTAACTGACATAGGCATAATCTGAAGAGAAAATTAAAGCAACTCCCAACACTCTCTGTAGAAGAGTGTTTAGTTGACAAAGAAGTGATTGATGTGCGAAATGATATACGTGACTATTCACGTTGAAAAAGTACTAATGATGTGTTAGCTTTGAATAAATGGTTTTTCCATTTTCTCAGGGAGCTTGAATTTAAGTAGTTCGCAGTAGTTGAAAGGATAGGTTACACAAACAAAAACAATTTCGTAGCATATAATACTGATGGGTTATTTGTCGAATTCAATTTTATTCCAGGTTCTGTTTGTATTGCTTACGTGTAAGGGGGGTGGGCTTTGCTGGACTGATGTAATATTGCATACACAAGCACAATAATTTTGTCGAGGATCAATAATTGTTTGCAAGACATGAGAGCCATCACTAAATATATTGGGGCATTAGATATAACAATCTACATAATTTGTACTACTCTAAGGACTTATATTTTAATTGGGCTTTTGCTGGATTGATCTAATATTGGATACACTCAAGCACAATCATATTCATAAATAAATGTAGATAGTATTTCATTAAGGATCATTAATTGTTAGCTAGACATGACAGCCATCATTATAAAACATAAATCAGATTCATAAAATAAATGTAGATAATTTTGGAAAGACATGCCAGTCGTCGATAATATATTGGCCTTACATAGAAATCCATAAAAATGTAGTACTCCAGACATTTGTTTTTTTGGCTTAGTAAATGTTTACTGACTTCAAGCTGCTTCAAATCTAACACTAATGGCCACAACCGGTCCCATGAGATTTGAGCCTAGGTGGGGTTGGGCACAACCACAACCAACTTAGCCAACTCACAAAGATGATTAAAAATTAATTTAACGACTATTAAAAACCATATTTTCACAATTACATTCTTAAAATAAATTTAGGCAAATTTGTCCAGGATCATTAATTGTTTGAAAGACATGATAGTCACTGTTAATACAATAGCCTTAAATACAACAATCTACTCATAATTACATTGATAAGTGTAATATTAATACGAGACTGGTGTAGCTACTTGTATATGATTAATATGGTATTGGTTTAACAACTTGTATATGATTGATGGCTGTAAACACATTTTTCTCTAAACAACAATAGAATTGATCTAGGGTGTCCATGTGTTATCATTGTTGATCTCAAAAGTTGTCTGTGGTTGAGTGGACATTCTTTGTCTATCATAAATCATGGACATGGTTTGCAATACCTAAATTGTTTAGGTGGTGTCATTCCATTGGCAATTATGTTGAACTAACATGGATTGATGATTTCATGCTGTGAAATAGGGACAATCAAGTACTCTACATAACAAAAATCATTTGGTTTCTCTATGAATGCAAAGCTGCCACTAAATATAGCTGGTAAAACCCCAATTCTAACCTAATCGGCAGAATGTGGAAACATGGAAATGATGTAGAAAAGGTGGCACTAGATACTTCTCTTCACGTTATTTGCGAGTTGGGCAACCCATGTAAGGACAATTCCCTTTTGAGGTATTTAAGATGTAAGCTGAAAATAAATAAAATATAGTATTATTTGTATTGATTTGCGTAAAAAAGGGCTTAAAATAGAGCTTTGGAATTGTTTAATAAAATGGGTGCCTGAAATAGCGTGGATATTGTATTGTATAACACACTTCTGGATGCAATGTATAGGGAAAATGAATCTGATACTGCATAAGAGATATTGGAAAGAATGGCCAAGAATGATTGTTATTTGAATGTTGTTACTTATATTATTTTGATTCATTAGATTTGTCTGGCCAAGGTTAAAATCACTGTAAAGGTCTCTAAGGTGATGTTATGGTAGGGGTTGGTTGTGCCAAACAAAGAAACATGTGGTCATGTTATTGAGGACATTTGTGAAGAGGGTGATGCCATGGTTGTAGGCCAAATGTTTGACAAAATGTGGACTGCGGGTTTTAGCCCAAGTGTTGAGGGGTATAATTGGTTTATTAGGTAGCATTGTAAAGAGGGGGAATGGAATCTGCACAGGACTCGTGGGTGAGATGAAAGTAAGAGGGTTATAGTTGTATAAAGAAGTTTGAGTTATTAGTAGTCTGTGTATGCAGGACAAACTGGATGAGACAGATATTAAGGGATGCGAGTTGAAAGATGGAAGGTTGGATCTGATTTGTAAGGTTGATATGATACATAACTTTTCGTTCCCAGTGAATTGAGAAATGCATTTGGCTTGTTGGAAGAAATAATATGCAAGACGTGGGTGCTTGAGTGCCAAACGTGGGATGTTTTGTGTGAATTGCGTTTAGGTAGGTGAAGTGAATATAGTTCTTGGATGATAAAGTTTGGGATTGATTTTGAGATTACTTGATATGAATGGTCTACAAGTTATATCCTTTTGCTTGGTTTAGGATGCCAGTTGGTCTATTGGTATATATTTGGCTTCAGTGCATTGTGCACGCAAGTCTAGCTCTATTATAGGCATCCAAGGGATAATTTGTGGTTTTGTTGGACAAAGCCCCTTCACCTCTTAATACATGTAATTATATGAGATCGTTAATATGGTTCAACGTAACATCATGCCTTCATCTAGATGATGATCTACCTCACATAGGTCATTGAGTAGCATTGGCAAAGTGTACCACATTTATATAGAGGATTAAATCCAACTCTCTATTATGTAGTGTCAATATCGTCTAAATATGAATCAATATGGTAAAAAAGAAGGTATTTGCTCCAGAAGCCTCCCTCATTTGCAAAGGTGCAATAATCCAACATTGCAAAACAAACTAGAGGTTCTGCAAAGTGTGTGGTCGTGTGCAAAATCTGTAAAACTAGGATAGTGTGAGAAGTATGCAACATGTTGCAGTATTGGAATTTGGCAATGTCTTTGTAGAATTGCCCAAGACCTTCATGGAACTAAGTACAACTTCCATTAACAAAGTAAGTCTTCCATGCAATGGAATGAGGTAGTGTAATGCTCCACAAAATCAGGGATGGTGCAAGGTTGTGCTAGGCTTGTGAAACATGACATAGCTTGTGGAATTGTGTGGATTTGAGTAAAACCTCATGGAATAGAGTGGATTTGGGTTAATACAACAATGGTGTCTTCACACAAGTATGTATCTCTAAACTTCCTTTTCCTTTATGTTATTATTATGATATGATTTGATTATGATTGATGGTCATGCAAATAAACTATGATAGTGTAGCATATTATTTTTTTATTGCATTATTTTATATCATCCCCTGCCTTACATCCTCCCTTTGGGATTTATAGCCTATCGATCCTTATAACCCTTGTTTACAACCCTAAATTAGATCTCTTTGTCTAGACAAACTCTTTGATATTCATACAATCAAGATATTAATTAGACCCCATCACTATCTTAGACCTAAAATTTAGTACCCTGTGCCTTCGATAGTGGATTATCATCTTCTAGATCTACGACTCTCACACCCCTTGGTTATATCTTACCTATGTGTAGGCCTTATAATGGTCCTTTCTATATCCTAATATATATTATTAAGAAGAGAGAGGATAGTCTATAGAACTTCTAAACCCACATATATTTTGGTAAAATCAATGTGAATCTTACCCCACCACTGAGTGAGTCATCTTCGCTTATCTTACCTATTCAAAACCAACTCCAAAAAATCCAAAATTTACCTCTATCTCATCTTTTATCTCTCTCCTAAAAGACTTCTACCAAAGAGCATCTCTATAGCTATCAAACCAACCAAAAAACTATTTATCCAAAATCATATCCTTTTATATGGCTTTCAATATGGTCGGTACTAACACCAGGAAAATTTCCCAAAATACATCCAATAGGTTGTTTACTAGGATTCACTTAAATCAATCCCTTCAAGAGGAATACTTTGAGCAACATGGTGAACCCATAAAAACATCTTTGCTAAGCATACACCTGCCAATGCAATAATTCATCCAAAAATTCCCCAAATTTATCATGGAACCTCCCAAGTTCATCCAATGATCCATGAAGGACTGCTTGGGATCCGCTTTCAACCAACATGGCAAGCCAACGTTCCTGACCCATACATCTCATAATCAGCCCTCTTCTTCAGCCACAACAGGTGTCACTTATAGCGTACCTCTTCAATCAAATCCAACAAACCCTCCCAATAAAGCAATTGAATAACTCTACTCAAACTATTCCCTTTACCAATTCAACTCAACTAATCCTACAACTCATTATGAGTAAAAAAAAACATTACCAATAATAATTTCCTTCAAATGCAAGCTAACATAACTCACATGGACAATCAACCTCAACACATCTAGTGGGGAGCGCCAAATCAATGTCCCCTCCACCCTTACTTCTTGGTCCTAAATAGACTCCTATTCCAAAACCTCCTCTAACCAACAAGGTTCTTGAGTTCATTCAAAAGAACCTTTGGCTCCCCATATAACGACTATGGATATTGGAGGTATGTCTCTATCTCTCTCTTATTATGGATCAAGTGAACCTACTCTTCACATTAAGGCCTTTAGCAACATCTACAAATATTGGACCAAAGACAACTCTTACACCACTACCAAGTTCTTAGTTAGGACCCTTATGGGAAACACTTTAGATTGGTATCATATCTTACTCACTCCATTATTGAACTTGAGATTTTATTCAAAGCCTTAGTTGCTAAATTTTACTCTTAGGATTTGCTTGAAAATAACATCTTCTTCAATTGCAAGCAATAAAAGAATGAAACAACTCAAGCCTTCATCAAATGATGGAAACCCTTTGCAAAAGAGCTGAGCATACTTTATCTAATGAGAGTATCTATTATATATTTCTCTTGGTTATACAACCTTGATTTTAATACAAGGTGACGTCCTTCTCTCTACTCACTTTGGAAGAAGCCATTGAGCAAGCTAAGAGATAAGACAACTTCATGCATGAATTTGAAAACCTCAATCTATAAAAAATATCAAAATAACCTTCAAGTACCCATGAGACCTTGGAATCACAATTATACGAATGATGAAGTCACCAAAACTCCTAACCCTTGCTTTCCATAAAACTATCCATAACATCAATTCCACCCCTCATAAACCTGAAGGACGATCTTTTCCTCCCTTGTCATTGTCCCTTAAGGATTTTCACTAGCCTCTCACCATGGAAGAGTTACAAAGGTGCCTCTCTAATATGTTCCTACAACATACAAACACCTCCCAATGTCTCCGTCCATGGTACAATGAGAACCTATTCTACTAGTTTTATGACAATTAGAGGCATTCCCATGAAAATTGTGAAGTACCCATAGCCCTCACTTATGTTTTCTTGCTTGATGAATTTGATCATGATGCCATTTTTAAATAGATACATAATGAGGCCATTAAGGTGCATGATTGCCAACAACAACATGATCATCGTGATGTTTTTGTTATCACAAAAAAAAACTCCCTCTGATTTTTTATGAATGAATGGATGAACAATCAAAGTTTTTGGGGAACATGAGATTGTCTCCAAGTTGTGGGGCTTGCTACTTGAGACAAATCTCCAGAGTAGGTTGGTTCCCCTACCATGTTCCTAATGCTAAAACTACTCCGACAGGACTAGTAAATGTAACTACCCAACCCTAAAAAAATAATCCACAGGGGCTAAGGAGTAGAGGGAAATGCATAAACATGAAAATCCTAAGGTAAAGAGAGGTGATAACACCAAGAAGAGGGGGAAATACACTCTAGATGAGTGGAAAAGGATGAAAACAAAGGAGGAGAGGGCGGATTTGAGATCCATAGTCAAACTTATCAACATTTAAACTCACCATTTCCATGAAAAAACAACACAAATAAAACCCTATAAAGAGAATAAAACATACACAATATACCTACAATGTAATAAAGAGGCAAAATAATGTAATAAACATAGACTAGGGTAGATAATACCATAAAAACATGATTTTTATTGCTTCATAAGGATGTACAATCCATTACATTTGAAGGAAGAAGGTAAAAAACCATTGCAAAGATCTAAATCTGAGTCTTGAAACTCAAAAACACTTGTGCAACACTTGAATAATGATGCATTTGCATTCCAAGAGGGTCCAACCTTTTCAAATGAGCATCCTTTTACAATTTATAGAAGATGGGAAAGAGAGAGGAGGGAAAAGAGAGGGGAACTCAAATTTTCCCATTCAACCACCAAAAACATGCATTTAATGTTTGAAAATAGGCATGGGTACCCTACCAAGACCATTCCCCTCATGATACTTTACTTGTAGGATAAGGAATGGACACCATACTTCATCAAATTGGGTGGTTGAGATACCTAGAAATGTATCTTTTAATGATGGAGATTGTATTTCCTATTTTTTCACCCACCTACACTCACTTAAATTAAGAAATATAGGTTTTGGTGGTGTAGTACATGCTGAGAGATTTCCAACGGTACCAAGTTTGTGAAATTTTGAGTAACAAGGAAAAAAATATGGCCATTTTAAGTTCACGGACTGAAGGAGGTCGAAATTGGTTCCTTACATGATAGTCTACAGTCCAAAATTAATTATTTCATTCTAAAGTGTAAATGGGGACCTTAACTAATTACTGAATTAGGGGAATTGTGGAATAATTTTTTTGTGTTCCTCTGATTCTTAGCTTCATCCGTAATACCACAAGTCTATCCTTGGTTGGTGAAACAGGTATTGAGGTGGAACTATGGAACAAATCCAACCTGTTCCATCAGGGCCCGTTTTATCTTCATCCAACACCTCATGTACTCTATCCACTTTGCTTCCTCTATGGTGCTAAGTTGGCTATCATTGACTGATACACTCCCAAGGAACTAGTGACCTGACGGAACTGTTTCCAATCATGTTCTCCTCTATGCTCGCATCCCCCACTTCACCTACAATTAACTTCTCCAATGCGTTGGCTCAAATTCTTCATGTGGAAAACACAAGGCCTATGAGGAACCATTCCTCCAATGTACCAAAAAATCGATTCATGATTTGTCTACATCTAAGTCACAAAACTCCTTTGTATGCGTCTAGTGTAATAATGCGGGGAACATGAGGAATCAAATGAAATATTCCACACTTCCCCCAGTTCTGAAAACCACACCAAAGCCTAATTTTCCCAATTTTGATGATTTTTTCTAGTGTATGGACTTTTAAGGGCCTTTAAAAGAGGGATATGAGGGGCCCTATAATGGTTAAATTTTTCTCGAAAGCATGAAATTTATCATGTTCCTTGTCCAATCTTATTTGAATCCATTATACTACCTTAGTCCAAATTGTCAAGTTGGCCAATTTGTAAGGGGTGTAAAATTGGATAACAATTTGGTGACTCAACGGTGCTATCTTCCTACCAAATGAAGGGATTGGTGGCCTTAAAGTGTCCATTGGGCATGTAGTTAGCTTGATAATCTAAAAACTGATATGAAACTTGAATTTTTCACCCATGAGTCTGCCTGAAGTATTGCTTGGATCTAGAGGTGATATGTCATGCTTGAATTGATCATTCTCATTATAAAAATTATTATGAATTAAGATTTTAAGAGAGTAGAAAACCATCTTAAATTTGAAACTCCACCTCAAATGCTTGAAACATATCTTCTTCGGAGTCCTCCATGAAATACTGTAACAAAGCCATGCCGTCTAAAGCAACAAAACACTGTGCAGAGCAATTAGGGAAATGAAACTTATACTACCAACAAGACAATGTGCTAAAAGCACTTGGAGGAATTGAAAACTAAGTTATTATGTACAAGGGAGTGTCATTCTCTCAATAATAATGCTTGAGATAAATCCCATTGACCGGGATTTGCAGCTCTTCTCCATCTAGTTTTGACAACTGGAAAGCATTGTTTGACTTAACTTGAAATCATGTAGGGGCCACCCCATATTGCATCAAAATTTGAATGTATTCCTGGTTTGGCTCCATCTTACATCCCATTTAGGAGATAGATCTCCTTCATGAAAATTCCTAGATTTTTCTTTCATGTCAAAACACTTCTTAATATGAGCTTGATATTTTTCCATTGTTTGCACTACTTGATTTCTCAACTCTTTTATCTCTATGATCTCTGCATATCTGATTTCCATAGCCTCAAAATCAAACATTTCTAGCTGCTTGATGAGTTCCAAGGCTGGAAATTCAAGAGATATTGACAACCTTGCTTCTTTTCTATAAACCATCTTGTAAAGGGAGCTATCAGTTGATGTATTGGGAGTGATTCTATCAGCCCACAAGGCTGATTTTAAATTTTTATGCCAAGTCCTCTGATTTTCATCCAAGGTCCTCCTTATGATTCTCAAAAGATTATTGTTTGTGGACTCAGCTTGCCCATTACCTTGGGGGTAATAGTTTGAAGAGGTTCTCAATTATATCTCATTTTTGACATCCCAATCAAATATCTTCATGCCAAGGAAAGCTAAAACATTATCAGAAATGATGGTGGAAGGAACACCAGCTAGTCATAATACCTTCGTAGGAGTTCAGAATGTTGACCTCATTTGCTTCCTTTAGTGCAAGTGCCTCTATCCATTTGGTGAAATAGTCAGTGGTTGTGAGGATCCACTTGTGACCCAATCTTGAATGTGAGTTGATCACTCCAATGAAATCCAATCCCCATTTCAAGAATTTTTTTATCTACGAAGATGAGATGGAGTGGAAGGGATGCTAGCCTTTCTTTACCTGTAAAGAATGCACATTTTTTGCATCTCTTAATCTATGCATAAAAATCATTGAAAAGGTTAGGCCAATAGTAACCAACTTTCATGATCCTGAGAGTTGTTTCCTTTAGAGAAAAGTTCCCTCCCGCTTCCCCGTTGTGAAACTCATGGAACACCTTCTCTATTTGATCTGTTTTAACACACATCAATAGGAAACCATTCACATATTTCTTGAATAAAATGTCATCAATAAGCACAAAGGGAATGGATTGAAGTCTGAAATACCTCCTTTTGGATTTGCTCAAACCTTGAGGGCATTGACCTGTTCGGAGAAAGTTGACTACATCATGAGTCCAACAAGGAGTGGGTAAGGCATTAGTTGGTTGATCTTGGTCATGTTGAAGCATGAGGATAGATTCTTCATCAATATGTTGGTCTGAAACTAGTTGCCCACACAACCATTTTCCTTTCACCAACCTAGTTATCTTGATATTCACATCATATTCCATTACTCTGGTTATCCAACCAGCTCTTTTCTCATTCATATCTTTGTTCAAGAGGAAGTATTTCACACCAGCATGTGAAACTAGTAAATGGATCTTAATGTTGGATACCAAATGTGTCTGAATTTATTTAAACTTATTATAACAACCAATGCATGTTTTTCAACAAATGAATATCTCACCTCATAATCATCTAGACCATGGCTGAAAAATGTAATAGGC
Organism: Taxus chinensis; assembly: GCA_019776745.2. Lineage (NCBI taxonomy): Eukaryota > Viridiplantae > Streptophyta > Pinopsida > Cupressales > Taxaceae > Taxus > Taxus chinensis. Next base: position 94,637,295 of record CM034151.1, read on the forward strand.
TATTCCAAGCCTTCTTTATTCAATTGTACCAGTATGTTAGATATTGTTTTCAGTTCCACTAAAATCATACAGAATGAAATCTTTTGATAAAATAAGATTAATGAGAGTTGGAGCCTGTGCTATTGCATGCTTTATGGATTCAAAAATTGTTATTTCCCTTCAGTGGTCCATTTTAATACCATACTCTTCTTCAGCATTAGTGTGAATGGCTTGATAAGGTTGGAAAAATTTGGGACAAAACGTCTAACATATTCAATCCTTTCTAAGAAGATTTGGAGTGCCTTCTTATGACTGGGAAATGGCAATGTTAGGATGACATTAACTCTTTCTGGATCAATAGTTAACCATTCTTTAGAGACAATATCCAAGGAGTTTACCTTCATGAGCTAGGAAGATATACATTTTTTGGGGTTGAGAGAAACTCCAAATGCCTACACCTTTCAAATACTAGTCCTTAGATGGAAAAGATGATAGCTACATTCTTCGGAAAATATTGTGATATCATTAAGGTACACAAGAACAATGTATGTTGATCAAGTCCCTTGAATTCCATGTCTATGGATATTTTGAAAGGTTTCTCATATCATTTGATAAACCAAATGGAATTTTTGTATAGGCATAGGTTCCCCATTTAGTGTTGAAAGGTTAGTCTTGAACTAATATTCCTCCTTTACCATGATCTAATTGTATTTGAGAGTATCCATACAGGAGAGAAAACTTTTCAAAACCTGCTACCATTTGTAAAATTTGTTCCATTGAAGGTAGTAGGTAATGATCCTTCAGAGATTCCTTGTTTAAATCCCTAAAATCAACACATAATCTAATTTATCCATCCCTTTTCCACACTGGAACTAGATCAACAACCCAATATGAATGCTTGATGGGAAAAATGATGTTTTCCTCAATTAACTTGTTCAATTCATTTTTCATTAGGGTCTCAATATGTGGATTAACATGTCTTTGTTTTTGTTTAATAGGCTTGGAAGTTGATTCCAACTCAATGGTGTGCAAAGCTAAACTGGGATCAAAACCTCTAAGGTATTTGTAGCTCCATGCAAAAATATCAGCAAATTCTTGGCAAAGTACTACAAAAGCATGTTTTTCTTGTGGAGTGCTTACTTTACCAATATGAAGCAATTTCCCTTCACCAATTGAGATGGGTTCTGAATCTTCACCCTTGACATTATGTTTGTCTTTTTATTTTATAAACTGTTCATTGGGGTTGAAAATGGATTCCAATGTCACTAGGAACATGGGAATCTTATTTGATTTGAGTTGAATAACTTGGTCTCCATATTGATTCTCCAACTTATCTTGACTTCTTGAAAAAAACTCATCCTATTCTTGAATAAAATTGATAATCTGCTAATCATTTTCAAACACTTGTCAATTTGTGTCATTGTCTGGTATAATAGGTCTCACTACTACCTTGATATGCGGTTGCACTTTATCTCTCTTAATGTTCTCAATAACATCAAAAATTTCTCTAATTGCAACCAACCTGTCAGTAGCTTCATTGTCTTTTCTTGGAATGGCGAGGATATTAAAAGCTTAAATTCTATTTAGAATGTCACATACCCTATGTTTATAAGGCTTTTAGCAAATAATTCTTGGTTGCATTTGATCCTTTAACCTAGTTCACTACCAGTTCACTATCCCCAAAGGTCTACAATTTTTTTATGTTCTTCCTTTGTGTCCATTGTAAGCCATGAATGAGGGACTCATATTTTACTGTGTTGTTGGAGTAGATGAATTAAAATATGAAGGAGGAGAAATAATTTATACCTGTGGGAGACAAAAGGACTATAAATCCTCCTGCTCCTTGTCTACTTATTGATCCATTAAAGAAATTTTTTCAAAGGCCATTTTCTTATTCATCAGTTGGTTTGAAAAATTTACGTAGAGGTGAATTATCCTCATGAAAATAGTAAATGCCAAGACCATTTTTTTTACAATTTTTGATATGGATCAAAACTACAGAATCCATTTTTCCACTCATCAAGTAGTGATTCAGGAATGCCTTCAATCTAAGTATCTTCTTCTTGGGCATTTGGACAATCCTCGTAATCAAATATGGTGTAATTTACATTTATGGGGATGGGCACATAAGTTTCTATATGATATGTGGTAATAGGTTTAGATTTAATGGTAACATTTGTGCCATACATGGTCTTGAAGAGCATATGAGACCAATCAGCTGATAGATATCCTCCAATTTTTTGTAGTGAAATCTCTGGATAGACACAAAACAAAGAGTGGAGGTAAATTCACTATGAAGATATCTTGAGGAGATAAGAATTTATGGCATGCATGTAATGAGGATTAGACATTTGATAACCACAATAGTTCCTACTACTATTCCATCTAGCTGTACCATACCCTTATAAAGAGGTTCATACTTGAAGCCTAACTTATTCACAATTTGTTTTGGCATTACAAAATTGCTTGCTCTAGAATTAATCATACAGTTGTGAACTAAATGATTGTCAATGATTAAATATACATAGAAAGGTGGAGGTTTCATGTTCCTATTTGGTTAATCCTCCTTTTACTACATTACATTAGTAATAACTTTTTATTTTTCCTTGAGTGGCTCACTTAGGATAGAGAAATTAACCATAACTGCTTGCAAGAGATCTCTTTATCTTGGGATTGCTAATGATTCCCACATTAATATGCTCACATTAGTTTTCTTCATTTTTTCAAGGATGTTAAAGTGATTTGGATTATCTTTCTGCAGCACCTTACTTACAATAACCTTTTCTTGCACTCAAGATGATATGGAAGGACACTTAGGCTGATTTTATACATTTGGAGCTATGTTTGAATTGCCACCCCCTTGGAGTGTTAAAGAAGTTTGAGAAGGAGATAAATTTTATGAATCTACCTATTCCATATCCCTCTTTTTATATCAAGTATTTGTATCCATATCTTGAGGAAAGGTATGATTTACTGCAAAAAAGTCATCCATTTGCCAATTCACAAGCAAAGTATCACTAGGAGGTGTCTCACGAGTGACTATTTCCTACTGATTTTCCTCTGATGGTAATTTTTGAGAGATATATGCACTTTACACCATAAAATATTGGTTCAAAATTCCATTAGGGTACATTTCTTGGTTATGTGGAAGATGACAAGGGAAATACCATTTATAATCTTATATAATATTATTTTGAATGTGAACCAAAGCTTGAGATGAACTAACAACATTTTGGTTATATGGTTGAAATGGTATTGCAAGAGGAAAATGATTTTGATTTTGAGGAGAATATTGGGAGGAAGGTTTATTTGGTTGATAAGGGGACTTTTTAGGTTGGTATGGAGGTTGATAAGGTCTGAAATTTTGAGCTTTCCGCCTCTTAATGGATACCAACTCATTCCCAAATTTTCACAATTGTGTCATTACCTCTTGAATATTTGTTGAGGTACTTGAGGAAGTAGGTGCTTGGATAGATTTTTGATTTCTTGGGGTTGGAATGGGAGCTAGTTTATGATTTTTATGAGTAGGTGTCTCAATCTATGGGAATATAGGCATTGGAGGTCTAGGAGCATGTTTTACAGCCTGGATAAGACTATTCTCAACCCTAATATCAATGTCATAAGAAATTGGTGATGTTATACCCCCATATACTAAATCATGACTAAAATATCATTATTCAAATTCTTCAGATAATAGATTAATTCATGTTGGGGTTTAAGTCTTACCGCTTGAGGAATTCGGTCCCAAATCCTTTGAAATATGATGTTAAAATCAATCATCTTCTCGTTAGGGGCTCTCTTTGTGGTTGTCAATGTTATGTTTGTGGAGCCTATTTTCATGTTAGAGTTTGGTACACCTTCCATGTGTTACACTTGGATATTTTTTACGGTGGTCTCGGTCGCTGGTGAGCGGGTCAAGGGGGTTTGGGGGCGAAGCCCCCGAAGCAAATTTTCATGGGTGGTTTATTAACCCAAGGGTAATGGGTAACCGTTATGGCCTATTTTTTGGGCCCATGGTTTTTCGGTATCCATTGTTTTGTAAAACCGCCTCTTCAGCTACCTATTGATGTACTTATAAATAGATGGACATACAATAGGATTTATATGAGTGTGTTTTGTGAAGGTGAATAGTGTCTGTGAATTCAAGTGCGAATTTAGGAGGGTTTGTTGAGCGCAACTCCAAATAAGATCTGATTAGTGTAATTATGAAGACTGTTGGCTTGTAATAAAATCTAAGCAAGTGTTCTTGGTGGATGTAGCCCACATCGAGTGAACCATGTTAAATATTGTCTTTGTGTTATGCATTTTTCATTTCTGTAATTCTATTCATACTTCTTATTATTGTGATTCTGAGGAATTATTCCGCATTAGATATTATTAATTCCTAACAATTGGTATCAGAGCCTGGTTTGGTTTGCTGAAGTGTTGAATCACAGGGAAAGTTTTTTATCTTGAGTGGGAGTAATGGCAGATGATGGAAGATCTAGGGTTGATAAATTCAATGGGAAAAATTTCAGTCTTTGGAAGATGCAGATGGAAGATTACCTTTATCAGAAGGATCTTTATACTCCGTTGTCTGAGAAGGTGAACAAACCCTCGAGCATGACAGATGCGGAATGAGATTTGTTGGATAGGAAGGAACTTGGGAAAATTTGACCGTGTCTTGCATATTCAGTATTATTTAATGTTTCAAAGGAAAAGACTACAAAAGATCTGATGGATGCATTAGGGAAGTTGTATGAAAAACCCTTTGCCTCTAACAAGATATTTTTAATGAAAAAGTTGTTTAATATGAAGATGTCTAAGAATAGTTCAGTAGCAGATCATTTAAATGATTTCAATATGGTTGTGAATATGTATCTTCGGTTACAATAGAATTTGATGAAGAAGTTAGGGCTTTATTAATTCTGTGCTCTTTACTTGAAAGTTGGAATAGCCTGGTAATGGCGGTAAGCAACTCGGTTCCATCTAACTTGAAGTTGAAGTTTGAGGATGTTGTAGGGATGATTCTAAGTGAGGAAATGTGAAGAAAAGGCTCCGAGGAATCTTCTACTTTAGGGAATGCTTTGACAATGGAAACTAGAGGGAGATAGAAGAATAGAGGAAATTGTGGAAAATCAAAATATCGAGCAAGGTCAAAATCCAAGAGCAAGATTGTATGTTGGAATTGTGGAAAGTTTGGGCACATAAAGAAGGATTGTTGGGAGCTTCGAGATAAGAAAAAACAACAGGAAGAAATCAAGGAGGTAAATGTGGCATTGGGTAATGTATGCCAGGATGCTTTGATTCTTTCTTTGCATAATATTATTGAATCTTGGGTTTTAGATTCAGGGGCTTCTTTTCATGCTACTCCACATAGGCATTATTTTGTTGATTATGTTCAAGGGGATTTTGGGCATGTTTTTCTTAGTGATGATGAGCCTTGCAGTATAGTTGGAAAAGGTTATGTTCAGGTTAAGATGAAGAATGAGAATACATAGCTATTGAAGGATGTTAGACATGTGCCTACATTAAGGAGAAATTTGATATCAGCGGGGCAATTGGGAAGTGATGGTTGTACTGTGATATTTACAACTGACTCTTGGAAGGTTACCAAGGGTGCTCTTGTGGTGGCAAGAGGTAAGAAGATTGGAACCTTGTATTTATCCACTGATAGTACTAATGATTGTAATCTTGTGGCTTCAGATGTAGATACAACATTATGACACTATAGGCTTGGTCATATGAGCCATAAGGGCATGGACATCATAAAACAAAATTTACCTGGATATACAAAAATAGGTTTAGATTTCTGTGAGAACTGCATATATGGGAAATAGAAGTGAGTAAGGTTTCTCAAGGTTGGACCTACGAAGAAAGAGAGTAAGTTAGAGCTGGTACATTCTGATGTGTGGGGGCCAGCTCAGGTATCATCTCTTGGGGGTTCAAGTTATTATGTTACTTTTATTGATGATGCAACAAGGAAAGTTTGGATTTATTGTATTAGAAATAAATCTGATATATTTGATACTTTTGTTAAATGGAAAGCCTTGGTAGAGAATGAAACAAGTCTTAAGTTAAAATGTCTCAGGTCAGATAATGGAGGGGAGTATTGCAGCAATGAATTTGATGATTATTGTTCTAAGAATGGAATCCGTAGGAAAAATATGGTTCTAGGAACCCCGTAGCAGAATGGGGTGTTAGAAAGGATGAACATAACAATAATGGAACGTGCTAGGCGTATGAGGATACATGCAGGACTGCCTCTTTATTTTTGGGCAGAAGCGGTGAGCACAGCTATGTACTTGATAAACAGAGGACCTTCAAGTGCCTTGGATGGAGTCATACCTAAGAAGGCTTATGATAGGACCAAGCTAGAGGAAAAATAAGAAAAATGCACTTTTATTGGTTATGGTGGTGACGACTTTGGATTTAAATGTTGGAGTATTAAGGACAAGAAAATCATTCGGTCTAGGGATGTGGTCTTTAATGAGAAAGTCATGTATATGCAACAGTTGTAGGAAAATAGGGAAGAATCCAAGAAAGAATATGCAGTGGTAGAGGATCTTCTGGATGGGACAGTGACCCATGAATTAGTTCAGGAACCTACTCAACAGGAACCCAAAACTCCTACAGTGGGGAAGTCTTCTAGGGTAAGAAAAGAACCTGAACATTTTTCTCCTTCTCTTTATTGTTTTTTACTCATTGATAGTGGAGAGCCAGAGAGCTTTGATGAAGCAATGCAGGTAGATGCCAATAAGAAGTGGGAGCTAGCCATGGATGAGGAGCATAAGTCTCTCATGGAGAACTAGACTTGGGATTTGGTGAAGCTACCGGAAGTCAAAAGAGCATTGCAGAACAAGTGGGTGTACAAAGTTAAAGACAAAGGAGGAAAGAAAAGATATAAGGCCCAATTGGTGGTCAAGGGGTTTGCATAGAAACAAGGTATAGATTTTGATGAGATTTTTTCTCTTGTAGTAAAAATGTCTTCTATCAGAACTATTATTGGAATAGTGGTAGCAGAAGACTTGCATTTAGAACAGTTAGATGTAAAGACTGTATTTCTCCATGGTGATTTGGAGGAGGAGCTATATGTGCAGCAACCAGAAGGATATGAAGTCAAAGGTAAAGAGGAGATGGTGTGAAAACTGAAGAAGAGCTTGTATGGCCTAAAACAAGCTCCACATCAATGGTATAAGAAGTTTGATAGCTTCATGATGGAGCAATGTTATATTAGATGTCATTCTAGCCATTGCATGTATACAAAGAAATTTGAGGATGGAAGTTATATTATCCTGTGTTTGTATGTTGATGACATGTTGGTTGCAGGTAAAAACATGCAGGAAATAAAAGTAATTAAGAAACAACTAAGAAAATCCTTTGATATGAAGGATTTGGGGGTAGCCAGACAAATCCTTGGTATGAGGATAACTCGGGATAGGAAGGAACGAAAGCTGACTTTATCTCAGGAAGAGTACATTAAGAAGGTATTGGATAGGTTTAACATGTAGGATGCTAAACTGGTTAGGACTCCTTTGGCAAGCCATTTTAAGTTATCAAAGGAGCAGTGTCCTAAGATAGAGTAGGAAAGAAACTTGATGTCCAAGGTACCTTACTCATCAATAGTTGGCAGTTTGATGTATGCTATGGTGTGCACTAGGCCTGATATTGCCCATACAGTGGGAGCTGTGAGTAGATTTATGAGTGATCCAGGTAAAGAGCATTGGAAAATAGTAAAGTGGATCCTTCGGTATTTGAGAGGGACCATGGGGACAGTTTTGTGCTATAGTGGATCAGACACCACTTTACATGGTTATGTAGATTTAGACATGGCTGGAGATGTAGACAGCAAGAGGAGCATGACAGGTTATATTTACACTATAGGTGGGATAGCGGTGAGCTGGATTTCATGTCTACAGAAGCTGGTAGCTTTGTCAACCACGGAGGCTAAGTATGTTGCTGCCACAGAGGCAAGCAAAGAGATGATTTGGTTACAACAATTGCTTGAGGAGTTGGGGCATAAGCATGAGGAATGTAAGTTGCATAGTGATAGTCAGATTGCTATACACCTAGCTAAGAACTTTGCTTTCCACTCCAGGACGAAGCATATATAGTTGAGATATCACTTCATCAGGACAACTTTGGAGGAAGATAAGTTGAAGTTGGAGAAGATTCATACCAGTCAGAATCCTGCAAACATGATGACCAAGGTGGTCATAAGGGATAAAATAAAGCTATGTTTAGCTTTGGTTGGCCTTTGCAGATGACATTGAAGGGTTGAGAAGCTTGCTCAGTGGAAATCAATCTCCAAGTGGGAGATTGTTATGTTTGTGGAGCCTGTTTTCATGTTAGAGTTTGGTACACCTTCCATGTGTTACACTCAGATATTTTTATGGTGGTCACGCTCGTCGGTGAGTGGGTCAAGGGGGTTCAGGGGCGAAGCCCCTGAAACAAATTTTCATGTGTGGTTTATTAACCCATGGGTAATGGGTAACCGTTATGGCCTGTTTTTTGGGCCCATGGTTTTTCGGTACCTATTGTTTTGTAAAACCACCTCTTCGGCTACCTATTGATGTACTTATAAATATATGGACATAAAATAGGATTTATATGAGTGTGTTTTGTGAAGGTGAATAGTGTGTGTGAATTCAAGTGCAAATTCGAGAGGGTTTGTTGAGCGCAACTCCAAACAAGATCTGATTATTGTAATTGTGAAGACTGTTGGCTTGTAATAAAATCTAAGCAAGTGTTCTTGGTGGATGTAGCCCACATTGGGTGAACCACGTTAAATATTGTCTTCGTGTTGTGCATTTTTCATTTATGTAATTCTATTCATACTTCTTATTATTGCGATTCTGAGGAATTATTCTACATTGGATATTATTAATTCCTAACAGTCAATTGTTCTACCAAAGACATGTGATTTGATTTATCCTCAAAATCATTACATATGGTTGTGCCAAGTTCATCCCAATTGTGAATTGAAGTAGGTCTTAAAATTTTGTACCATTGGAGATATTTTCCTTTGAATGAAGAAGCCAAGATTCTGACTGCTACATCATCTTCGGTAATAAAATGGATTGATCAAACATTAGCAACATCTTATAGATGGTCAGATGGGGTAGTATGGTTTTCACCAGTGAAGAAAGGGATAATTTTAAGTGTAAACACTTGTATATCATGTCGTGGATTGAGAGATAAAGGACTACCACTGTTAAAACTGAAAAAAGGAAAATTCCTTTGATGTGCCATGATTGGGATAGGTCTTAAAACTCTAGAAGATAACAAGGAGTGCTTACCAAGAGGAGGAGTACAGGGGACTCTGTTTGGTGGTGATGGTGATCTTTGAGTTGATCCACCTCTTCTTCTTCTTCTCGGTGAAAAATGCAAATATTCAAAAGGCTCTTCCCTCATTGTTCTTGACCTTGTCTGAATCCTTCTCAAGAAACTGAGACACTAACACTGCTGAAACTAGTAGATATAATGATTAGATTCACCAAATGTGTTATTGCAAAGCCTTCAAAAGGATGAAATTCAGAAGGATACACACCAAAAATTATTGAAATAACAAGAAAATATCAAGATGTCCCACTGGGTGTGCCAGTAAGGAAAGTCCGTGTGGAAATTCAATAAAGGATCTATGTGCAAGATTCAGAAAGAAAGTAAAAGAATATACTTGGTGGAAAGGAAGAGGAAATAAAGTAGAAGTGCATGGGTGAAAAATTAGATACAACAGTTATAGACTGGATAAAGATAGAAATAAAGAAAGTGGCACACAAAGAAAGGTATATTAGATAAATATAGTGACTCCAAGAAGCAGTTAAGGCATGAAAAATAGATAAATGAGGCAGTGGAGATTTCATGCAAGAAAAGAAGAAAGGAGATAAGGACATGTGGGATAAAACACCACCCTAAGTAATAGTTAGGTTTTATTTTAGTAACTCAAGGCTAAATATATACTTGTTAGATATAGTAAAGGGAAAATCCCCACTAGTATAAATACCCCTTAAGGGGTTGTAATAAGGGATTTACATCTTTACTATGAAAAGGGTAGAGGCTATATTGTGAACACACCGAGAAAGCTAACTAGGGTATTTGAGAGAATTATTACATAATGGATTTTGGAACTTTGATTCAATGAACGGAGACCTTTTTAACTAAATATATCAACTATTGTGGATTAAATTGCTTACATTTTCCTGTGCATATAACTTAGTTACTCATGTTATCAATGCTTATTCTTATGGTATGTTTAGTTCAATATACTTTGACTTCGCTATGCTAACTGAGAAGAGATATTGGAATTACTCACATCGAGGATGAGCATTCTAAGGTTTTCCTCATTAGTGTGAGAGGTCAGTACAAGAAGGTAGTTATTTATACATGTGCCAAGGTAGAAAAATATTTGTATGCTTGAATTCTTAAGTAAATCCATAACTTCTTAGGGTTCTCAATTCTTGGCTAGCTACATATTTCCTATGAAAAAATTTAGACTTAGGAAGGAAGTACCCAGAGACTCTAGAGTTCACCAAAAGACTTGTAAAACATGAAGTAACTTGGATGCATACCGTGGATTATTGGTGGAAAGGTACCCTTTGCAATTACATACTCAAGTATGCAAGATCAAATTTATCGTATTCCGATGAATCTCAGTTCAATTTCTTCCATGAGCCAAGATGAACATAATTAAGGAAATTTATATTGGAAAATATAAAAATCGTGGTAGACTTGGGAATTGAGAACTTTCCCAAGGATGACTAAAGTTACCACCTGCATGAGTAGCATGAGGGAAGGGAAATGAAGGTAAAAATTAGACGACAAATGGATTCCTTATATGAGAGGACATTGAGAAGGAAGTGATATGAAGAAGTGTGGTAGAGGACCATAACTGACTTGGAGTTTCTTTGAAGGGAAGATTCAACCTCAGGAACTATCGAGGGGGGCAAGGGACATTGGATCATGCAGGAGGGTGAACAATGTGATGAAGTATACTAAGGGTGTGATGAAACATGTTTTGAATCAAATCAGGAGGAAAAAGAAGAGAATTATGATGTCAATGGAATTATTATACTAAAAATCCTTTCCTAACCTGTCACGCCTGCTCATGTGACCGGATCTTGACATTTGGAAGACCAAGTGCTCATTGAAACTAATAACGATGAGGAAGTAAAAAAAATAAAGGGAAAGGAGGCATTTGATGATATATTTCCATTTATAATACAAAAATTTAACTCGACACCAATAAGGATTCAATTCAGCTCCAGTACTTCAAAGGCACAATGATTTGGGATGATAACTAGTACTTAGACAACTCAAGCATTGGGAGGAGTGCAGATCATCATGCAACCTAGTGTTGTGTAAGGGAATATCTTACTAGGGAGTGGTGTTCCAACACCATAAGTTTCAGTTACCACACAAATCAATGGTAGTGGAGGAAGTGGATATTTTTCCAAAATATAGGTAGGCACTGGGAAACAAAAAAGAGTGGTCATAGCTACAAAACAAACATCATTGTAAAATATTTTCTATAAGATGTCGCTACATTTTCCAGAATATCACAATGTTACAAATGTGGTAGAATATGTCTATAATGTGATTTGATATGACATACAAAGGGGATTACTTCCCCTGAGTGCAAGGAAATTCAATTCGCTACTACTATATTAGATTGGGTGCATACGTGGTACATGAAATATAATCTGTAACAAGAATTTGTTTATTATAACTTGCTCAAAGTTACATTCTTAAAAGAGTTTGACATCCTTAAGTTTGAACAATAGATAATATTAGTGCCAAAATAAATCAAGCAAGAGCTTACTAAGACCATGTAGGTGTATGATGCATGGTTTAAGATCTTGATCACCAATCTATCTTATGAGATAAATCCAACTCAACATGTGTAATGATTTGTTAGTGCCTTACTACTATTTTGATGCACCCTCTCATATAAATTTTTTATAAAACCACGTAAATCTATAGAATAATTTTTGCACATATCATTCATAGGAAGTGTATAAACAAGTATCATTCCATTCATGGAAGTGCAAATCATGTCAAGGGTGACAAAATTTGAAAAACTAACAATGAGTGGTGGAAAAGAAACACACAATGGTATATGGTGTGTGGAATGTGATGTAGAAGGTCATACAAAGAATAATGACCACTGACATAGGGCAAAAGAAATTTTGGTGGGACATGAAATTTTTGGTGAAGGACATGATGTCAATAGATATGCCCTATTGAAATGCACAATCCAGACAAAGGTCTCATGTTATTGTATAATATGTGATGCACACACTCAGAACACTGAGGATTGTTGAAAAATTGATCAAATTCATGAAACATGTGTTGGCATAGTGTTTTCATTGATGTCAAAGAGAGATGTTGTCATTATTTTCATTGATTGCATTGATGTTAAAAGGAGTATGGAACATGAAGGTTGATTGGTAGTGTCAAGTCAAGGTGAATGTCTTATTGAGATAACATGGTGTTGCATAGGTTCTTAAGATGTGTAGTGGCTTGTAGGATTATGGTAGTGAATTACAAACATATGTAGGATGTTGTGGTGATTACATGGAGTGTTTTGAAGGTCTTAGAAGGTGTGTAAGATTGGAAAAGTCATGAGGAAGTCAGTTTTGGTGAAACATGCATGTTCAAGGTGCTTGTTCTTGAGGCCTAGTCAATAGGTATGGTATGGTATGATGAATTACAGATGTGTAGCAAGTATGTGAGCTTGGTGAGAGCATGAAAAACATGTAAATGATGTGTAAAAGTATTCAAAAGTGTTTCAGAGTATAGATATGAGGTAAAGTCATGGTTTCTAGGTCTACATTATACCTAATCCTTAAGAAAACATGCCCTAGTGAAGTGATTTGAACTGTTTTTAGTATGGTAATGAAAAAGTAAGAATTTTAAAAGGTGTATTAGGTTGATATAGAGACGCGGTAAAAGTTTCAGGTGTTGTTTTGAAGGTATGTGCAAGATATGTGATTTTTAGTGCTACCAAGTTCCTAAAGGTGAGATTTTGAGATCAAATTTGACTTTATTATGCTCATTGGAGAGCGTGTGATTTGTATGGGGAATCAATATCTTGGGGATAGTGTAAGAGGTCTATTATGAATATTTTACAAGTGGAATGGGGTCATTTGATGGTTAGGTTTTTATGAACAATTGTTAAGAAGGTAAACTAGTTTTAAACCCTAGTTATGTAGCAATTGGAGAGATCTTTGTTGTAGTGGCCTAGAATTGATTGGTTTATCAAATTTTATTATTTTAGGTTGTAGGGTAATCCTCCATACTTCTCCATGTGGTATTTAGAGTTTGTGATAGTATGTAGGCTCCACTCAAAATTACAAGTTTATGAAGATTTTCAGTTTTCTTTAAAGTTGTCCATTAGACATGATGAGTAAATTGGAATCTAAGGAATCATGGGAGTTTTTATACATGTCCATGATGGTTTTAGATCATGGTTGAGCCTCTAAGAGGTATGTTATGCCCTATCTTACATGACTGGTTTTTGGGGCAGTTTGAGGTGTTATGGTTACATAAATGTTTTAGAGGTTCTAAATTTTGATTTATGGAATGATTTGAGTTTAATGACCATGAGGTCATTATATTTCCATTGGTATATCTTAATAGAATTTTTAATGAGATTTGATGAAGTTATGGCTTGTTTTCTGAAGACTAGTTTTGAGGGTTCTTGGTTGTATATGGTCTCTAGAGGGTTTCATGGCATGAGATGTTACAAAGTGTTTTATGGTTTTTGGAGGTTTTTTAATGCTTAGAAAACATTTTTTAAGTGTGTTCTATGTTTTTGTGAAGTTGTTTTTTCTCTATAACATTCTCTTCTTGGCGAGTAGTTCTTTTTGGTGCTTTAGGGATTCTTGAATCCTAATGGAGGTTTCAAGGTTGCTCATGATGTTTCCGACCTATATGGTCCCTTGTGTGATGTTTTTATGATGTTTTTATGATGTTCTTATGTTGTGGGGAGTGATTTTACTCTATAATAGCCGACCTACATGTTATGAGTTCATGAGACAAGTATAAAAGAAAATTGGAAAGCTCATTTGAGCTAGTTGAGTGAGTGAAGGAAAAGTGCGAGTTAGGGGATGTTTGAAGGAGGTGAAGAATGTATTTGTGACCTTGATGAGAGGGAAATTATTTTTTGATATATTTATAGAGAGAGATCGGGTATGGGCAAGCTAGGTCATATGTTCAAATCAGCTTGAAGAAGAAACATATGAGCAAGGAAGGATAAAGAGGTGTTTTGAGAATGATAGAGGAGAAGAGTGAGCTTCATTGAGTCATCATTAGTTGGTGCACCAAAAAATGAGTGGTGAAAAACAAATATGATGGATTTGGTCAGTGATGAGTCATCTTGAGAGGTTGGTGCCCCCTTATAGGGTTGGTGCTCTACTAAATCAGGGGTTGGTGGCTCACTAAACATAGGTGTTTGTGCTCCTTGTTGAGTTGGTGCTAGAATAAATTTGAATCGTGACTATAATAGAGTTTTTTTAGTGGGTTTTCTCCCCCTTGAGGGTTTCCCACTTAAATTTGGTGTCCATGTGTTGTTGTGTTATCATGTGCTCATCTAAATGGTAATATTTCTTAAGAATGAATGCTTTAAGATTAAGTTGAATTGAATGGGTGATGAATCTAAATGTTAAAGTGAAATAAAATTTTAATGCCCAATGATTCACCCCATGGTGATTTTGCTTCCAACAATTAGTATCAGATAAGGACCTCTGAAGCAAGCTTGACAAGCTTTAGGTGATCTTTTGAAGCACAAAAGGGGCAACTTGAATAAAAATTATGAGAATTCATTCGAGGCTGAAACTGAATTGATGTGTCTAAAAAATACGAAGCTAATCCTGGAGTATTTGGTCAAGGGATATGAAGAATAGATCAGTTGTATTAATGTTGAGCATGAATAAATCATCAAGGAGTATGAAACTCAAGTTGAATTAGTGACACCAGCCCTAAAAAGAAAAGAAGAATAATATGTCAAGCTCAAGAGTGAAGTGGAAGTCCTAAAGGCTAAAGAGGATGATTGTACAAGGTATGAAGTTGAGATGAGATCCTTGAAGACAAAGTTAGATAAATCATCTAGTAGATTGAGGACTTATGAGAAGTTGGAAAAGAGTTATGAGGCCCTAAATGATATTTTGAGTAGTCAAAAGGTTTCGGGAGATAGAAAATGCTTAGGTTTCATAGGAGACTTAAAGTTTGATGATACAAGACAAGAAGATGTTGTTCAAAGCAAGGAGAATTCTAGCAAGGTCGACATTAGGAAGGAAAACTTAGTTAGACAACAAAATGCTATGAAGTATGTTGGTTATTTTCATGGTTATTGTTATTCTTGTAATGAATTTGATCACATGGAAAGAGAATGTAGAAGAAATTTATTCAAGATTGAATATCCATGGAGCAATAGAATAAATCTCAGTCAGAATCATTCAAGAGGCATGCATCATGTTGTTTGTTATAGTTTTCACCAAGAAGGTCATATTGTAAAGTTTTGCCACCATGAGTCTCAAAGGAAAGTCAAGAATTTTGATGTTCCCAAATTCAACAAAGTATGGTTGTTGTCCAAAATAACTCCCCTAGTTATTTTGAAAACTTACATCCTTATTTTGACTCAGAAGTTCAAATATTACAAGTTGCATGCACTTTGTTGTTTCCCTTGGCACTATGTGCTTGTTTGCAGACTCTTCTGTGTTCCCTTGCATGATCCTCTTCTCTTGTGTTCCTTTCACCTTCCCCTTCATTCTTCTATCTTATTCCATTTTACCTTGTGTGCACTCCTTATGCACTCACCTTCTTCTCAGGTCACTGTGCACCCTGCACATGACCTCTAACTTACCTTCCATTTTGGCTAAGTCTCCTGGTATGTTTCCTTCGTGCATGTCCTTTCTTCTAGTCTTCGCATGCCCATTCATTTTACGGTCGTGCCCCGCTTGCCTACTTGTATCATCCTACAAATAGGCATCCTCTTTTTCTTCTATGCGCATCCCTTTTATACACCTATCTTCTGCATTCTCGAGCCTCTTGCTCTTGTGCACACCTTGTGTATTATTCTGCACTAGTCATTGTGCCACATGGCAACCTGTTAGATTGAGTGTATCACACACAACCTATCAAAGCACTCTAGCCATGAGACGAATCCTTGCGAGGAACCATTACTTGAAATGTGGTAGAAAAGACAAAATAAATTAACATTTGGCTGATCCTTCAGCTAATCAGAGTGTGCCATGTGTCATTGCATGCCCAACTCACATTGTAGCCTTTAGATCATCATAACTTCTGCTATAGATCTCAGATCCATGTGCTTTTGGTCTTGTTGGGAATTTGTTGACGTGGGCTACATGATGGACCATTAAAAATCATTTTTTGGGGGTTTTGGTTAGTGGAAAATAGGGAAATGCGTCTCATATCATTAATGCATAGATTCGGTTAGCTCAACCACCCAGATTTGATTCGATTTGGTCTCCTTTCTTCTTCGACAAGAAAAACAGACATAGGGAGGTGAATTTGACATCCTTGCAGGAGGATTTGCAGGTAGTTATTACTTGTTGTTTGTGGTTGAAATTTTGAATCTGAATTTCCCTCTTCTTTCTCCTCATATCCTCTTCTTATTCTATAAATTACAGAGCATTGGTCATTGTAATGGTTGGATTCTTTCAGTTTGTAAGAGTATTATTTAGGTATTTCCTTGCATTTTGAGATGCATGCATTTAGATCTAGTTCTTTGCATGTGGATACTCACCTCTTCCACCATTGTAATCGATTGTGCATCTTTCAGAAGAAATAAAAGCTTATTTTTTGGTTATTCTATGCCCTAGCTCATTTTATTGCATCTTCTTGCCTCTCCCTTTGTGTTGATTGGTTATTGTGCATTGTCAAGTCCCTTGCAAGTCTCTTTTCCATTGTACTCCATGAAAATGAATTTGGAAGTGTGTTTCAGAATGTGGCACATGGGTCTTCCCTCTTTACGTGCATTTATCTTCATTTTCACTCAAAGTTGATTGTGTTCATCCCCCTTTTCTAGTGTTATCACCTCCCTTTAGTTTAGATTTTCCTTTTCATTCATCTCCTCCTCACCATGGTCCCTTGGAATCGTATATTTTTGGTAGGTAGTTACATTTCCCTTCCTAGGAGTAGTTTAGCAGTAGAAATAGGTAGAGGAACTGGCATTCTCTGGAGGTTTGTCTCAAACGTGCAAGGTCCCACAACTTGGAGACAGTCCCTTGTTGCCTCAAAATCCCAGTTCATCCTGATCTAGGATGGGTGCAAGTTTGAGCTCCAACAGTTGTCAAATTATTATAATTCAAATGAGGTCAAGAAATATGGATCTAACTTAGTCAAGCATTGTAAAGAACCTAATCCTGTTGATACTGTCAAGAATTCAGTTGCTCTAGACAAGGCTAAGAAGGAGAAGAAGTCATTCAAGAAGTTAGATCTGGTAGCAAGAAAAGAAGGTGTGTTTTCCATGATTAAGCATGATCCAAAGGTTGAAGAATGTCACATGTCCTTGACAACCATTTAGTTAATAGAGAAGAAGGATTGTTAGCCCAATGTATGCAAGTCTGTTGAGAAAGGTGTGTAGAATTGGGAATCTCCTGAGTTCACACTATTATAAGTGCCCTAAGAAGTATGGGGTGTCTTCATGAAGGAATTCATTAGCTATAGGAAGCATAGGTTTGTTTTGACTTGACTCATGAAGTTGCAAGGTATGAAGGACTGAGATAATTTCATGTGCTCTTAGAAGAGGTTTGAAGGTCTATATGTTGGTTTGGTTTAGTCATGGCAAAATATGTTTTGATTTTCTCTTGATTATTTAAAAAAATTCATGGTGTGATATTGCAAAGATGGAACATTAAGGTGAATTTTTGAGTATCACAGTCATTATAGGTAGTGTGATATGAGAAAATGTTGGTACTTGAAGGCCTAATTTAGGCCTATATATGAAGAGTCATAGTGTTGTTGATTCATTGAGATAAGGGGAGCCTACCAAGATCTTAAGACTGATGCATCAAATTTGTATTGGGGTCATGTTTCCAAATAAAGTATGCTAAGAAGGTTATGATACTTAAAGGATACATCTGTGAATAACTTCTAAATAGTTTGTAGAACTAAAATATGGGCTTGTAAGAAGTGTTAAACATCCTTGATGAATGCAAGATACACATTGTAGCTTGGATTCGTATTGTGATACCTCATTTAGGTTTGTGACAGGCTTGAGAAGCTTAAATCTAGGTATACCAAATAAAGTTGCATCAAAATCTTATTTGTTTTGTAATAAGATGGTCACAAGGTATGCATCTATTTGTAGATATAGTCATGAATTCTATTACATCAATAACGTATGTAGGTTAGTGCACTATTCCACATGCCTTAAGAAAATGTATAAATCCTCTACAAATCTATGACATGTATATCAATATAAAAGTTGGTGGTTAGAGGCCTAATATTGGTCTGTGTTTCACCTAAGGTTAAGAACAAGACTATGATGGCAAGAAATCATTCATAAAAGATTAGGTTTGTCAGAATATTGGTGTCATGTTGAAAGGATTGTGTGATATAATTTCATCATGAAAGATACAAAGAAATTTGGCAAGACAAGTCAACATGTAGACATGGCATATGATAGGACAGTTAAATTAGGAACAAGGTATGTGTTGAAGCAATATTTTGAAGTTAGGTTTAGTATTGATAAATTAATTATGGTGTCTTGTGTTCTGTTACATTCCTTGAAGGATTTGGAAGTGTTCTAGCCTCTATGAGAAGGCCTATACTTGTCACATCATGTGCAAAAGTTGGTGAAGCTGTGTAGTTGACTTCTAGCAATGTATGTGAATTTGAAGCATGTTTGAGCCTGAATAATGGTGAGTGGGGAAAATATATAAGGTGTGTACAATCTCAAGCTAATATTATATCTCCATGAGCGAGGTAAGGAAGTATCAAGATGGCTTGGAGGTGTGTAACAGGTGTTTGAGTCAAAATTATAGGTATGATATGTGAAATCAGGACAAGATAATATCATCTGTTGCATTGATTGTTCTTCAGATTAATGCATAAAGTTTAAATATTATCTATTGGGATGACATGTTCCAAGTTGTATGTTTCAACAAGGTACAAGTCCAGTTAAGATCTTTACAGAGTTGTGGCATCAGAATCTAGACTTAGTGAAAACATGGTATGTTTATGTTTATTAAGAGGTTCATAAGTATCAAGAAGGTATAAAGAGGCAAAAAAAAATGGTCTGATGAAGATGCTTCAAAAACTTGAAGTTTCCATTCTGATATATTTGGAGGAATTGTAGGGTAGTAAGATAATTTATAAGTATGTCATGGGAATAGATTAGTGTCTTGTGACATAATATAGGTCTATAATGCATTTGAGAAGTTTGTTGGCTTTTTTTTTTATGTTACATGTATGATCACAATTTGTATTAGTGGAGTGTAGATGTCAGGGGGAGCTGAGCATGTATGATGATCATATAAGTCATGAAGAGCTAAAAATATAGGAGGAGCAAGTTTCTTGAAGGAAGCATATGTTCAAGTAAGTTAAAGACGAGGTTATTTGTGCATATAAGGTAAGTTGTTTGATTTCTTAAAGAGGAAGAGTAGAGTGATCATCTGTAGATGATTATAAGTTGATGATTACATGTTTTGAAGACAAAATTGGTGTCCCTGTTGTGTTAAGAAGGACTGTATATGAAGACTCATTCATGTGAAGCATTGAAAGGTATGTCAAAAGTTGGCTTGTGTTGGTTTCCTTGTATAAGGTATGAGTTCTCTCTATTAAGTCAAAAGAAGTGTTCTCTTGCATTGGTTTGAGAAGATTTGTTGCAAGTTAGTTTGAATCAAAGGAGTAAAATCAAGAATAAGGTAATTACTTATGTGGTTCATTTTTAAGAAGGTGTACTTAGTGGCTCCATTCATGTTGCATCAAAGGTGTCTAGAAGATAGGGGGAGTTGTTAAGGTTGACTATGTTTTCAAGATCGGTTTTTACTGATGAAAGTATGTTGAGTGTTATTGATATGTGTAAGGGATGTCAATAAGGTATGTGTCTCAAATTGGGTAATGAATATCTAGCAAGTGTATTGATTTCAATATGGTTGAAACTCAAGAAGGAAGGTAAATAGGTTCTATCAAGACAATCATGAAAATCCTGGTGAGTGTTTTGAGACTAAGTGTATGGTATTAGAATCAAGTATATTTCTACATTCGAAGTGTTTTATTGAAAATTTGGTGTCATGAATAATAGTACGAGGGATCAAGAAATAAGGGGGGGCTATACAAATGGTTGAGCAGGATTAGTTGTAGCAGTAGGGTATGTGAAGTGTCAAGACAAGCTGAGGTTGCTGACAAAGTAGAGCATGAGCATTGTTATTGAGAGGTAAGCAAGATGGATCAATATTCCTAGGAAGTTAGGTGTTATTTGATGTTTGATCAAGGATTAGTCAGATTTGTTCTCAACTCAAGAAGAAGGTATGAGTCAATTTTGGATGTCATGCATGTGCTAAGGGGGATCATAGTTTCTCAAAGATTCGAATCAGTATTGAAGATGAAGAATGAACCTTGATTGATTTGGTTGATGTTTCCAACAAAAATATGAGCCTATTGTGTTGTCAGATGAATTATTTTTTTACTTTTTCATTAATGTCAAAAGGGGGATTTTGAGCTTTGCATTTTTTTTTCATCAATAGGTTTTCCATTAATGACATAGGGGGAGATTGTTGGCATAATGTCATCATTGATGTCAACGAGATATGTTAGTATTTTTATTGATTGCATGGTGTTATATGGGTTATTGAGTTGTGTAGTGGCTTGTAGGAGTATGGTAGTAACTTAAAAAGGCATGGAGGATGTTTTGGTGATTTCATGGAGAGTGTTGAAGGTCCTAGCAGGTGTGCAAGGTTGGAAAAATGATGAGGAAGTTAGATTTGGTGAAACAAGCATGTTCAAGGTGTTTGTTCTTCAGGCCTAGTCAACATGTATGGTATGGTATGGTATGATGAAGTACAAGTGTCTATCAGCTATGTGGGATTTTTGAGAGAATGAGAAGAATGTAAATGATGTGTATATGCATTCAAAATTGTCTCAGAGTGAATATATGAGGTGAAGTCATGGTTTCTAGGTCTACAGTAGACCTAATCCTTGATAAAGCATGCCCTAGTGAAATGAGTTGGAAGGTTTTTAGTATGGTAATGAAAAAGTGAGACTTTTAGAAGGTGTATCAGGTTGATATAGAGATGTGGTCCAAATTTTTAGGTGTTTTTTTGAAGGTATGTGCAAGATATGTATTTTTAGTCCTACCGAGTTCCTAAAGATGAGACTTTGAGCTCAAAGTTGATTTTTTGATGCTCTTTGGAAAGTGTGTGATTTGCGTGGGGACCCAAGATCTTGGGGATAGTTGAAGAGGTCTATTATTAATATTTTCCAAGCGGAAGGAGGTCTTTTTATCGTCATATTTTTATAAATAATCGTTAAGAAGGTAAACTAGTATTAAACCCTCTTAAAACCCTAGCTATGTAGTGACTGGAGAGATATTTTTTGTAGTGGCCCGTAATTTATTGTTTTACCAAATGTTATTATTGTATGTTGTATAATACTCCTCCACATTTATCCAGGTGGTATTTAGAGGTTGTGACAATATGTGGGCCACACTCCAAATTACGAGTTTCTAAAGATTTTCAATTTTCTCCAAAGTTTTCCATTGGACCTAGTGACTAAATTGAAATTTAAGAAATTATGGGAGTTTTTATACATTTCCATGATGATTTCATATCATGTTTGATCCTCTATGAGGTCTATTGTGCATTATTTTGCATGACTAGGTTTTACGACAAGTTTGGGTACTTTGAGGTGTTCTGGTTGCAAAGATGTTTTGGAGGTTCTACAATATGATTTATGGCATAACTTTAGTTTGGTGATGACCCTGAGGTCATTATATTTCCATTGGTATATCATAATTTCATTTTTATGAGATTTGATGAACTTATGGCTTGTTTTCGGAAGACTACTTTTGAGGGTGTTTGGTTGTGCATGGTCTTAAGAGGATTTCATGGCATGAGATGTTGTTACAAAGTTTTTAATAGTTGTTGGATGTTTTTAAGGATTAGAAAACATGTCTAAGTGTGTTCAATGTTTTGGTGAATTTTTTTTTTCTCTAGAAGATTCTCTTCTTGGAAAGTAGGTATTTTTGGTGCTTTATGGCTTCTTGAGTCCTAATGAAGGTTTTGAGGTTTTTCATGATGTTTCCGACCTATATGGCCCATTTTTCTATATTTTTATTATGTTATTATGTTTAATGGAGTGATTTTACTCTATGATGGCTGACCTACATGTTTTTAGTTCATGAGAAAAGTGTAAAAGAAAATTAGAAATCTCATTTGAGTTGGTTGACCGAGTGAAGGAAAATTGTGAGTTATGAGACTGTTTGAAAGAGGTGAAGAAGGTATTTGTGACCTTTATTGGAGGGAAATTATGTTTTGATGATTTTATAGAGAGATATCAGGTATGGACGAGCTAGGTCATATGTTCAAATCATCTTGAAGAAGAAGCATATGAACAAGGAAGACTAGAGAGATGTTTTGAGAAGGATAGAGGAGAAGAGTGAGCTTCATTGAGTCATTATCAGTCAGTGCAACAAAAAATTAATGGTGACAAAAAAATATGATTTTTTTGGTTAGCATAAAGTCATCTTGAGGGGTTGGTGCCTCTTTGTTGAGTTCGTGCTCAACTAAATTTGAAAAATGGTTATAATAAAGTTTTTTTCAGAGGGGTTTCTTTCCCTTAAGGGTTTCCCACTTAAATTTGGTGTCTATGTGTTGTTTTGTTATCATTTTCTCATCTAAATGGTTATGTTTCTTAAGAATGCATGCTTAAATATTAAGTTGAATTGAATGATTGATGAATCTGAATGTTAAATTTAAAGAATGTTTTAATGTTGACTGATTCACCCCCCTCTCAGTGGTTGTGCTTCTAACAACTTGATATTTAGGATTAAGGAAAATAACCATGGGACATAACAATATTAATAATACAAAGAATAAGATAACATGTGAGGGTAAGTTCACAGTAGAAGTGGTGGAGGTAGAGGAAGATTCTCATTGAGGACTTTATATAAGTGTAACTTGGTGGATCATTACCAAAGGGATTGCTCTATATTCTCTGTATGTATCTACTGTGGAAAGGAGCATAAGGTAGAGGATTTCTCTAACCTCTACATGGCTATGAAGGAGAAAATAAAGAAGGGGGAAATAATGATAAAGATTTCACGTAACATAACAAAAAAATCATATAAAGTATATACTTCTAAGGTAAACTAGGGCCCAAGGATTTAGATAGTAACTAGAGGAGCTATAACATGTGCATGTACCTCATAAATGTCAAAAGAGATTTTTCAAAAAGAAAACCCTAAAATCGGAAGCACATATCTAGATGTATAACAACAAAAATAATTCTCCGATATAAAAATGAATTGGTACACGAGTTGCATGGTGAAATTAATTTCCTAAGGGAATAAGTGTGTGTTAGGAATGAAGAACAATAAATGTTTGATTTGGACAATGTGGAAATAAATGAGTTCCATGAAATATATAGGATGTTGTGAACCTAAGGATTAATTCCTTTACTCAACCAGTGGTTATCTCACCAAATATGAGGCATGATTTTTTGACAGCAACTTGGAAAAGCTAAAAAGCAAGAAGTCAAGTTTTATAGGAAGGAATATTATGACGGAGAAATCTAGTTGATGTTAGTATAGATGGGCAGAATATCAATGATATACCAGTATAAAATGGTGCTAAAGTAAAAATCCTCACATTAAAATCTTGGAACAAAATGGAGTGACTGGCGTTACATTCATCGCCACATGTCCTCTTCATGGAAAATTGTTGTAATCAAAACCAATGAGAGGGGGGAGGTGAATCAGTGGGAAATAAAACTTTCATTCACTTAAACATTTATATCCATCAACCATTCAATTCAACTTAACCATTAAACATGTATTCTTAAGAAACATAACCATTAGATGAGAAAATGAGAACACATGAATACCAAATATAAGTGGGAAACCCTCAAGGGGAAGAAAACCCACTAAAACAAATATTTATTACATCAATGAATCAAATTCAGTTGAGCACCAACCCCTAGGTTTAGTGAGGCACCAACCCCACATGGATCACCAACCCCTAGATTTATTAGAGCACCAACCCTACAAGGAGTCACCAACCCCCTAGACGACTCATCACTAATTAAATCCACCTAATTTATTTGTAACCTCTGGAATGCTACCACAACAACTGATTATGACACCTATTAAGCTATCTTTCCTTCTATCTTTCTTAGATCTTCCCTCTAGAATTATTCACACAACATGCTTCTTCACCAAGCTCATTAGGTCATGTGACATAGAACACAATATTTTTCCACTTATTATCCATTCATTACATCTTCTCTTCCCTCTCTTGATGGTTGCACATATCTTCTACTCCTTCATAAGTTGTCATCTTACTAGCACTTTCTCATTCCCTCTTAACTCCACAAATAAGCCTTCTTCACATGCTTATATACATGACTTAGGATCATAACACACCTAGGTCAGCTATAATGGGGTAAATACACTTAAAACCACTTAAACACATCACAGAAACACCATACAAATGACAACTTAGGTCAGCAATAACATCTAGAAACTTCAAATCCTCTATTAGGTCTCAAATAGGCCTAATACACCAAAATTTTCCTCTCACCAAAACTAAGTCTTCTTGGGCCTACATGGCCATCACCAAACATCTAAAACCACTTATAAATGTTTTCTAAGTCCACTCAATGCCTACTACAAGATCATTTAGCTCTGCACTATCAAAACATGTTATGGAGCCACCAAGAAGAACAAATCTCCTCACTATGTCTATGACATATAAAACCAACAAAAAATCACATCAAAAATGCAATTATGACACATGGATGGAAATATCATGACCTCAGGGTCATCACAAAATTAACTAGACATCATAACTCAGACTGAAACACCATAAAAACACCTCTGTAACTAGGACCACCAAAACTACCATTTTCACTCCAAAAACCAATCTTGCAAAATGGAATTCAACATACCTCATAAGAGCTTAACCATGTTTTGAAACTACCATTGACATGAATAATTACTTCCATACTCCCTCAAACACCAATTTAGTCAATAGGTCCAATGTACAACATGAGAGAAAACAAAATTTCTTCAGAAACATGTAATTTGTTGTGGGTTCCACTCACTGTCAAGATACCTAAATACCACCTGGAGAAAGCTGAAGGAGTATTATACAACTGAAATCATCATAATAGGTCAACCAATCCATTCTAGGCCATTATGATAAAGTTATTCTCTATTGTTTTTCAACTAAGGTTTAAGGAGGGTTTTGGACCACCTTAGCTTCTTAACAATTGTTCATAAATATCTACCCCTTAAACCAAAAACTAATGCCTAAAACATTGAGATAGGAACCTTCCCCAACTAACATGAATATATTATCCTCCCATGTAGACTTCACACGTGCCAACAAGCATCAAACATACCACCTCATGCTGAATTTTTAACTTTCCAAGAACTTTGCAGAGGTAAAAATGTAATATCTTGCTAAAATTTTCAAACCAACACCTGAAACTTTTCCCACACCACTTGAAAAACCTTCTACACATTTCCCATGCTCATATTTTTATCTCCATGCTGAAAAAATCCATGATCATCTCATTTTTTCACTTAGGGCTTGAGAATAGGTCTAGTGTAGACCTAACAATCATGACTAAACCTCATACTTGCACTCTGAGACACTTATGAGGTTCTTTGCACTTTATCTACATGCTCCTTATTCTCTCACCATACATATCTAGCTGCTACATACTTGTTCTCCATCATGGCATACCTCAACCTGTTGACTAGGCCTCATATCCAAACATCTTGACCATGCTTGCACCATCAATGTCGATCTCCTCATGATATTGGTATTCTTTCCCACCTACAAGATCCTTCAACATGATTCATGTCATCATCACAACATCAGTATGCCTCTGCAACACCTCTGCATCACTCCTACAAGCCAAAACCTACTCAAGATACCTCAAGACCTCATTCCATCTCATAACTCGGAACATGACACTATCAATGAACCTTCATGTCCTTTTCCTTTTGACATCAATGACAACATCACTCTCATCATCTCACTTTGACATAAATGAAAACACAATGCCAAAAATATCCCCCTTTTCATTGATGGCGAACCCATTGATGGTAAAACAAAAATAGCTTATTCTACCTCTAAGGTATTCACATGTGTCATTAGATCATTCTCCCCCTTTTGACATTAATGAAAAAGAATTGTACATATAACTTATTCTTCTGAAATCATATTAGGCTCACCATTTGGTTTGAAACATAAACCAAACCTACCAAGGTCCATTTGACCTTCTCATCTCCGATTTAACAACCTTTGAACAAAATAGACCCCCCTTAATAGATGCATGCCTTACAAATCTTACTTAGACCTTGATCAAGCACCATGTGACTGAAACCAAAAGACCAATGCACAATAACCAACTTATATAAGGAATGAACAATATTTCTTACCTTTCAACAATAGCATTGTATGTCACTTCCATCCTTTCCTTCATGCATACTCTCACTAAGCTTCATACCTGTCAATGAGCCAAGAACACAACTGAATGACTCCACATGAGTCCTTGACTTGCATTATCTAACCTAAGTTGATGCTTTCCTTTAGAGATAATGATTAGAAATGAAATCTCAACACACACCATATGAAGCATAACATGTTCATGTTTCCCTTTGCTACAAGACCCATGCATATACAAACTAAAAATCCTTTTCCATATTCTTTCGAGATAAAGAAGTCATAATACATACATTCTCATAGAGCAAGAGACACCTTCAATGATAATTTGATTACAAATAGATAATAATAGAGATAGTGCAAGCCTTTGATGAGGCCATAAATTAGCCATAAATTACCATTATTTTGTCCTTCCAAGTTACCTTTGAAAGTAGATTTAAATGTAATTTAGGAACTTATAGTTTTCTTAAGAGAGAATATAAGATATATATCTTGTTCATTCTTTAGAAATATTTCGTTATCTAATTTGTTGCCTAATCCTATTGATTATTTGGGAAAAGATGCAATGTCTTATGTATGTAGGCCATAAAAGAAAGATAATGCTAGTATTGAGAAAAGTGGAATTTATAATGGATGGTATATCTAAACTCAAATCTGATTTCATATTCATATTCCTCTCAAAAAATTATCCAAGTTCAAAAAAAAGAATCATCTCAATCCGAGATCGTATGCAAAATTTATAGTTGTTTTAAGTTCACTTTGGAACTCACAGACTTAGTTCTGGAACTCGTAGAGTTAGTTCCGTAACTTGCAAGTTTGGTTCCGGAACTTGCAAGCTTAGTTCTGGAACTCATAGGCTTAGTTCCGGAACTAAGCATATTTTGACAGTTTTTGAGGAATTGTGAAAGATCATAGAATCCAATGGAAAATATGAGAGATATTTTTGTTCATAGAAATGTGATTAACAAAAACCTCATTCATATTTGCTATAGGTATTACCAATAAATAGAGATCTAACTTTTAGTGAGCTGCAATCCGAGGAAAAGTGTATCAGACAAGCACTAAAAGTTCCATAAACAGAAACCGAAAATTCAAAAGGAAAATATGAGAGATTTTTTTGTTCATAGAAATGTGTTTAACAAAAACCTCATTCATATTTGCTACAAGTTTTACCAATGAAGAGAGATCTAACTTTTAGTGAGCTGCAGTCCGAGGAAAAGTGTATCAGATGAGCGCTAAAAGTTCCATAAACAAAAACAGAAAAGTCAAACAGAAAATCTGAGAGAGGTTTTTGTTCATAGCAATGTTTTTAACAAAAACATCATTTAGATTTGTAACAGTTTTTACCAATGAAGATAAATATAACTTTTAGTGAACTGCAGTCCGAGGAAAAAGCGTATTAGACAAAGGTCAAAAGTTCCACAGTAAAAAACAACAAAGTCAAATGGAAAATCCGATAAAGGTATTTGGTAAAAATTATATTTTGAGGAAATTCCTCCTTCCAATAATGTAGAGGAATAAAATCATTATGATTCTTGTTACCGAAAAGCAAGGAGAAGATTTGGGAGAAAATATTCCTAAAATAAGTGAGATAAGACTTTGACTCCACTAATATATCTCTCTCCATATTTTGTGGAGATGGAGATCTTAGTTGTTAGGATTAGAATAAAAATAAGATCAGACTGTATCTCCCAAAATAAGGAATTGGTTGGATGCATAAATTATAAATGCAACCTTCCACACTCATATATGTAATATTTTTCTCCCAAGAAATAAAGATTTGTTCTTTCCTCTCAAATATTATGTAGTTTTAAGATCTCATAAGTATGATTTAAATTCTCTTCCAAGGAATGAGCTGGCCACTCATTCCAAGGAATATGGATATGTGTATTTATGTTTATCTTTATTCATTTGTCTATAATTCATTCTGTTGTATTGTTTTTATCCTTGTATTGTGAAAATGCAGTCTGTTGTGAACCTACAGGTGATTTGTTCAATTATGGTTATTTCTAATTCAGCAATTTCAATTTATGCAAGTGTGCCTTTCAATTCATGCAAGTGTGTTTCTTTCATGTAAAATTCATTTCTGCAAGTGTGCCTTTCAATTTCCGCAAGTGTGATTTATTTTATGTAAGTTTGGTTTGTGTTTAAAGGAGTTGCTTTCCAAGATTTTTTTCTCTTAATGCATACAGTCTTCGGACACCAACCCAGATTGACATTATTAATGGTGAGGATTGACGACCCTCATCAGCCTCACTAACTATGCTCTGAATCAGCTGACTCAGACCTTCTTCAAACAAAACTACAACATCCTTCTATGACTTCATATTGTGAGCTCAACCAATGTATATCACACCAATACTACCAACTCTAACCTTCAGATATAATCAAATCAAAAAGTAAACTTTCTTACATTGAACCTTATAGTATATTACAAAGCATAACTAGCTCCCTCTCGGTCCTAGACACATCTGTTGAACTCTCAGAGAATACAAACACTCCAAATTTTTGATCTATACATAATGAAATAGCAAACTCCCCCTGAGATCATACAAACCTTATTGATCCTACTCGGTTCCATATAATTCATCTCTGTCAGTTGTGTCTTCATATCAATGCCCAAATTTCTTCTACAGATCCATTAGGCCACCACTTCATGCTTTGCTTTGTCTCCTTCATGATGAGATGAGACTATAAGAGACACTCAACTTTTCCAGCTTACCTCATGATTTTTGATTTTACATTACATTCTTAGAACTATTTGTCCTCATGATGAAATACTTATCGATTCTTATGATCATATCCTAAGAGAACACCTCTCCATGAAGGCCCTTCAATGAATGAAAAATTCTAAGCCCTTCCTCAATTCTTCTTGGAGCACATAGCTCCATGATTGGGACCAATATACCTCTATTATACCTTCACCGATTGTACCTACAAATACAAAACAACATATAGATACATACCTTGTGATCATCTTCTCACTGACCTTCTCAGGTGCCACAAGTGTTCATTCACATTCTTGAAGCTTACAACTAGATCATGCTTCTCAAAACAGACAACTGTCACTTGCCTCATTTTTTCTCTACCAATCTATACCTATGAGCCATCATACATATTCTTGATACTCATATAACAACTAGCTCTCCATGTTAATATCCAAAAGCATTTCAACCCAACATGCTCATCAGATTTCACAGTGTACAACATACATGCCCATATTTAAGAAACATCTATCGTGATATCCAACATTTATTATTTTGATCCTGAACTCAAAAAGCATTAGGACCTCTAAAACACGTCTCAATAATTTTCTTCATGATTTCATATAGAACATATACTCAGAATCTTGTCCTTCGAACTCAAAAAATCATTGTCATCAGTTAACCTGTCTTTCATGCCATATTATGACCTCAAAAACACTAATTACTTTCTTGAACCATATATATAACACATGATGATAATGTTGAACAAACAAGCTTAAACTAGTCCTCAAGACACAAACATCTTGCACAGTCATATACAAAAAACTCCAAATTTCAAACCTATACAATTTTTTTGATGTTTATCATTCTTCAACACGGTTCTTATGAATGACAGATAAAAAAACACCTTATAACTCATCTTCAAAGAAAAAACTTGCAAGCATTCTTCATTGTTCATCTCATCTCACTATAAACCTTCTTAATTGACCTACCTTGGGTCTTCAACATGCTATAAAAACTTAAACATCAGTATGTGAGTCTTCATATCCGACATACCATGCTTTTATATATCTATGTACCATTTTGATAGGATCCCCCCATCTCCATGAGTAATTCAATCCTTATAATAAAAATAAAATCCTTGCTAAACTCATTCAAGAAAACAGGGCACAAGACATACCTACCACATCATATTAGACCTCAAGGAACAACTCTTACCTGTTATGATCTTACGGTGTATGAACAATCTGGATAGAATTATGATTCTCAATATTTCTATTTCACCTTCTCATGGTATACAACTTGTTTCTCAAGACTATCAAACATTGAAAAGTAACACTCCAATGGATCCATTTGACCTCTATGTCACTTCATATTCAACACAGCCATATAGGCTATCTAGCATAAAACCATATTGGTCTTACACTTTCTCATACATTAGTTCTTCTCACAGCTCTGTGAAGTGACTTCAAGGCTTCTTAACTAACATTCATACACAAATATACCTACAAAGCTTCTTAAAACTCATCTCTATGCAACATTACTCCATAAATCAGATTAGGACAACAAACAAATACTTCAATCACATTGACCATGACTTCAATATGAGAAACATACCTACAACACGCCTCACTACTACTTCTCTTGGATGATGAATGCCTCTATGAATCCTAATAGATACACCTCATATCACTTAGGGATCTAAAATACCACGAGCTCAGGAGATTCCTAGATCTCCATACCTTTCTCTAGCAATTTGTAGTCTTTATGTTGATAATTAGTCCTTATGATCCTTCTTGACTTGATTTACACATTTGATTTGATATTCACCTTATCCTTCTCCTCCTTCTCTGTCTTTATATTCGTTAGACAAACATGAAACTCAGGAGATTCCCAAATATCCATGTCCTTCTTCTCAGTAAACTTACAATTTTGAAGCTTGTTGTCTCTTCTTGAAACATTCTTGGTCTTGGTATCTGTATCAACCTTTTCCTCTTCTATCTGAATCTTTTTCTTGACTTCACTATAAAATCTAGTTGCACTTACTATGACTTTTCACTTGCCTTCAGTTAAGACCTTCTCTTGTCCATCATGCATATCATCTTGTATGATCATGAGCTCATCCTCCTTCATATATATATGACCTGACTGATTGACATTCTTCACTCTTGACCCTTGCTCTACCTTGGCATCCATAAATAAAATCAGTCCTTACTTAGGTCTCTATACCAATGTTTGACTCTTCTTATTCATTCTAGGAGCTCCATATACCTTGTTAGGTCTTAAGAGTCTGTTATCTTTGTTAGGAAAAAAATTAGCAATGTGTCCTATATTGTGACACCTGTAGCAAACAACTTCTTTTGACTGATCACTCCTTCTATATATTTCCTTGCAATCCTTTGCAATATGACCTCTTTTCATGCACTTGTAACACAATACTTTTCTCCTACCTATATTATTCCTCCATGATAAATGATGATTGCATTCCACAGCTCTATGACCGAACTTACTGCAAGAAAAACAATATCCCTTTAATGAACTTACATACCTTGTACTTCTAGAAATTCCATTGCCTTCTGAGGTCTGATGAATGATCAAATTGCACAAAAAATCACACTAATAATATTTTGTATATATTCAACATCACAGGTTACAATTAAATATGGAGAATGTTTCCTATAAAATAGGAAACTTCTTATAACACATCTTCCTAAATACGTGAGTGATTTTAACCTCTATTAATCACATATTTAACAACTAAAAAATTACGTACTATACTATATTAAGTTATTTTATGATAACTGAATATAATAATATTACATTATTAACTTATATGTGAAGCACTAATAATATAATTCCTAACATTTCCCCCTTAGTGCGAACACAGGGAAAAACATTATCTTCAACCAAGTAACATGTCGCTCGGTAGCTTGCACATGATCTCGATCCTCAACACTGACTCTGGGAACTACATCATTCATGAATATGGTCTCATCAACCTATCTAGGTGAATACATGAATTGGGACTCATCAACCAATTCACATCAACCATCAATTCAATGTGATCAAGAACACTTCATGTTATAGTATCAATGGTACAAATCTCCACATCATCATCATAATAGGGACATGGATGCTCATCTATTCATATTCATCACACATAAAACAAAAAGTGTCACTAAAGTAGTAGGCAGCCTTTGAGGTAGTGAAGAACTCGAGGTCGTTGATCTTCCTCCTGCCTCCATCCTCTAATCTCATGTTGCTAGCTCAGTGAAATGCGAACATGAAGCACATTTGTTTCCATATTGAACTTATTATTTTACTTCCTCCCACAATGTGAAACACTTTATTTTTCAGACGTCGGATAACACCGAAAATTTGTTCGTAAGGAATTTTTTTTTACAAATTTCGACACTTTTACAATTGTTCATTATGAAAAATGACTATGACCAGACAATAACTCTATTGAAATTTTTGGAGTTTGATAGACAAGACAAAAAAATGGAGACAGCAATACTTGACTCAATAAATTTTTGAATTATATTACTCTGATTACATTTTGACACTAAATCAAATACACATTAAAAGAAAAAATTACTCTTTTAATAAAACATTAAACAAAATTAAGACTCTTTAATGACTACACACTGTGCACACGGGGGCCAAGGGAACTATTGAAGGGATAAATATAATGCAAACATTGAAGGGATATTTCTGAGCCATTAATCTGTATATATGACGAGTTCATTGAACACGTTTCATATCTCCCATTATCAATGTTAAATGTTAATTAAAACAATTTGGATGTGGTAGAATTGGATGGCGAGATGGAACCGTTGACAGAGTGCATGACTTGCAACGTTGGCATGTAGGGACCACTTGTTCACTAGATTAATGCTCCAATGGACATCAATGAACAAATACATGAGGATACCAAAGCTCATGATGTAATATATGTACATGAAATCTTTGATGTTTAACAACTCCAATATTCAGATTGCCCATGCATCAATGCAAATATAGTATGGTGAGCTTCGAAACAATGAAACATATGGATTCGGTTGAGAACCAAGAGTCACAAGAAATCCATACACGTACTATATCAGGAGATGTGCATAGATCATAGGGAATTCTTCTAGCAAATCAAGAGAATACACCAAAAGATGAGTTATGCTAGTCAAATGCTAATGCAGGTCAAGTCACAATACTTATGCTTGATCTTTAATATTTTGTGAATGGTTATCGATAATAGTACAGATCAGAACTAAGCATTTACTTAGGAAAATGATACAGTATTATGAGGCAACAATACAAAAAATTTAATTTACTTATTGTATTCACAGGAAGATCCTCAAAAAATAAAATGTAGTCCTTCAATCTATACTACACATAATTCAGAGAGGAGAAATAGCATCAATTGGAGCAATGCCAAACAATCTAGTTTCCCTTATAAACAAATCACAGGTCCATTAGATTATCATCCCACTCTGATACCATATGTGAGGAATGAAAAAATTGCACAGAAAATCACACTGATAATATTCTGTATTTATTCAACATCATAGGTTATAATTAAATAGGGAGAATGTTTCCTATAAAATAGGAAACTTCTTATAACAAATCTCCCTAAATACATGAGTGGTTTTAACCACTATTAATCATGTATATAATAGCTAACAAATTACGTATTATATTATATTAAATTGTTTTATGATAACTCAATATGATACTATTACATTATTAACTTATATGTGAAGCACTAATAATATGAATTCCTAACACTGAGACTTGATTGTCCTTATCCACTATTTGATCTTCTTTGGTCATGACTCTCTTTGAGAAACCTATCTGCTCCTTCATGAATTTGGCCACAAAACTCCATAGCTTGTTCATTTTGTGCTTCTTAAGATCACCTCAATTTGTTAAGCTTTCTTCAGAGGACCCACTCTTATACCAATTTTTGAAAGCACAACCAATGATGGGGGTGTGAATAAGTGGGGGATAAAACTTTCACTCACTTAAACATTTATATCCATCAACCATTCAATTCAACTTAACCATTAAGCATGTATTCTTAAGAAACATAACCATTAGATGAGAAAATGAGAACACGTGAACACAAGACATAAGTGGGAAACCCTCAAGGGAAAGAAAACCCACTGAAACAAATATTTATTATAACAATGAATTAAATTTAGTTGAGCACCAACTCCTAGGTTTAGTGAGGCACCAACCCCATAGGGATCACCAACCCCTAGATTTAGTAGAGCACCAACCCTACAACGATTCACCAACCCCTTAGATGACTCAACACTAACTAAAGCCACCTGATTTGTTTGTAACCTCTAGAATGTTTCCACAACAACTAATTATGATACCTATTAAGCTCTTTTTCCTTCTATCTTCCTCAAATCTTCCCTCTAGACTTCTTCACACAACATGCTTCTTCACCAAGTTGATTAGGTCATATGACCTAGAACATAATATCTTTCCATTTATTATCAATTCATTACATCTTCTCTTCCCTCTCTTGATGGTCTCACATATCTTCTACTCCTTGATAAGTTGTCATCTTACTTGCACTTTCTCAATCCCTGTCAACTCCACAAATAAGCCTTCTTCACATGTTTATATACATGAATTAGGATCAAAACACACCTAGGTCAGCCATAAGGGGGTAAATACACTTAAAACCACTTAAACATATCACAAAAATACATACAAATGTGTACTTAGGTCGGCAATAACATCTAGAAACTTCAGATCCTCTATTAGGTCTCAAATAGGCCTAATGCAGCAAAATTGCCCTCTCGCCAAAACCAGGTCTTCTTGGGCCTACATGGCCATCAAAAAACATCTGAAACCCCTTATAATTTTTTTAAAAGTCCACTCAATCCCCACAACAAGATCATTTGAATCTGCACCATCAAAACATGTTATGAAGTCACCAAGAAGAGCAACTTTCGTCACTAGGTCTATGACCTACAAAACAAGTCCTCTGAGAATGAAGCAAAATCAACATCAAATCACCTCAACCATGAAATTATGACATATGGATGGAAATATCATGACCTCAAGCTCATCACCAAATGGATGAGACATCACAATTCAAACTGAAACACCATCAAAACACCTCTGTAACCAGGACCACCAAAACTGCCATTTTAACCCAAAAATCAGTCTTGAAAAATGGACTTCAATAGACGTCCTAAGGGATTAACCATGATCTGAAACCACCATGGGCATGAATAATTACTTCCATAATCCCTCAAACACCAATTTATTTAATAGCTCCAATATACAACTTGAGATCAAACAAAACTTATTTATAAACATGTAATTTGTTGTGGGGTCCACTCACTGTCAAGATACCTAAGTACCACATGGAGAAAGCTGGAGGAGTCTTAAGCAACCTCCAATCATCATACTATGTCAAACAATCCATTCTAGGCCATTTTGATCAAGTTCTTCTCAATCACTTTTAAACTAGGGTTTAAGGAGGGTTTTAGACCACCTTAGCTTCTTAATGATTGTTCATAAAGATTTGTTCCTTAAATCATAAAATAATGCCTGTAACATTAAGCTAGGACCCTTCCCCAAACATCATGAATAGATTATCCTCCCATGCATACTTCACACGTGCAAACGAGCATCAAACATACCACCTCAAGCCGGGTTTTTCATTTTCCAAGAACTCCGTAGAGGTAAAAATGTAATATCTTGCTAAAAATTGCAAACCAAGACCTGAAACTTTTCCCACACCACTATAACAACCTACTACACCTTTTTCCATGCTCATATTTGAATCTCCATTCTGAAAACAGCTATGCTCGTCTCATTTGGTCACCTAGGGCTTGAGAATAGGTCTAGTGTAGACCTAGAAATCATGACTAAAGCTCATACCTACACTCTGAGACACTTATGAGAGTCTCTGCACTTCATCTACATGTTCTTCATTCTCTCACCATGAATATCCATCTTATACATACATGTGCTCTATGACCTACAAAACAAGTCCCTCTGAGAATGAAGCAAAATCAACATCAAGTCACCTCAACCATGAAATTATGACATATGGATGGAAATATCATGACCTCAAGGTCATCACCAAATGCATGAGACATCACAATTCAAACTGAAACACCATCAAAACACCTCTGTAACCAGGACCACAAAAAACTACCATTTTTAACCCCAAAAATCAGTCTTGAAAAATGGACTTCAATAGACGTCCTAAGGGATTAACCATGATCTGAAACCACCATGGGCATGAATAATTACTTCCATAATCCCCTCAAACACCAATTTAGTCAATAGCTCCAATATACAACTTGAGATCAAACAAAAACTTATTTATAAACATGTAATTTGTTGTGGGGTCCACTCACTGTCAAGATACCTAAGTACCACATGGAGAAAGCTGGAGGAGTCTTAAGCAACCTCCAATCATCATACTATGTCAAACAATCCATTCTAGGCCATTTTGATCAAGTTCTTCTCAATCACTTTTAAACTAGGGTTTAAGGAGGGTTTTAGACCACCTTAGCTTCTTAATGATTGTTCATAAAGATTTTGTTCCTTAAATCATAAAATAATGCCTATGACATTAAGCTAGGACGTCCTTCCCAAAATACCATGAATAGATTATCCTCCCATGCATACTTCACCATCCGTGCAAACGAGCATCAAACATACCACCTCAAGCCGGGGTTTTTCATTTTCTAAGAACTCCGTAGAGGTATTCAAAAATGTAATATCTTGCTAAAAATTGCAAACCAAGACCTAAAACTTTTCCCACACCACTATAACAACCTACTACACAGTTTTTCCATGCTCATATTTGAATCTCCATTCTGAAAACAGCTATGCTCGTCTCATTTGGTCACCTAGGGCTTGAGAATAGGTCTAGTGTAGACCTAGAAATCATGACTAAAGCTCATACCTACACTCTGAGACACTTATGAGAGTCTCTGCACTTCATCTACATGTTCTTCATTCTCTCACCATGAATATCCATCTTATACATACATGTGCTCCATCATGACATACCTCAACTTGTTGATTAAGCCTCTTAACCAAACATTTTGACCATGCTTACACCATCAATGTTGACCTCCTCATGACATTGCCACTCTTTCTGACCTACGAGATCCTTCAACATGCTTCATGTCATCATAGTAGCATCAATCTACCTTTGCAACTCCTCTGCATTACTCCTACATGCCAACACCCACTCAAGATACCTCAAGACCTCTTGCCATCTTATAAATTAACACATGACACAACCAATCAACCTTCATGTCCTTTTCCTTTTGACATCAATGACAAGATCACTCTCATCATCGCACTATGACATCAATGATAAAAAATTCCAACAAAAATAAGACATACATTGTGTTAGGAAATTAGTGTTCATAGTGTGAACATATGGTTTGAATATTAGTATTATTTAATATTTAAATAATATGTGAGTGTGCACAATTAGTTGTCATGCACAACTCATAGAGATAGGAGTGTGTGAGAGTATCTTGGGATTGAGAGTAAGACTAGGGAGTAGAGGAGAAATATGGGGATAAGATGATTAGACTTCACTCCATGATTATAGAAGTAAGCAATTGTATAAAATGCCCTTCACTAATCAATAGAAATTGCTCCATTATTCTCAATATTTTATTTGTTTATGTGTTTTCTCTATTTTCATGTGTTGATCTAAAATTATTGTTGCTTAAATTCATTAGCAAATCTAGAGTTTTGATATCATCTGGTATTAGAGTAGATTCTGACGTCTAGTTTAAGAGAAAACGTGAAATAGATTTTGACGTCTAAAGTAATTTCTAAAATCCAGGACCACAATTCACATGAATGCTGCATAATTCTTTATTGTTTAAGTTTTTCTATTGTTGTAATTTGTTTTTAGGGTTTTATTCAACAAGTAATTATTGATTACTTTTTTTATGAATTTTATTGTGTCTATCCAAGTTAAGTGTTATGGTAAAGTGATAGTTTAGTGAGTTATTGTAAAAGTATATTATAAAATTAAAAAAAATCCTCACTTGTCAAAAATCGGATGCATTTTCACTTGTATGCGACCTCCACGGTGAGGTGGTGCATTATCGATTGAAATTGACACCCAATAGAATTGTAAAATGAGCCTCAAAGAAAAATTCACCTGAGTTAGCAACATCACCATGGAGGTTGGAGGTAGCAAAGGAAGGAGGTGTTTTAGCGACCTCTTGCCAGCTGCAAGCGATGGGGCCACACAATGGTGGTGTGACATTTTATTTCAATTGTGTGTTTACTTTCTACAAATAAAAAATAGATGGATAATTCATGTTTATAGTTATGAATATATTTTCTTATATTTTGTTCTCTTTTGTAAAATGTGGACGGGGAAACGTGTACATTGCTATGAAAGTGGTTGGTGGTCCACTAGAAAATCAATTTGAGAGTTTGTGAATATCTTAGAAAATCACATATAGATTGGTTAATGGTTCCACTAGAAAAACCTATTGGAGTTGATGGTACTCTTTGAAAACAATCAGATTGTAGAATATGAGTAGGTACTAGACAAAACTCACCCATGTTCACACTAAGGGGGTGAATGTTAGGAAATTAGTGTTCAAAGTGTGAACATATGGTTTGAATATTAGTATTATTTAATATTTAAATAATATGTGAGTGTGCACAATTAGTTGTCATGCACAACTCATAGAGATAGGAGTGTGTGAGAGTATCTTGGGATTAGGAGTAAGACTAGGGATTAGAGGAGAAATATGGGGATAAGATGATGAGACTTGACTCCATGATTATAGGAGCAAGCAATTGTATAAAATTCCATCCACTAATCAATAGAAATTGCTCCATTATTCTCTATTTTCATGTATTGATTTAAAATTATTGTTGCTTAAATTCATTATCAAATCTAGAGTTTTAATATCACATTGTACCAATAGGAGTATTGAGGAATTTCATCATCAGTATCATGGGTGTCAAATTCTTTGGTGAGTTTGAAGTAATAAACCTTGTTGAAGCAGACAACTTTTTTATGCCCTTGGAAGACCATGGTATTACATATATAATGTTGATTTATGGTTCAAAAGTGTTATGTAAGCCTTGAGAACATATCCCAACACATAATACTTCTCATGGACCCAGAACGAGGCACCTCATTTGTTGAAAATGTAGAATAGCATGAAGACTTAGAACACCTCTACAACATTAGGGCTGAAGGGAAAGACAATTTTGACCTAGATCAAGATGGATTACTGCACTAGAATGATGCTCAATCAGCCTCATATACCACAAGTGTAGCATGTGAAAACTGGGCACATGGGTCATATGAGTTAATTGGGCATGATTGTGGTGCATTAAGATCAAGGGATTCACAAATAACTAAGGGGAAGATTACTCCCATGTGACAATATGTCAAAATACTAAGTAAAGAAAACAAATTAGCACAATGAAGTTATCAAGGTGGTAGTAGCGTACAAGAATATATGAGGAAAATGGAGGTATATATGCCCCCAGAACATGCACAGATAAAATGTGTGATTTATTTTATCCACAGGACAATAGCTCGGTGGTGGGCTATGCATCGACTATGACTCTAAATAAGGGAACATGTATGTGAAGCCATGTGCACAAGGTTCAAACAAGATAATCATATGAGAAGACTCCCAAGTTATAGCGGGGTGACAAGGACAGAAGAACATGTAAAGCAATGTGAGGAAGTGTGGAATTCATACTCTAGAAGTATAAAACAAAATTATAGGTTCATACATTCTACCATTCACTACAAATTTGGGCATGAGCATGGTATGTAAATTGTGAAGCACACTAAGGAACAATCACATGGAAAAGATTAAAAGAGAGCTTAGTGCACACATTCTCTTTCACTTCTAAGATTTTTGGACTAAATCCATCATTGCATAGCATCAAAAATGTAATATTTGGAAACGAATATATCATGGAGGATAGGATGTTGCAGTTGTATAATGAGATAAGTATGGTGCTCCCAAAGATATTTGAAGAATAACTCTCAAATGATGATTCCAATGAAGAATATGATGTTGTGTGGTTAGAACAAAATTAGAAGCATAAAGGGAAACATAATAGGGTATGCCAAGTTGATGAGGAAGTGGATGCAAATCACTTAGATTTTAAAACAACTTATGGTTCACATGAAGTGGTGGATAAGTATGATAAAAGTAATGCTCCATACAGTGAACCACTCAAATCTAAGAAAGTTAACATTAGAACAGAAGATGCACCAAAGATTGCAACCATTGGGGATTATTGGTTGGAAGTTGAGGTTACAAAAATAATCAAACTCCTGCGCAACTATGAAGATCTCTTCCCAAGAAGTTATCAAGAGATGAAAGGTTTGCACCCATCATTGGGAAAATGCATATCAAACTAAGTGATGGAGCTAAACATGTTCACAAACGGCCTTACAAGATGAATATTAATCTACGCACCAAGGTCAAATAGGAAGTTGATGGGATTTTGATTTTTTTAGTGATTTTGCTAATAGAATAATCCGACTAGATAAGTCCAATGGTTATCATCATAAAGAAGTATAGGAACATAAAAAATTGTGTGGATTATTATGCACTGAACACAGTATGTTGGCATGCAGATGATGAGTTTTAATTGATGTCAAAGGCATATTAATGACAAATTAGGATGTAGGAGAGCTAGAGGGAGCTTGGAGTGACTTAGACAAGGTGGGACAATTCTAACGCTTGAGAACGCCTGACTAAGCACTGACTTCTTGAGCAACTAATGACATGTACAAGCAAGGAGATGATGTGAGAGAATATAAGGATAATGTCTTACATAGTCTAGCATGTATTTGATGTGGAAACAAGGTCAGAAGGATGAATATAGGGGCACATGGGTTGAATTAGTAAGACTAACTCATTCAAACATGCCAAATCCCTATGCTTAGGTAGAAAAGTGACCTGGAAAGGTGGATTGAAGGTATAAGTCAACTGGAAAAGCATGAAGAAGGTATAAAACACATGATAGGACATGTTTAAGGGGCCACATTGTGAAGAAAAATTCATATGTGATGAGTTGTAGTGTAAATTAGCTCAAATTGACCAAGTTTAAGGACCTAACATGAGGATATGAATAAAAAAGCAATATCAAGCTAATTCAAGCATGGGAAGTGTGTAGGGAAATTTTCAAGAGTCCAAATATGAAGCTACATGTCATAATTCAACTTTTAGAGGCATGGTTAGGGTCATTGGTATGACTGCCCTTCAGGACAAATAGGTTTAGCATGCCCAAATGAAATTGGATTGGAAGTTCCAAAGTGAACTAGGACAATGCGGCCATTGGAGATCATGTAGGAGGTAGTCATGAAGGGTGTATCAAATTTGAGGACCCGAGGAGGAGTTTTGTGGAAGAAATTGTAATTTTACCAAAATCGGGTTAAGTAAGGTATGCTAAAATAGTGCCCTAACTTCTTAGCATTCAATATAAATTGTGGAGCATCCTTCAAATAAATCATAAGAGAAATTTTTTAAGAGCATAGAGATAAAAATATGGTTCAAAATTTCTAAGGCCAAAAGGATAAGAAATAAGAAAGTTCTATTCATTTTTGTGGAATTGACTTAAACCCTCTTAAACCCCAGTTTAGAGTGGTATGAAGAATTTTGTCTGGTTAGGTTCCCAAATGGATTTTTTTTATTTTTATGAATTTGAGCATGTAGAGAATTCATCAGATCATATTTCTATGGTGGTTTGAGCTCATGACTCATAGTGGACCCCACAAGAAAACATGGATTTTGTGAAGATTTCAATGTATAGACAAAATTTGCAAAGGAACCCATTTTCAAATTTTTGGTCAAGGATGTTGGCGATGTGATATTTACGTTCATGAGGTCATCTAGGTTGGTCATTTGGATAAATTTGATTATACATGTGCATTTTCAGCCCTATCGCTTGAGAATGCTATGAAGGCAAAAACAATCTCTGTGTTTGAAAGGTAAATGTGTTTTTATCCCTATAATTCTTGCAAGTGATGGTTTAAAAGTGAAGTACATGTATTTTGATTAATATTTTATGCATTGGTTGA
Organism: Taxus chinensis; assembly: GCA_019776745.2. NCBI lineage: Eukaryota > Viridiplantae > Streptophyta > Pinopsida > Cupressales > Taxaceae > Taxus > Taxus chinensis. The sequence continues at coordinate 94,679,678 of CM034151.1, forward strand.
GCATGAAAGTGAAATTGTCTTGGAGTGTTTGAAGCCATACAAATCAAGACTAGTCTTTGGGTGTTTTGAAACCAGTGAAAGTTGTCTCTGAAAAGCATGCATATTCATGATGGAAACCTTCAGAACGGAAGCTTACTGGTAAGCTTAAAAGATGCACAAGATGAAGACTTTTCCAGAAATTTATGCTAGGATCCATGAACCAATGTTTAAGTGAAGTTATACCTCATTGTGTGAAGATTTTTTTTCTAAGTTTGAAGGTCTGTGAGTTGCATGTTCAAATCAGCATGTTCTTGCTTGATTGAGAGTGATGAAGCTTCCCTTTACATCTGAAGGTTGTCTACACATCATGGTATATTATCTCCTTGATTTAGATTGGTTTGAAATTTCATACATCATTGATTAGAAGAGAATCTTTGTGAATGTAATTTTCAGTCCTCCATGAATGAGTTTGAGAGCTCCAATGAAGTCCTAACAATGAAATGGTGAGATGTGCTTCATATGAAGGAGTTACAAAGCTAAATGGATGCGTAAATAATGTTCCTAAATGTCCAAGACACTTGGTACAATATTCCTTTCACTACAAGACAAAAGGTACATTAGAGAGAATAGGACAAAACAGGTTTGGCAGTTACAAATCAATCTCAGTGCAGAAGTTGAAAAGGAATATTAGGAGATGAAGGTAGAAGGTCAGAGAGTTTAGAAGACTCCTTTAGTCCTCATTTGCATCAGAGAATCCGTACAGGGACCTGAAATTTTTTTACTTGAACCTGCAAGCAAGTTCAAAAGCAATAATTGTTAAATGGCAGTTTTTGTGTGATGGTTTATTTTCTCCTTGAACAAGCTCTTGTGTTTGCATATGAATAGTCATTGAAGTGGAAATGAAAACTCCTTTTTGAGTATGTCTCTCTAAATGTTATAAATCTATCCTTGTATCTTGAATATGTTGTTGAAGAATCACAGCGATGAGGACTGATGAAGATGGAGCTCATGATGGTCTGTGAATGCTAGTTGAGTGAAGAGGAACAAAAAAGGATTGATGACTATGTTTTGAAGGAGCTCAAGGACCTGAAAAAGAGGTGGACCAAGGAAAGCAAGAGATACTTTTTTGACTGAAAATTTTGCAGTAGTTTTAACACATAAGAAAGTGAGTGCTTGAAGGGATAAGTCAAGGAGAGGAGCTTGACATGAATGAGTGTGTAAAGAGGTTTTGTATGTCAGAGATTTGTTGCTGATTAAGTGATGAGAATGAGGGTGAAAAGAGAAGAAAAATGAGTTGATTTAGTGGTCACAATATGTTATGTGAGACAACCAATTCAGAGTGATCAAAACATTACAGAAGACTAAGTGGTAGCCTAGCAATCAGGGAGTTGAAGCTTCCTTGTAAGTGACAACTTACAGAAAATCAAGTTGAATCTTGGTTGAAGTTTTGGGATTTGTAGCTTCCAAGCAAGTAGAGGCTTACAAAAGGCCAAGTGGCAGCTTGACTAAATTTTGTAGTTGTTGCTCCATGTTGAGTGGATGCTCAATAGTGAAATCATTATAACATTTACAGGACATTTGTCCAAGTTAGTTCTTTGGTTTTAGTGGGTTTTTCTCCCTTGAAGGGTTTCCCACATTAAATCTTGTCTCTTTGTGTGTGTTCTTCTATTGGTTGTTTGTGAATGATGTTGTGGTTTCATCTTATCAAGTTTACGTAAATTGAATTACAAGTCAAATTTTGAATAAGAAATGATTCACCCCCCTCTCAGTGCTTAGAATTTCCAACATAGTATGTGTAGTAGACCCCTTTCCAACACCCTTCACGGAAGAAATACTTGAAGGAATCGTGGGGAGAGAAATCTACATATTTTTCGATGGCTTCTCTAACTACCACCAAGTCAAAATAGTAGAAGAAGATCACACAAAGACAACCTTTGCGACCGAATGGGGCTCATTTGACTATACAGTGGTGTCATTTGGGTTAAAAAAATGCGCCAACGGTGTTTTTGTGTGTAGTTGTAACATCATTTGAGGACTTCATCATCAAATTTCTACAAGTCTACTTAGATGATTGCAGAGTCTATGGGCTGGTAAAAGATCACTTTGAATGCTTACGATTAATGTTTGAGTGTTCTAGGCAATTGCAAATATCCTTGAACTTGAAGAAGTGTGTCTTTTTCACTCCGTTTGGGACATTGTTAGGGCATATAATTTGCAAAGACAGATTAATCGTTGACCTAGCAAAAAATTGCACTCATCTTACAATTAGAAACCCCACATACCCAAACGGATGTACACACGTTTCTTGGACATTGTAGGTATTACAAAAAATTATATGGCGATATGCTAAGATTGTCACGTCCTTAAAAAAATGTTAAGAAAACAAGGACCGTTTGAATGGGGCGAAGAGCAACAAAGAGCATTTCAAGATTTGATGGAAGACCTCTCTAGCACACTAATTTTAAGGTTTCCATGATGGAGTAAACTCTTACATGTTCACGTGGATGTGTTAGGCACAACAGTTGGAGCAATACTTGCATATCCAAGCGAAGAAAATGTAGATCATCCAATCTTCTTTGTAAGTAGAAAGTTTAAGCCTGTTGAACAAAATTACACTATGACAGAGAGGGGGGTTTTCTATGGTTTACACGTTGCAAAAATTACACGAATATCTTATATGGACATCATTCATTTTATATATTAATCATATGGCATTGAAACATTTGGTTAATAAAGTAGTGTTACATGGGTGGATCTGTAGGTGTATTCTCCTATTTCAAGAATTTAGTTTCTCAATAATAGTAAAGTTGGGAAAAACTAATGCAGGACCTAATCATCTCTCGCACATCACTACTGGAGAAGAGGCAGAGCCATTAGAAGATGGAATGCACGACACTCAATTGTTGAGGTTGAATTAAATTTAGCAATTAAGTGGCGTCCCTACCTCCTTCCCTAGATAACAAAGACAGTAGAAGTGTAGAAATAATGTTTAAAAATATTTGTTATTGAATACCCTCATGCCCATGTTTAATAAATGGAGTTTCAAGTTGTATATGCAAGTTATAACACTCAAAGCCCAAGTAGGTTTTATTATACATGGCTGCAAAGGTCCAAGAAAGTTATATAATATTTCGGTGTATGTATGTATGTATGTATGTATGTATGCCCAACCACCCTACCCGAGGGTCGATAGAGAGGTTTCCGGAGCTACTCTGATACAGATATAGATAGATTTCTATAGATATAGAGTAGAGTCCACATAGGAAGGTTGTTGATCGAGTAAAGAGAATGGGTAGGTGTTCCCCCCCTTGATTCAGGAATAGCTTTAAATGTCCCATCCAAGCCTAAGTGTAAGTGGATAAACTTTTCCAATTCCCGTGGAAATAAGATGGATCGTACCACATATCTCGTTCTTCCTTTCATGAGTTTTGCTAGCACAAACACAATCGGAAGATGATGCCTATCACTGCCAAGTGCAATCCTATATGCACCCGTAAGGTGCAAACAATTTGTACAATTGTTTCAGATTAAAAATATATTTGAATATTGTTGTCATGCTCTGTATTCCTATGCAAAGAACTTTGATTGGGCCTCGTGCCTAAATCAATTATTCTGAAAATGTACCTTTCTTAGCAATATTTTCCTTCTACTAAGTGGTAAACATGTTCTTAACTGGTTAACAATCCTAAATTCGAGCACATTTTAAAAAAATGCAAGCATACATCCAATCCAAATAGTCCAAAAAGTTTCTACTTGTAATTATAAACTAACTAAAAAAATCCTAAATAAATTGTTTAGTAACAATGTTTCGTTACATGTTAAGTGTTATTATTTTTTTCATTTTCCCACAACTATCTCAAGTACATTTAAGAAAAATAAATTTCCAACTATTCGCTACATATAAGCATCTTCAAGTATCGACTGAGACTTCCACAACTAGACATTGTAAAAATATATTTGGAAAGGACTCTGTTTTAAATTCCTTAATACCAACGTTTTGGGTCACATATGTGGACCCATCATCAAGGAACAAAGGATTATAATGAGAAAGATTGTTGAATTTTTCATAGGATAAATATTAGTAAGCAGTGAAGAGGCAAAATAGATGGGCCGTCAATAGATTAATTAAAGTTTAGTAATTATTATATTCAAAATTAATAACATGAAAAATATTTGATTTTAATTTCTCTTTTAATAATTTATTAAGATAGGAAGGATTCGTTAATTATTTAATTAATATTACAATTAATTCATTTCCATCTTAATTTAATAAAAAGTAAACTAAGATTTTAAAATTAATTATTAAAAAAAAAAAAAAAAAAATTAAAAGTTGGGAGGTATTGATTTTATTTTCAAATTTAATATAATACGAAAAGGAGAACATTATAAGGACGGGGAAATTTTAGTTACTTAATTAATATTACCCTTAGTTTCTTTTCACATTAATATTAGTTAAGATTATAATAAGGAGAAACTTTTCATGGGAGATAAGGTAGGATTAAAACTTTTAATTGATTAGGTTAAAATTATTTATATTTATTATTGGAACTGTTCTTTATATTAATTAAAATAAAATAGAGTTACAAAAGCAGGGGTGACCGAAAAACTTACGGTCCCACAAAAACGCTACATAGGCACTACATAACGCTCAAAGGGTAAACAAAAAACATGAGCATTACATAAAAGCAGAGAGCACTAAGCACAAGCTGCCACTCCGAGAGGAGGAGAATCATCCCAAGGTGGGATGAACACTCCACTTGTCAGCAAATTAAAATTATAAAAGTGAATTAAATTTTCATTATGGTGCATGTTTTCGGCAATTTCATGAAGACATTTTTTTGCGCAATGCTCTTCAAAGGCAAGGACTACGGTGGAGTCAATACATATGTAGTGTTTGGTGTTGAGAAAGTGCTCAATTAACGCTGATCTATAAACTGTCATTTTTTATGTCTTTATTGCATTTCTTAATTCGAGTGTGTATTGATGGGTTAGTTTCTCTTATGTATGGTTTGCCGCAAGAGCATTTAATCATGTACACTCCATTGTTAAGCTTAGGTTCAATTTTATCTTTAAGAGATCTCATGTTGCTGTTTAAGGTGTTTACAAAAATGAAGGATGTTAGAATACCTTTCTTTCTTAAGATTTTTGCTACCATGACAATAGTGATTTATATAGAAGGTAAGAAGATCTTACGGTTGGGATTAGATTGATATGAATTGGTTTGAGAGGGTGGATGCAACATGTCATGAAAAGTGTTAGTGATTATTCTATCATTAGAGACATTATTCCTAAAAACAGAAGCAAGGTGATTCATTTCATGATGCAGGTGTTCACTATCTTCAAATATTACATATCTTTAATATATTTTAGTTCAAACACTTTGCCCTTGAATATGACATTATATACTTGCTTCTCACTTTCCCGCTCTTCCCAACCTTCCTCCACTCTCAAACTCTAGAAAATCAATCTAGTTCATATTGTCTTATTCTACTAGTATCAAGGAACTGTTTTTCCCATAGAATTCCAATCAAAATATCAAATTATTTCACTTGCTACTCCTATTGCTGAAAACAATGTCCTTCAATTTAATGCCACAAGTTTCTTGGCCAGTTATTAGCTGGAGCAAAGGCACCATAACTGTTTGTGGGAAAGCCTAGAAGGAATATCAAATCTGAGTGTCCCAGTTTTTATGCTAAAACTAATTATACACACAATAAGCTTCTTAATGGTGATGGGGATTTTTAGACTTGGAGAAGCAATTCCAAGATGCAACATGCAAAAACAGTGATGTGAAAATTCAAGTTTCTATCTAAAATATGAGCACTTAATTAAATTTGTAGTGGATTAAAGAAGTGATAAAATAAACTTTTTATTTTATTACACTCTAAGATAATTTTAGATTGGAACATATTTATTTTGTAATTTGATTTTCAGATTGGAACATATTTATTAGTTTGTAATTTGATTTATAATTTCTCTTTTAACATTTTTTTGGTGGGCGAAGAAAATCTCAAACAATGTCCCACTAAAAACTGCTAGGTATTGAAATTTAAAAGAGAACGGAAAAACTTGGTACAAGTAAACAATAGCTAAAAACTCCGTGCTTTGTTTAATCAAAATAGCAAATTTAAGCAATACTCGCTGTTATTTCTTCCAATTCAAGTTACAAATCAGAGGAATGAAATTGTATTCACAAAAGAAACATAATGAAACTTTGTAACTTATATGGTATTATTATCCATGTAGTTTAGAATATTGAGGAAAGTGTGTATATAAAAGAACTTCCGCCTTACAACATTTAATTTCACTGAGGCCACATGAAATTGATTTCTTCAACTCAATGTCTTCATGCAACTTGAGGTTGCTTTGCATTTATTTACAAGAATAATCGCACATCAATTCATAAATTGTCTCGTTAGACATCAAACACCAAATTTCGATATAAATAAGCCCGAAACAACTGTTCTATTTAGCATCAAAACATTATTTTTCGGATACTCCCAAAATTCCATTAACCTCCAACCACTAAACCAAATGATGCCAGTGTAGAGTGAGAAGGAATAAATAATTTCCTTGCACACCAAACAACAGTGTGGGGAATAATAAAATTCCAGAACATCCAAAAAGATACGACTACAGAATGAAGTGCATGTCAGTTCAATCTTCAAACCACAAAATACTGTGCAGAAAATCTGCAAATAATATACAAAAACATGGAGACCATCATAGTATTTGGATTGAAATGTCACACCAAAAAAGATGATGTCGTCCAGAAATGTATCTTAGCCAACTAATTGCACAACACACTTGAGCACCATGTATCGTAGTGAAATCATAAAAATAGAGGACAGAAGACAGAATGCAAATAACATATGCCTTCATAACTGCAAAATGCATTTCAAGTTTCAAACTAAAAATGCTAGGCAATAGCATAAGCAAGAGTATTCAAAACCCGGTTCAGAAAATTTAGACAAACAAAAAGAAAGCTCGAGTTCCTCAATATAGAAAAGCCATAATGCTTATCCAGGTAAGATGTACACTACAATGCTCGGCACAAACCGGATGTACACAGAAGCTGATACATAAAAAGAATCTGAATCGAGGAATATAGCACAGCTACCAAAACCATTCATATTGAGCATCAACAGCTTTCACATTACTAGGAACCAGGGGCATGTAACCGTATAGAGTAACAAAATCATTGAGACATCTATTTCTGCGGTGACTGTGTCCTTTTAAGCTACTGATGCCACTTGAACCAATTTCAAATAGCTTACCTGCAACATACACACAGAATGTTAGCCGAAATCATGTTCCAATAACTTCAATCTAAATTTAGTTCAATATTTACCTTTCCTCCATTTCAAATAAGTTTTCATGAGAAGGATATTTTTTAAAAGTTCAGATACTGTGGTATGTCTAAAACATGACAGAAGATAGGACATAGCACTATTGCATATTTGCATCATGTTGTAAAACCGTCATGTTGGGCTCCTTGATCACTGGTTGTGAGTTTTTCTAAGGATGGTCAGGGTTTAGGTATTATCCCAACGAGGTGTTGAGTCCATTGGTTTATTGTGTAGTGGACATATTTAGATACATGTTTGTGGTACCTTGGACTCTCACTCGCTCTGTCTCTCCCCTTGTTTCATGTTACATGCTTATGGAGTGAATTGACAGTCACACCTTGACTATTTTTGTTTTGTAGAAGTCAATTAGATCTCGAGGAAATAAGCAAACCTGATCCAAAAAATGGATCATTCAGCAAATCCTTACAATCTAATGCTCGGGAACCCCTTTAAAATTCTATTGGAACCAAATTGATCTATACAAACTCAAAGGGGATTCAATTGCCCATGACATGTTTGAACAAACTGAAACTTGCTGCCATGGTACCAATCATGTTACCACAAATGCAACAGCAAAGTATGAGAAGCGATGAAATGAAAAAAGGACAAGTGTGAGAAACAAGGTCATAAAATTTTATGTATAAGAAGTTACAATCCTCGGGGCTGAGGGGCAACTGCAAAAAGAGTTTAGTGAGAATTCACATAATATTGAAACTGTTTTAATACGCATTATGTCAAACACAATCATATTTTCAAATTTTACATTGCAATGAATATTCTAAAGCACCAGCTTTAAAAATGTTAAATACCAAAACTACAAAAAAGTTAAGTCTAGTGGACCATGGTCTCCTGACAAGGCAAAGAAATGTCTATGATGATGAAACAGGTTCGAGCCTTGTTGGGATGCCACCCACATTAAAGTGACCACTTTAATGTCAGTCACACTTGGACGACGCTCTTTAAAACTCTCGGGCAAATTTGGAAGAATAGAAACCCCTTAAACATGGCTTTTAAGCTTAATGGTACATTCCTCCCATGTTATAAAGATGGTGGGTGAAAGTTACTTTACCAAGCAAAAAAAAACTGCAAAAAAGTTGAAAAATTACAGTTAAAACTAAGCGTCCAAGTCTGCAAAAGAATACAAGTTACAGTGTAAATTGTTCCATGTGTTGCCAATTTATAAACTGTAAAAAGTTACAAAATCTATTTAAATGGGCTATAGTACAAATAGACTAGTAATTTAATCAGGATCCCGATCCATGACATCCTGTTGTCTAGTAGACTAGTAATCTAATCAGGATACCCAATACATGTCATCTTCTTGCCTCATTTGATGCTAATGGAATCAGAGTAGAACCAAATGCAACTAATTGGACCAAGCTCAACAGTCTAGAGGATAAGGTCTTGTAGCATGATCTCTTCTTCTTGAAAGCTCCAACGGAAGCTCATCCTTCCTATTATCTTATCAATGGCCACAATTTTGCATCTTGGTGCATCCAAGAGACTGAAGCCATTGCTGAGATAAAAGCTGGAATTCAAATGTAGACACAAAATCGTGAACTCGTTGTGACTGATCAAATGCCTATGCTGCTCAATTATGCTATTACGTGAACGAACTTGTCACATACACTATGCAACGGACTTGGAATGATTAATGTTTTAGAATTATTTTTGGAGAGAATTTCCAACTTTCTAAAGGTATAATATTTCAAATTTGTGGATGTTATTATGTTGTATGATGTTAAGTGAAAAGCGGCTTACGGGAAGCATGCTAAAACAAAAAACTATGCTGACACTATATGTTAACTTTTTCAATGTATGGAATATTGCCCTTTGGGATTGGCTTGATCTGCACTCAGAACACATGGTGCTCAATTTTGAGTTGCAGTTAATGTGATATGACCTTCCTAGTCAAACTAACTATAGAAGGGCGGCCCAACAGTACAAAAATGTCTGATTTATATATCTATTAAAATGCAACTGTTCTAGACTCCAATCTAGATACAGATGGTGGTCTATAAGTTTTTCATGGTACAGACGTATCAGCTATGCATTCCTCGTCTGTCTCTTATGTTTATGATTACTAAGAGCATGGATTTTTCCTCGTGGTTGAAATAGAAATGACATGCAACAATATTAATGGAAAGATTATATTCAATAACAACGTTGCATAAATATAGTGACAACTTTTTGATGACCTTTCTTCGGAGAAAAAGTCAAGTAGACATTAATGGTTATGAGCTGAAACGTTAATAATGATGATATGATTCAACACTTCTCATTAAGGAATATACATTTGTGTTTTAACATCATAAGGGGCAAGTCTTTTGCTCATTCTGTTCAGATGAACACCCCTGAAAGATGACAGGTCCACTCAATCTACAATGATAGAGGCACCAACAGTAAAGAGGCATTACAAACACCAGTTGGCAATTATGCTTATTATGTTATTGTTAATGGCCCCTGCTTGCAAGTCTCCTTTACTCTTCTGATATTTCATATTTTCTTGCATTAAAAAACTCCTACATTTCTATCCTGGTTGATGGAGGAGTATACGTGGAAATTTCAGCTATCCTACACAATCAAAAACATTTAGTGATCAATAGGTACTAGGTGGTTCATAGCAAACATGTAACGCAGAGATTCAAGTTAAGTTTGCCCTCTCGGAGCCCTTCATTATGATAGTCTTCATGGCACAGTAATATCCAGATTCTCAGTTTGCAAGAGACAGAATGGCTTGTTTCAACTACCTCCGGTTTTCATTTATCTGAGGTTTGAAACTTCTTAGACATCCTCACTTTCTTAGAATCTTTATCTTTGTTCTCAAGATCATGTAAACAAGGAAAAATAGTTAAAAACCATTTAAAGCCTAAGATATTTGTTTTCTATGATGTTTTGGGTTTCGCAAATGTTTTCTCTGCTTGCCAGAGGTTCATGGCAGGGGGGCACATGTTGAAACCTCGTGAGACCTTCCATAAGCTTCCTTTGTTTTTACTTCAGCTTGCTCCATCTAACACAATCATGACACTTGTCATTATCTCCTAACAGTTGCTCGGGTTCTGCTTTTTCTTGAGCCTGTGATTTTCCATATGCTCTGTGAAATGACATCTCGACAAGAGTCAACTGTTTGTGGACTCCTGATGTTAGATTTTTTTTCTCAAGTCTTGAGGCTTCAAAAAATTTAAATACTCAATGAAACAAGATTGCTCCATATGGCAACATATTGTGAACTCAGTTCACAGCAGGTGCTCTCTGTTGATCTCTGGTTTTTTCTTTCACAAAATGCTCTGTGCAGCAATAATGTGACAAGTGTCACGTCCTCTGATTTTCTTGATTAAAGGTGTTTATCCCCAGTTTGGAACTCAATTGTGCTTCATGCAATGAGATAATAACATGTTGCGATCTTGTGACACGTCTTACAGAAGGCCTTTCCCCTTGATTTCACTTGGTGTTTGGCTCCATGTAGCAAGATGCTGACATGTGGCTTCATCTTGGGCATTCTTCTCTGTTGTTGGATTCTCAGTGGTATTGAGTTCAAATTGACACAAAACTCTGGAAAATCAGTGGGCAACGGATCCAAATGCTAAGAAGAGAATAACATCTGATTATCGCAGGCATTTGAAATGGCATTGGGGTTACAAGAAAGATGAAAACCAATGGTCTCTCGATGTGCCTCTATGAATCATGATTGAAGAACTAATTCAGAAGTGTAGTAAGTGTTAAATTATAAATAGATGCAGCCAACATGTTTTGTTAGTGCTTTCTCAGCATTTTGTTATAAGATCAATAAGACTTCTTGTATATCGGTTGCAACAGGTATGGGAACCATCAACCACTGGGCCTTGCCTTTAAATAGCATAAAGGATGCATGGGTAAGGGCACATGGAATAAAACTTATTCTTGGGGAATACAACGCTATTGCTTCATAACTTACTATGGCCTGTACTTATATTTGCTATTTTGTGTATGTTGTTATTGCTAGTCCAGTGTCTCAGTAGACTATATCTATTCTACACTTTGGCACCATGCCTTAACAAAAACACAGATCATATCGTATGTGAAGTAAGTTGGCTGCTAATCCTCTTGACATCCATTCTTAGTAACAGTGATATAGAAAAATAATGGGCCAACCAGTCCAAGAAACAGTTGAAACAAATCAGCAAGAGGAAGAACTTTCAAAAGACTTCCAATAACCGTGGGATCTCTCTATACAGAAGCACATTCGGGAGGAAGCTGCTAGAATCCAAGTATTGACAGATTCTATCTTGAGCAACTTGGCAATTACTGAGGGCGTAGAAAGACTCCTTGATCACCTTCCACGACTCCTTACCAAAGATTATATAATGTTGAAAAATCTTCAAGCCAAATGTGACCAAGTGATTTGAAGGGGAAAAATATTGTGATGGTACATGGAAAAGAAAATCCGGAAACATGCGGAGAGATTGAACAAACATCGATGTCATTAGCACCAAGCAAAGGACAGAAAAGAAGGCATGGCCCTAAGGTAAAGAAAGTTGAAACTCGGATATCTTTCCGACTCTTAGAAGAACAACAGAGACGATGACAGTTACAAGAAGCAACCACTTCAAGAAATAAAAGACGAGAAAGCAAAATCCGAAACCTTAGCCCAAGTTCAAGCATAAGGAGCCAAAGCAAGATCCAAGATAGGGTTCAGTCGGCACCAACACAAGCGGTTGAGCATTCTACACCACTCTCTACTACACAGTGGGAAGAGATTGTTAAGCCTCTAGGGATACGGTTGGGGATTCCCTGAGCAGCTCTAGAAAAATCCAAGGAGGACAGAACTCAAAACCCCCCTTCAAAAAGAAGTGTCCATTCAGATAAAGAAATTGAAGATGACTTCCTCATGGAGGAAGAATGGACTGCATACAAGTAAAACATACATGGTATTGAAGAACTATTGACCGAAAATCCTTCATCAAATACTCAAAAGAAGCCAAAACAATCGGAGCATCAACATTGGGGTAATAGCACTAAGAGGGAATCTAAAAGTGAGCAAGTCAAAATACAAATAACTATCAAAGTACATGTTGGTGTAGACATGTCTAAGAGTGCAAAGCAATTTCCGACACAGGCTGGCCCAAGGTGGAAGATCGCATTTGGTGCACCACTACAAAAGACCCCGCAACCATGGATACCCCATCACCTAAAAAATAAAAGTTTCCCAAATTCAATAGAGACGACTCTAAAGACCCAGTGCCACTATAGAACATGCATCACCTATATGGACTTCCGATGGGAAAATAGACACATGTACATGGATATGATGTTTTCCAACCACCTTGCCAGGGTTGGCTATTAATTGATACTCAAACGCACCTGTTATTGAAAAAGCTACATGGAGACTCTCGAGCTTGCCTATGAGAAAGAATTCAAACTCCTCGGGAACGAGAGCAAGCTTGTTGTCGAGATTTACAACCGTCGTCAAGGTAAGCATGAGAAGGTACGGGCTTATAATTGAAGACTCAAGGAGTTGTTTGGAAAACTCAAGGAGGTAGTCGACGAGCTAAAGAAAAGATGATTGATTGAAGGATTGTTCTCCTACCTAAGGAAAAAAAAATGAAGGAGGTCTCACACTCGACATACAAGGATTCCTATAACAGAGTAATGGGCAATGAGAGTGAGAACAAGACATCAGCCTTGCACACAAGGAATGAAGATGAAGACTCTGATTCAATGACAATGGGCCAAGGTCTATACAAGCTCTTCGAAGGTATATGCTTTATATGATTAGAGATTTGAAGAAAGAAGACAAGGAAGAAGGAAAGGACCTTTGGTGCACTAATTGCAAAACAAAATGGCACACAATGACCAACTGTATGAGAAGACTATTTTACCACATTTGTCAAGTCAATGGCAGCGAATAAAAAGCTGCCCATTCAATTTTAAAAACAGCAATGCCCAAGGAGAACCTTCAACGCCACCTAACACCCAGACAAAGCCCCAAGGTGAGAGCATCACCAAGACCATCACCTAGCAGATACAAAAACCAATGCAACAATACATATGTCGAAACAAGGGGTTGGTGGTGCCCGCAACTAGTACAATGACTAACATTGATCAATGGTTTAATGTCAGAAGTACAACCAATGTGGCCTCTTCGCAAGAGATTGTCCCACCAATCAAGTCAACACTAGACTTAAGTGTTCTTGGTGTGGTCTAGGGGATCATGAGGATGCCAACTCTCTAAAACAAGCAATCATCAACATGATTGACATAAGAAATGAAGAACTAATGGCAATCACTAGAGGCCAAGCAAAATAGATAAATTATCCAAACCCATGCATAGAGAAAGCAGGCATGGCTGAAGCAAGAGTGAATGTAGAACAAGCAATGAGGGAAAAGTGAAGTGTGCATCCTTTCTGCTTTTGAGAAAAGATTTTTGTAAGGTGACCTCATGGCATCATAAAAATGTCTTCTGGTCCTGTTGGCTTCACACATGTGTAGATAGCATCTTTTATCATCTTTGGTCATGGGTGACGTCCCATAATCCTACTTATAAACGTCTATTTCCTATAGTAAGAATTGGTTTTTGAGAGCCATTGTTGATCTCTGATGGAAGCCTTCGAAAGTTTTTCTGGAAAAGAGGGTTGTACCACTATCTTTCTAGCATGCTGCTGGATAAATGTCAGCAGACCCTATAGGTATTTGTTGTGCTCCTTGCACAACTGCTGCTCTAAACAATAGGGAGGCTGAGGTTTTGGAGGCATTGACCTCCTCTCTCAAGGTAGAAATATAGTTGAATCTTTACAAATTTTGTTCTACTAGATTTGTTAAGATTGACAAAGACTACAAGCAGTAGAAATTCAAACCCTGGTGGCTTCCAATAAAACAAATAGGTTACAAGGTTTGCAGTAAATGAGAACCAACTTATTGAACCAAGTAAAACTCCCTTCAGACCATAAGTAGCATGCCAAAACCTGAACCTCAGCAGGAGTTACAAAAACCATGTAGCAACGAATTCATTTTGACTTTTCTGTTCAACCTTATCTAAAGGAGAGTGAAAAGTGCAAGTACAGAAAAATGAAGCCATTACAAACAGGAAAACACGAGGAAGAGAGAAATGTCAATGCATGAGCAAAATATTAATGCAAAAGGAAGACTGTATCGTGCTCCAACTTACCTTTGACCCAGATTGGAGGAGCTCCAGTAGCATTTGCAACGAGGAAAGACATTGCAATATCTTCACAGTTCCTGTATGATAAATATGCATAGGTAAAAACTTAAATTGTAGACATCTCAAGTTGCCAGACTTCATTGAAAAGCGAAAAATGTCTTTATCAAAATTTCAGTAGCTAGCTTGCTGCACAAACCTTTCCCTGCTTACATATTCTTGAATTGATGCTGGCATCTGGTAGGTGTACATTTCTAAATATTTTTTATGAAAAAAGGCCGCTTTGGAAAGAACCATGCTATATGTGCCCATCCACCAAACAGACCACCATCCACCGTAATTATAATGTATAGGATCAGACTTCTGCACAAAGAACGAACATAATGTTGCAGCAATTTGTCTAGAATATCAAGCTCAAATAGAAAACAACAAATTCAGAGTTTACACTCAAGAATTCAATGAAGAATTGGTTGAAAATCTCAAATATTCACCTAGTAATTCAAACCTCCCACAGAACTGAGTCTTAACTTGTGAAATATCTTAAAAAATCCATTAAAATGAAACAACCGTGCAATACAAGTAACCCACTAAACAATCAAGAACAAACAAAAAAACACACGGTAGATTTTACAGTTACAATGGAATTATACTATATTACTATGAATGAAATAAGAAGTGAAACTATACTGTGATAATGAAATGAGTCCCGATGTTTTCTTACTTTTATTTTACAAGATGTCTTAACAAAATGTGTTTGTTACATTCTGTCAGAAAATGGACCTCCATGAAGACTTTCATTGGAAATTGTCATATTCAAAGTATACTGACTTAGAGCTACTTTCCAGGTAGGAGGAGATACCCGTGGTTCATCTTAAGTTGAAGCCATGGATATATCAAAAACAGAGGGGCATTCGTGTCAGTATAAAAGGATAAGAAAGGACAAGCTACAAGGAAATTTAGATTGAAGGATGTTGGGTACATACTAATGGTAGTTTTTATGCAACCATAAACAAATTCCATCCTACGTTTGAGGCAGTGGTGGAGCAGCAGATGTCAACGTGCTCCATATCCAAGAGACTATAGGCCTACTTGTGCTGTCCACACAGAAGCACCGAGGGAAGCAGCAATGGAAACCCATTTGGGAATAGACAAAATGTCAAGATATTGACTTTTCTCTGCCCCTTTCCTCTAATTCTGCTTACAGATCTCGAGAGTCCCTACGTGCAGGGACTTAATAACTGAGCTAAAGTGATTTTCAAACTTAAGCCATAACAGAATTGTTACCTTGCTGGAATACAATTAGAACCTTCAAACAACACACTAGTTAATTATGAGGATCTGCATTTCAGAAAAAACATCTGATCAAGTACAAGGTTTCGAATGACCAGAAACTCTGCATCACATATTTTTGCATTTATTTTCTTTCCATGAAACAATTGGGAAAACACTAACAAAATAGAAGTATTAAGCCAGGACACACCCCCCCCCCCCCGCCCGATTTCTCAGCCATCCCGGATGTACGGTCTGTCTCCGGGACTTGGGGACGAGGCCAAAATGTCCCCCCAACGCACCCAACAAGGCAAAACAATTTGGGGACATCACCGGGATTCTGGGAATGTTTTCAGTTAGTCCCTGAAATGTCCCCCCTTAGGATACGTCCAAACATCCCCCAAAGAAAAATTCAATTTTTATTTCATTTTTTTAATTTGAAAGATTTAAATACTAGTATAGATATCTTAAATATGGCTATTTGAAATAAACCAATACGTATCGATCTCAAAGCGCTATCTTGGATTTGTCAGACAGTTTCACCATTGAAGAGTTGTGCATTGATTAACAGCTCCATCACCTTCTCCACAAACTTCGCATTGTCTGGGGATTCCGACCTCAATCTAGCTGCACCACTGTGTTTGGCTCCAAAAAACATAGAAAATGAAATAAATTTTGGAAGGCCCTAATGTGCTCTATTAGTTTTAAAATGTTTTGGAGCTGCTCGTTTCTTTTTGAAAAAAAAACGTGTATGTATAAATATAATAAAAATTAATCGTGTAAGTTGCAATCACTTAACAAACCTCGTATGTATAATTTTATATGAAGATAATGGATGCGTAAATGATAAAAGCAGTAAGGCATGGACTGAAATATTTATGCATTAACCGTGTTGTATTACAAAGACATAAAAAAGAATCGGGAGTGATATATGAATGCAGAAATTTTCCAGCACAAATGTGGACAGTGGACTGTCATGGACTGCTATGGTGTCCGCACTTCAGAAACCCCCAAGATGTTATTCCTCGTTTTGAAGACCCAAACATCAAATCTCTAATTAGACCTGCTTGCTTCAGTCTGCCCTTTTCCTACAAGAAGGAATTTTCACTGTGGCAAACTGGCATTGAGAAAAACGATAAGCTGTGTCATCTTTGTTTCCTTGAAATTTCCAAAAAAATCTAGAATGGGCTGCAGTGCAGAAAAAGTTGTCAAGAGGCCTTTTTTGGAGCCTATTATAGAAAATTGGATGTTAATAATTTTTTTAATTCATTTGTACATTTTTAATATTTATAATTTTATATATTATTTTTAGCCATCCCCCAGCTGTCTCTCGCCATCCCGGAAATCCTGTCCCTACCTCCCCCCATCCCCACGTCCCGGAGTCTTAGGTTACTATGCAAAGTAGCGACCGTCTATTTGATCACAATACAGTCTTAACCAAAATCATATGGTTATGCTAGCATGTCCGAAGCACCAAGAAATCTTCCTTTCTGGCCTATTCTTCTCTATCGATATCTCCTATCAATTGCAACCTGACTTCAAGCTCACTTGCAACCAGCTCTATCTTGATTTTTATTGGGCCGTAACCTGACAGCAGCATAACCTTAGCCAATCATTGACAGATCATATCTCCTGAATATGCAATACCATTAGTAAGCATATATCGCACACAGCTGTAATCCAAATTTTCTCAAACATATATTACTACACTTTCAGCAATCTGATGACATCCTCTCCTTACAGGGTTAGTGTTTAAAGCAGACGTCTTCGAATATCTCATCAGAAGTATAAAATATTGAGTATAACTATAAACAAAGAACCATATTGAGGATAGAGATTGTGCAAAAAAAATGAAATGTTAAAACGAACAATGACACCAACCGCAGGAACAGTAAAGAGTCATGCAAGGACATAATATAAACATAGAGGAAGAGATAACCGATTTTTTAAAAGAAAACAAACTATATGAAAAAATATGGTATCAAATATTCCCCTATCAAAATTCTTATTATTCAAATTGATCATAGTCTGAGTGCACTGACAAGAAATGGAAGTGTGTTGAGCCCGACTAAACAAAGCAGTGAAACAATTGTATGAAATTTGCAATATGATCCATCAAAAAATTCAAATTCTTGATCCTTGAAGACAATGCACACCTGTTCTTCTATCAGACGCGTACCTTGAGCTGAGATTCAGTCCCCATTCAATTTCTTTCTTACACTCACCCAGCACCCTCCCCTACTCCTCCAGGTATGGCTGTCATCCTCGAATGGAACAATCTCTTGCTTTCTTTGTCAGATGATGTAATTAGGTTTAGGTGGCCTTCTCCTGTCACAAAATTCGTTGACCTCTTATTTGATTTTTACTGTTGGAGTTCTTTCGAGCACTACTCATCAGATATTGTAACATAATGTACTTTAGAGTTCTATTAGCCTAATTTGTCATTCATGGACATTAATATGATTTCCTTCTTTCTTTCTGGACTGTTTTAGTTGGAGATTAAAAGCATTTGGATCAATTTTCCTAGTGTCCACCTTGCATTTTCAAAGTATGGCATGTTAGTTTGGTGGGTTTTTTGCCCATGTGACTTGTTAAACTATGAATTAATCAATATCAAAATTGTAATGACACCTATAGTACTTGCAGCAGATCTCTTCAGATGTAATGCTGCCTTCAGTACTTGCAGCAGAACTGTTTGCTCATTGTCATGAAACTAATTTTCCAACAATGATGAATAGCAGCAAAAACCGGCCCTAAATTAAACATAAGAACATATTTTATTACATTTTGCAGGCAATGCATCTCCATCCTCGCTATTTCTCGTCACCAGAAGCTAAGGGAAAGCCTTGATCCGAAAGGAAGGAACTCCAACCTTCATCTGCCCTGCTGATAAGCTGGCCGTATTGTGGAAGAAACCACCTGAACTTACATTTCCAAGACAAATAGCCTCTTTGAAATGTTCGAGCTTGTTATTATAGGTCGTTCAATTTTATCCTAGCCCAGAAACTTATTTAACGCTGAAATGACAACCTTAACTAAACTATAAACCTAGCCCAACAATTCATTAAATGCTGATAGCTTTATCTTCTCCCAGCCCCACAACCTACTTAAAGCTGGCAACTTTATCTCAGGTTGAGAATGGGACCCATACAACTTAAATCTTCTAGGAAAAAGTAGTTTAATTATAATTCCCCCATTTCTCTTTGAACTGGTTAAGCTTGTTATATAGGCCATGCATCTTTATCCTAGCCCAAAAACTTATTTAACGCTGACATGACAGTATTTACTAAACTATAAACCTAGTCTAAGAACTTATTTAAATGCTGATAGCTTTTTTGTCTCACAGCCCCACAACCCATTTAAAGCTGGCAACTTTATCTTCGATTGAGAGTGGGACCCATACTACTTGAAGCTTCTACGAAAAAGTACTTTTATTACAATCCCTGCATTTACTAAAAGCTTTGTCCCAACAAGCCCCATTTAGAGGTGATTGCTTCCATTTCATAAGGCATTATTCTGTTGCAAAGTTTTTTTTCCGTCTTCATCTAACAGTAGACATGTTTAGTAGTAGTATTTTGATTTCCCACGTTCTTCAATAATATATAATTCAAGATCCACAATGCATCTCGTACATGTGAGACACACCACGCACCTAACCATGAGGCACAAAAACACTGCGAAGCTTGGATCCAGATGGTATTTCTAACTCATATGCAGCCTGTCCAACCCTTTGTGCTACCATGTAAGGCCCATTATCCTTCCCCAAGCTTTGACAAGATAGAAGCCATATCCTCAACCTTATGAATTCCCTGATTAATTCTTTTACACACACCCCTAATAGCGAGAACGACAGTTCTGATAACAATGCAATGACACACATCATACTTGCTGCATATTTGTTTTAACGTAACTTGGAGACTGCCCTCCTCACCCTCCTCGACCACAAGCCCCCAAACCTAGAGCCGGGCAGTTGAGTCCTGTCTTGTTGGTCAAGCGGGGCCATATATAGGTAATTGGGCCTCCCCTATATAAAAGGCCATCGAAGGTGTGGTGACAACATATAACAGCCCTTGCCCTCCTACCATCAATCGAATGGCAGGCCACGCGCATATATATATAGGGTTGGACTTGGGATTGGAGTTGGGGTTGGGCTGGCAGACTCCCATGGTTTTTATGCTCTGCTCAGCTGGTCAAGCCCTATCCCTATACATAGTATATTAGGTCATCGGACAAGTGTAGACTATACTATATTATACTATAGAGAGTCTCCCTCATCCTCCCATGCATAACATATAGATAGTCCCATCGAATGAGGGGTTCACTGTCGCTCACTCCTTCCCTAGCTATATATATTCTAGGCCATCAAGGGAGTGCCTTACTATATATAATCTCTCTCAATCCTATTGATCGAAGCCCTCCCCTTTCTCGACCCAAACCCCCCCAACCCTATAGGCATGCGGGCAGTAGAGATGGTCGAGCACATGTATAAATGCTCCGAGCAATATATATACTATATATATCTCCCTCCTGAATGGTAGCAAAACAGACCCCAAGTAGTATATCCCAATTGGCAAGTTACACCATGATCCTCTCCAATCCTCCTCACCAAAAGCTGAGTCGAATCCTTTATCTGCTAGGAAATAACTCCAACCTTTCAACTGCATTTCTGACAAGCTGGCCATATTGTGGAACAAACCACAGACTTTCATTTTGAAGAAAGATAACCCATCTGCAACGTTCAAAGCTGTTACAATATACTGTACAACAAGCAACCTTATATCCACCTCATCCAGGTCCAGCTCACTTGATGCTAACAGCTTTATCTGACCCCAAAAAATTATGGCAGACTCATCTGATGTTGAGAGCTGAAACCATACTACCTAAAGCCGGTAGAAAAATTTGTTTAAACTTTAACAACAAATATCTACTTCTGCATACACAGAAAAATAACGTAATCAAGAGAATGACACAGCTTTGAGACAGCAATCTGCAACATAGTTCAATTTCATTGCCATAAACCAGAACCTGCAAATTTTTAATTCAGTAAAGAATTGGAAAATATTGGAACTGGCAAACACACTCAAATAGTTGCAATAAGGGAGCACACTTTCACCAGTTGGTATTACCCAGTTCCACAGTGGTTTGTTGCAGTTATTCTAATCACAGTGATACACCTCTGGCCTGGTGTTTGTCTTGGCTTCAACCCTCTGGGTTTTTTATTCCACATAACTACGTTTTGACATTTTGTATGGCCAAACTCAAAGCCCTTAAGTTACCTGATAATTTTCAAAATTACCTTCCGACTATCGCAATGGTAAACAAGCCAATTTTGTCATTGTTGGATAATTCTTGTTATCGTTGCCCCTTTATTGGATTGATCATTTGGGTTTTCTAGTCTGCCATTGATGTTCACCGCATCAATTTCAGTAGTGAGTTTCAACTGTCTTTGAAACCCATGATGCCAGTCAGAGTACATTCAGGCCCCATCAGCCTTTTGTTAAGTAGTCCCATTTCCACTCAGCAGTGTTCTCCCCCGTTATACGTTGGTTTCTCATGTCTTTGTCTCTTGTTTGATTATACCCTCGGATACCCGGAAGCGCCAACCAGGGCAGCATACCTGCATATTGATGTACCATGTACTGGTACTGGCACTCACCCGAAACATTTCCGAAACTCCAAAACAGTCCCAGATATGGCTCTGCCATACCCGAAACATTTTTGTACCGTTTCAGCAGTGCTTCTGTTTTTTAAATGCCAAAAATAAAAAAAATAAAAACACTAGATACTTCTGTTTCAGCGGTAATTGAGGAGAAACTCGATGATATATTCTAGAATCTAAATTATAATCATGTACATATGAAAATTTAAGCATTTTGAATGTTTTGAACTTTCATGAATACATAGTACTTTCAGTGTATTATCTTTTATGGACAAAAAATACAGTTGTTTGGCCCAGTGTTTTGTCTTGATCTCAACCCTCCTGGTTTTCTATTCCATGTATCTATGTTTTGACATTTTGTATGGCCAAACTCAGCGCCCGTAAGTTGTATACAAATTTTCAAAATGATCTTCAGACTATAATGATGGCACACCATCCAATTTTTCCGTTGCTGAATTTTTTTTATTGCTGTCAACCCTTCATTTGGTTGACCGCTTGTGTTTCTAGTCTGCCATTGATGTTCACACAAACACTTTCACTAGTGTATTTCAACTATCTTTGAAACCCATGACACCACCTGGGGTTCATTCAAGCCCCATAAGTCTTTTGTTTAGTAGTCCTAATTCCATTCAGCAGTGTTCCCATGTTGTAGGTTGGTTTCTCCAGTCTCTGTCTCTTGTTTTATTATCCCTTCTTTAAGAACTAAACTGTTGGTGCAGTGTTTCTTTATTGATGGAGATGTTTATGTAAATCTCTTATTTGTGTAACCCTTCTGGATTTCAGGCTTGTATTCTAAAAGGATTCTCCTCGTGTTAGACTGAAGCTCACGAGGATTTGTATTTGCTCGTACTTTATGAGCCGCTAGTTAGCTGCACTAAAGTCCCACAGTCAACTTTACATAAGCATGTGACAAGATCAAACTTTGTGGGCCACTAGGTAGCTAGTGGTAAAGTGACATGTGACAACTATGGAGTTCTCCCCACTTCTGAGGTGATGCATCCTCAAGACATGAGGTAATTGCTTGTCAGCATCCTTCAGCCAAACTTCAAGAATTTCTTGATCTATTGTCCTCTCTTCAGTTTGCCCTGTGACCATTACGTTAGCTGCACAATTAACATGGCTCTGGCCATTAGTAGCATTACAATATCTATGTGATTCTTCCTGCTCCTATCTAACCTTGCATGTTGACAGTCCTTTAGTGGTTTTCCTCGTAATATTTTATGGAATATACAAATAATTGATTGGTCTACAGTAAAAATATAAAAATAAATAAACACAGCACAAGGAGATACCAATGTCTGTCCATAAGAAAAAACAAACAAGGATGAACTACAAGACTTTGAGGAAAAACAGAAATGGCACTCCACAGCAATAAGATATTAAGATGAACAAGAGACAATTATGCACATTATAACAAGGCTTTGTATATCATTGAACAAATCCAAATGCTTCATGAAACTATTAAATCAAATTAATAAAGTCAAACTGAAAATCAGCTTTAATTCAACTGCTTATGGGCAGTACTGGTGCTCTAGCAAATGGAATCATCAATATCTAGAATACAATCTAGGAAATAAGATACCTTGGCATCAACCCAATGCATGCGTGGTACAAACCCCACCATACTATCTGGTGCGCTTTGCCACACACTGAATGCAAACTCCAGAGTGGGGCAGGGAACTATAACATCGTCATCAATAGAAAAAAGTGCATCAGTTCTCAAGCCCTGAATTGGTTTGAATCTGTTGTTAAGATTGTCCTCCTCATTAAGGTCAAACCTGAATTCAGGTTTAAAATTGCTTTGAGATTTTGAATACACAACCTTCCTGAGATGTGACTGAAGAGTTTCTGACGGTGGATCATCCTCACTCCATACAACATGTATCGCATCAATGCTGCTACAAGATGCATAATGTGCCACAGCTTGCTTTAGAAGAGAATTTCGCTTCCATGTATTAATCAACACCGTGTAATGTTGTCTGTAGGGGAACCAAGAGAGAAATAAGTTTCTGGTGACTACTTATTAATTGTAAATGATTTAGTAGAAAGTCAAATGACTGATCAAATGCTGCTCAAAGCCATCACTGGTAGCAAATTATTAGTGATAAGCTTATGGGATCAAAATCAGCACCATAAACTTATAAAGCAGGTACAAGGACTAAAGTGGACCTCAATAAACTGAAAAAACTAAATTAACACTCAACTAAGTAAATATCACTGCAAGTGCCCCAAAGCTGAAATGGTTGTCTGTCAACTTAAGACATAAAAAAAGCATTTTCCAAGTGCTGTGTAACAAATTATGGTGGAAGCTGAAAATCAAGCAGACTTTGTAAATGATGTTTTGCAATATTGACTGGAAAAGATGAGCAAGTTAAATACAAAACAGTGACAATGAATTTCGAAAGAATAAATGCTTTGATAATTATCCACAGATAATGGACTTTGTTCGATTGAATAATGCATCCTTTACCTCCTGAGAAAGATGAGTTATTGCCTGTATACAATCAAAAACCAGTCCAGTCATGTGTATTTTGGGCACTGAGTTAAAGATCATGGCTTGCTCCAACACATTTCTAGAAGCATTTGTAGGAAACGTTTTTACACATATAAACATTTTCCAGATGACAGCAGTGCTATCTTGTGTCTAAAAATCAGTCCAATTCCGTTATTGAATAATTTCAATGCACCAGTATTTAAATGGGCAGAAAGAAATCGTAGATAACTCATTAGTAAAAACTATCCACACTGCCACAATAAAAGTAACTACCTGGCATATTATACTTGCTGTCAGACTCGAATCAAATGCCATCACAATTTGAAAATAGAACCCATTCAAAAATGACAATAAGGCTGAGAATCTTAACACAATTTGGAGACTAACTACGAAGAGGAACACTCCGATTGAAATTTGATGGGACCACAAACGGTAAATCCAATCTACTTCGAGGTGGAGGAACTATTCAAGACAAATGCAGGAAACCTAAGTTGATGTTCTGTAAGAACTTGAATAAAACAACAAACAACCTATCTGAGGTAAAAACTCTTCTTATAGGACTCAAAGTAACTTTAATTAACACCTGACAAAACTTAAAGGTAGAATTTGAAGGGTATTATAAATACCATTAACATAGGAGGCTGTCACTTCAAGAAGATAACTCCCATGGCCTAAGACATCAAAGCCTTCAAAGCTAAGTTCAATTTGATCTCCTTCTACCATACCAAATGAGGAGGGAAAAATTTAGCAGATCATTTAATTACCTTATGAGTAGGCCTTGATGAGAGGAAAAGCATTGAATTTAGTTGTTTAATGAGCAACCTCATAATAGATTATCAAACTTTCCTTGCAATGATTACCAAGGCATTGAATGAGGCTTGAATGTTCACCATGCTGTACAGTCACATTCAGTCCATTAGAGATTATATGCTTGGCCTTAATAGCAATGGGACTGAATTAGGAATTTGGATGTTGAGACAGTGATCGGGCAATGATGATAGGCAATGCCTGTGATTTTATATCATCTCATTTTTTTCTGCTCAACAATGTTTGTCTTGCTATTCTCCTTCTGAATTCTGAGAGCTTTCATTGGCTTGTGGGTCGCAGTTGAACTAGGGCTTTGAAGGGGAGTTTGAGCGAGTTTCAGTGAGCTGTCAGACTCCCTTTGATCTCTTTGTTGGCTGATGTGGACAAAAAGGTATTTCAGAGAACAATTTCCTTGTTTTCTCTCCAAAGGTGGTTTATTCTGATTTTCAATCTGCAATGGCATCTAATGGCAATGGATCCTCCAAAACCCTGAAGACAGAAATAACCTGATCAGCATGAGCATAACGGTTAAAACTGGATAAAAATCACTCCATGCAAAGTGCCGTGGAGTCAATCCGGAGGTCATTTGGCTGTACATATGGCCAAAGAAAGCATGAGAGGCTTGGCAATTGAGGGAAGAATGGGCCAGGCTTCAATTCCCTTTGACAGCCCTATGTCAACAGAGAACAGGAAGGGAAAACATAAGAATTTCAAGACCAAGCTGACTATAGACAAGATGGAGTGGCAATTCAAAACCAAAATTCTAAAGAAGGTCCAAATACTCATGCCTTTGGAATTGGAAGTTCTAATCAGCCCAATTTGGCAGAGAGCTTTCGGGGAACATTAATACCCTGTTGCAGCAGAAGGAAATTCTCCTCGTTTTGGCAAAGGATTTGAGCACCAAGCTCTTGTTGCTGCTAGTGGATCTTCATTCCTGCTGGATAACACAATATCCAACACCGAGGACTATGTGTAGAATCACTCAATCACAACTCTCTGTCTGCTGTATGTACGAGATGGGTGTATAGAGTTCATAGGGAAAACCCAAAGTATTGTTGTTAACTTGTTCAGCACCTTGGTACGGAACTGCCTGATAAAGAGGAATCTCCTGCTACTCCAAAAACTATAGTGGTGGAAAAAGATGATGAGGATGACGAAGAGTAAATCTGCTGCTCTCACACTCTCTTGCTGCTATACTTCTGCGATATCCTATCAGACTTTTAAAGTTAGTTACATGTTCGCAGTAAATGTTTTGACTTCAGTTTTTTAATTTTCCTAAATGTCTTAATAGTTTACGCCATAAGGCATTGCTTGTCCATAGGAACGACCATGAGCTTGATTACTTACTCTACAAGCTTCATGAACAGAGATATGTATATGTTTAGCCAAAGTTTGCATCTCTAGACTTGGACTCATATTTACCGTTAACCTACTTCCTCCACAATGAATTATGAGTACTATTCAGAACGAGATTTCTCATATCCTTCGTCTGGTTTATCAGTGGCAATATGTCGTGTGAATAACTCTCTAAAGCTTTAAATCATTACTCCAATGATGTTATTTTTCTGGATTAAAGAGTGACAGGTAGAGTTCCTATTATAGATGCCATTTTAATTTTAAAAAGGGAAGGAAAGAATATCAAGTCAATTAGAATCAAGCACGGTATAGGTCCAATTTATTTCTAAACATACAAAGAACAAATAGAAATATATTGAAACAACTTAGAAATTTGAGATGAAACAAAATTCATAAGATCAGTTCAGCGCAAGCCATGGCCTAGTGGTAAGGCAAGAGCAATTTGTTATTTTCCAAGTACCGGCTAAAGACTCGAACCTAGGACTTTTCAATGACTATGCTCAAAACACTAGGAAGCTCTACCATAACCCAGGCATGCTCTCAGTAATCGACATGATCTATGTTTAATGTTATATTCCCCATGGTAGGGTGAGTGTTAAAATTTACAAACTAAAAAATCAAGAAAGCCTCAAAATTCGGTACTAAACTAACTTAACCGTGATTTCAAGGATTTAGCAGTCACGAGTTGGAATTCCACTGATTCCAGCCATGAATCCACCATCGCCAATTTCACAGTGATGATTAACTATAATTCAAAAAAATCAAATTACAGAAAACGCGGGGAAAAAGATTGGGGAAAATAAATAAATACCTGGAATTCGTGGATTTAATAGGGGGAGAATCGTGATAACGCCATCCCATCAGAGAGCCGGTGCGAGCCGCAATAAGAAGAAGAACAAATAATGTACACAAGGGCAACAGTATTTTTAGCCGGAGGGAGCCAACGTTAGTTAACACCAGACGAATCCGTTTGATGACGGAATGCCTGTTGCCCCCTCTCATCGTTCCCTTCTCCCTTGAGGGCGAGTAAAGAGCATTACTGTTATTCAGTCCCATAATAATAATAATGGCGGACGTATCACCATTTCCCCCAGAATTCCTTCCCTTGCCGTCAATTTACAGAAAAACAGATATGATACAGTCCACTAATTCTAGTTAATGAATGGACAAACAGCATTGTCCACCTGAAGAAAACAGAAGAATGTGAGAAGTGGTCGAGGAAACCGATTTGGCCAAAAACAAAAATCCCAAAATCAGTTGGTCATCTTCTTGTTAACAAACACTGAATTTATAATTTATTAATCACAAGTATTTCGACACGTAATGTTTATATTATACTGTAACGAAATTATTCATATCATTTTCTTGAAATTTGATTGGTTATTGAGTTTCGGCTGTTATTCTAATTTGTACACGTAATAATGATATGGATGTAATTATTTTTTATACATAAATAATTAAAACAACATTACTAAATAATATCATTGTAATAAAAATATTTATAATTTTTGTACTTTTATCACCTATTTCACAATCAATATAATTTTTCTAACTTCCATTCCACTACCTTGTATTTATATTTATTTACTACTTTATTATGGTGTAATAATACCTTTAATTAACTAATTAAATGTTAGTATTTTCATATCTTCACTAATTTTAAAATTTAGCATAAAAAGAAAATTGAATATTATGAATTTTATTATTTAATATTTCATTTATTATGTCAAAATTTTATTTTATAAAACAAACAGAGATAAATTAATATTTTAGTGACTAAATAGTCTATACTCACATTTTTATCTTTATCATTGTTATATGATGAAATTTATCACATTAACTAATATCTTTATAATTATTATTATTATATATTCAATCCATCACATCAACAAATATTTTAATATTTATTACTAATACAAATGTCTTAAATACATATATCTAAAATACGCATACATCAATTTCAGGATTCTTATCTTAAGTTTGTCTCTTATCATGTTAATTAATAACTTCATTACATTTTCTATTGAGATTTTATTATTTAGTGACACGTGGCATCCATCTAGCTACATTATTGTATTAGTCCAAAAAAACAAGTTTTTAAAACGACCTTAAACTCTATCACATGGCCAAGTTATTACTATTTTCCAATTGATTTCTCCAAGCAAAAAGAAAAATATTATAAGTGACTCAAATGAATGTCAAATTTAAGGTTGAAATTTCCATATGACAGTTAAATGAACATCAAATTCAATGCCAAAAATAAACCTTTCACGATCACACCGACACATTTCACCCCTTGTTGTCATTGTAGAACGCCTATCACAAGAGCATCATAAAGTCTTGGTGTGTTTCTACCACTGAAATTCGCAAATGTCGATGTAGATATAACAAAAAGATTGAACTTTGCAAATGTCAATGCAGAAACAACAAAAAGATTGAACTTCACAAATCAAGTTCAGTTTTTTGGGATGTAAGTCTTAACTTGGTTAAATATCCTTTCCTTCAAACATTTTTTTTGTTTAGATTGAACTCCATTAACATTGATACGCACACCCTTGTTGATTTTTGTTTAATTATTTTTTGTAGAGATCTTGGTTGAAATGGAATTGTGAAGTTCAATATGATGGTTGTGAAGTTCATTCTTATGGAATTGTCAAGTTTGAAAATTATGAAATCATTTGTCAATATCTTCGAGTAAAGTTTGAATATTCTCACACCTTCCTCTTCAAGATTGTATAATCAACATTCACCCTTCCAAACCTCACTCTAAAACTTTTGACATATACAGAATCTAATGGTGATTAAGAAAATATAGGACTTATAGATGCCTAAATCTAATTGTAATGTAGCAGTAAATGAATATACAATTACGTACAGATTTGATCCAAGCAAATAAGCAATTTAAATTTGAAACCCTAGTTGTAAATGAGGAGATAAAATGAATTAGTTGTTTTGCAATGATCCTGAAGGTGTGCAGAGTTGGAGAACTGGAGAATCTGAAGTGCAGACTCTTGCAATGAAGCCTAGAAAAATGCAAAGATGTTGGAATACACTGCACTGGGGTGCCTGGAATGGGTCAGGGGTGTCTGGGGCGCTACAAACCTCCTGTAGACGTTGGTGACTACTCAGATGGTGTAAAACCCTATTCATAAGGTCGTAAGATGTTCATTGTCCTTCGCTTCTTGTCACTAGTAAATCGCACCAAGCCCGCAGATGTCGTCTGTGACCTATAATGAAGAAATGACCTTTAAAGCCCTCAAAAGCACATCAAATCCCAAAAAGAAAATAATGCAAATGATGGTCGACTTGTCCTTAGTTGTCAAACAAGTGATCTTATGAATGAGCGTTATACTACATTTCAGACCCAATGTAGTTCTACGTGCATATGTGTCAGATTGTGCCCTAAGTGGCTCTTGTGTGTGTCACACTTGATAGCGCAGCAAGTAGCTAAATATAGGCAATGTAAGTAGATGTGTGCATGAAAGAATGAACTTCCCCTCCTATGTGTGTATGTAGAAGAATCAGTCCCTTGCCCTTGTGTGTGGATGCTAGATGGATGCTTGAATGTTCTATATAATGGCCTTTGAGATACAACCTTAGGTGGTGATAGCTAATGCTTAGTGCTTGGTCCTTTATTATGATCACATAACTTTGTATTTATATTATTTTCTTTCTTGAATTTCGTAATTAACCTTGAAAAGGCCGACTACCAAAAAGATAAGATTCCCAAACGACTAGAAAGGACCCAAAAGATGTGAGTAAAGTACAAAGAGGATGGGGGTGCCTAGAGGGGACGGGGACGCCTAGCGCTGGCGCCCTGACTGGACGTTGGTGTCCATGATGAGGAATGTTGAAGTATGAATAGACATATTGGGCTAGAAAGATTGCAAGATCGAAAGTAACAATAGAAAGCAAACAAAGATGGCCAAAGACATGGGTTAATTAGTACTTTTCTTACTTAGGAATCATATGAATAGTAGTATGCAATCAAGACTAGATAGATACCCAAAGTGCGTGATTTAGTGTCTACATTTGCCCCCACTTTATGTTGTTGAGAGAAATCTTGATAACATAAAGTAGATAGAAGATGCGTACCTAATAACCATGTAGATCGATGGCGAAAAATGTGTCGAGTGACAAGAAAAAACGTGGAGTGATAAAAAATGTGAAGTGTGGCAACTAGAGAAGAGGAAGTGAAAAAGTGATGATGAAGATGATGACCCTAGGGCGAGAGGGTATGTGTAGATGTCGCGATTATACCTGTTGTTGGTGTTGATTGTTGTTGATGTGTTGATTGTGATTGATATTATTGACGATGTGCTTGATGTGAGATGACTGCCACTTCCCATAAGGATGAACCTACAAAAGAGAAGAGTGATCAAGTAGTCAAATACACATGTATATGGTCAAAGACGAGTAAAAAAAGTATGTAAAGAAATATGTGAAAATGCAAAAAGGAACATGTGCACCTGATCTGTGATGAGTGAATGAGATAGAAAGGATCCTGTAGATGATGTAGAAGAACAAGTTTTTCAGGTGATCTCACGCCAGTTGTGTTGTGTGCGTGTTTTTTGGGCGATCTCACACCAAGACATGGAAGAAGTATAGGGAGAAAAGTCTGGTGTCATTCTCCAAATCTTTGATTGTTTCTCAATGTATGAACACCACTGCAAATGGTGTGTAAAAATCTGATCTGTTTCGAACAGTTCTGATCCAACGCAAAAGTAGAAAATGTTGTGTAGTGCATACATGTTGAGTGCTAAGGAACAAGTGCCCTGTAAAAGCCATTGTGTGAAGTGCTGAGAAATGTGTTGAACTAACAATTTTTGTTTAACTCCCCCTGGTCACAGGCATCCATGAAGGGTCAGGGGCACCCAAGTGCTATTGTCCTAGTCTGGGTGTTGGTGTCTGCGATGAGGTAAGGACCCAGGTCAAGATCTTGACTGTTGTTATGATTGATGACTATGTTGTACCGGTAATGAACTATGATGTGTGATGACTATATACTACTGTTTGGGGTGACTAATTCACCCAAATGATGCCCCTCTCATTTGGGGTGCATACAACGTCATTGAGGAGCATGCGGCCTAAAAGAGGATCGACCGTTGCGCTAAAATTGTACCCTATAGGGGGAGGGAGTATGTTTGGTAGAAACCAAGGCACATGCAAACAATATGGCTAGGATACAAGTGTTAGGACAAGCAAGATAAACATGCACGAAAAAGACAGTGTGTAAGCTAAGACGGGAAAAGACAATATAAACATGCAAGAAGACAAAGTAGACCGCAAAAAATGGGTTTCAAACGTGGGACATCATTCACGATGTCACAAGACAATCAAGGCCATAATGGGCGTAAGCAAACAGACAATCAAAAAACAAGCAAGACATAGGGCAAAGCCTACAAATAATGGAAAACAAATGCAAATAGTAGCAATCAGAGAATCAGACAACCATTGAGGTAAATAGACTTGTAAGACAAATGTTGCACATAAAGCACCCGTTAGCATGTTAGAAAGATAGAAATTATGTCAAAGTGTGTATAATTGATATAGTAGTGTATTATGCAAAATGAAACAATAGCACCTGTATACGAAAGTGGATGCCCCCAAGAGTCATTGTGGGACTAGTAAGAGGTATTGCACCAAACATCCATGTTGTGTGCATCGATCTATAAAATCTACGATCATAACTAGAAAGCAAGTGAACGTGCATGTGTATATGGAAAAAGTAATGACATACAATATATATGTCTAGCATGTGTAAGAAGTGAACATGTAATCATGAGCAAGCAAGAGTAAATGCGACCAAGATATGCAATATATTATGGATGAGATGGAATGGAATGCAGTGTGAGTGTGATAGGAGTCATGTGTCCCTCGATTAGATGTGTATGCATGTGATGAGGTTCATTAATATATGCCCCCTCAGCAGTCAAGAATGAATTGTAGAACAAGAGTGCATCATCGGGAAATGCTTTGAGTATGTGCACTAAAAATACGTGATCGATAAAGCAAATGAGAGTAAAGAGCACATGAGCGAGTGAGTGAATGCGTGAGTGTGTTGAGGTCCATTTGAGACGTAGACCCTCAGCAGTTGAGTATGGACCATGGAACTAGAATGCGTCATAGGGTAATGAACACAACATGTAGAAGTAGATGGGAGAAAGATATCTCATGATAACGTAGAGTAGATGTTGTTTAGAAAGAGATACATGCATTGCACTGTGAGTGTGTAGTGTGTAGTGTGTAGTGTGTAGTGTGTAGTGTGTAGTGTGTAGTGTGTAGTGTGTAGGATGCCCTCAACAATCAATTATGAATTGTAGCACAAGAGTGTGTCATCAGGTAATAACGATACAAGCGTATATTAAAATGTGTATGTTGTATGTGAAAGACTAGATGTAGTGCGATAGGAGAGGGGGAAAGAGCAAGTGTGATGCCCCCCGAATGTATGCCAATATGTATGCTCAAGTAACATCGTCTAGAAGATCATCATTATCATGGTCAAAACTGAAAGGTGATGCATTTGAGACCTGGTAAGCTATAATATGTGGTTGATCAAGCAAAGAGCCATTGAGGTGTAAATTGTACATGCCCATAACATATTCTTCATTAGTGAAGGGAGGTAATGGATAACCATGCACATACCAACGAGTAAGATTTGGCGAATAGTCAAGAAATGATTCATTACAAATGAAAATGCGGCAAAATGGCATGGGAAATGAAATATTAGTATGATCCGGATCTAACGTGCCCCCTATGTAATCAATCCAAGATTGTCTAAGTGTAAGTGGAGAAGTGTGAGGAGCACATGCAAGAAATATTGTGAGATAAAGCACACGAAGACCATAAGCAATAGTAATGCGAATAAATCCATGGTAAAGATGAGCATCATGAGGAGGCAGAAAAATGTCATCTACTGTAAATCCTAGCCGAATCAATCCATCATATGTGCATATAGTATCAGAGCAAGTAGGATTGAATAGAGTGTGTTCCCAATAAGAGTCATTCATGAAAAGTGTGCATGTAAATTGAGGGCGCATTAATGGAGGTTGCACATGAGAAAGTGAAGTAGATGAAATGACGTCCAATGTTTGGACAGGCCCCTGATAAAGTACCATAATATTAGTAGAAGCAGGGGTGGCTCGGAAGCAAATATAACAATGTCTAACGTGCAAACGGTTCCCTCGAGTAAAGGTAAATTATCTAGATAATGTTCAGACCTTGGATTAGGAGCCAAATGCATAGTAGCAAAAACTAGAATAGGTAACGTAGTATTAGGATCCATGTTGCAATGCTGGAATGGTGCACGATCAATGGGGATCTCATATTCAAAGCCATCATGCAAGAATCTAACACATCGGTGGACCATTGAAGACACGACTTGCATTTGATGAAGCCATGGCTAACCAAGTAAGTAATTATACGAAAGTGGGATATCAACAACAAAAATGGAATAAGTATAGTCTTGGGCCCAACAGTGAGTGGAAATGTTATGGTGCCTAAGCAGACACGTGTAGTAGAATCATATGTGCACATAGAAAGAGACATTGGGTTAAGTTGAGCAACCGAAAGGCCTAGAGCCCGAATGAATGATAGAGGAAAAATATTAAGTTCAGAACTAGTATTGACTAAAACGTGATTGGGTTTTATATAATGATATCTTATGAAAGAAGTAATTAGTTGTTCTTTTACTAAACAGAGTATGTTTACATGATGTAATTAGGGTGTTGTTATATTTTTTTGTTGGGGCTGTTCGTTTACCAGATAGAACATGTTTTTTTTTTATTGAGGGTAAATTGAGGGTGTTTGAAAGGACCCACATCCTTGTATAATTGAGGATTTTTCTTGAGAGGAACCAAAACCTAGTTACAATGAAGGGGACCACTATTTAGGAACCCAATTGGAGCAACCATGAAACCATAGTGAGGATGCAGTGACCAACGACAACGGCCACAGCGAGTAGGACACCTATCAGTGAATGGAGTGAGAGCAACAGCCACCAGCGTCAACAGCGAGAGGAGTAGCCACCAGAATCAGCAGCAAGCGTAGCAGCCACGAGAGCATCAACAGTGAGCGGAGCAGCCACCAGTGTCAGCAGTGAGAGGAGAAGCAAGTGTCAATAGCGCGAGGAGAAACCACCAGCATCAGCAGTGAGAGGAGAACCACTAGCATCACAAGTGAGGAGGAACCACCAGTGTCAGCACGAGCAGAGAAGCTACCTCCAGTTCCGAGGAGGATCGTGCCTCGGGGGGATTTGAACCTGGGTGGGCAAGCACACAACCATGTGACTTGACCGCACCACTCCCACCCCATCGGCATTAGATAGAACATGTTAAAGTGATGTAAATTTGGTGATATTTGTGCTAATTTGTAGAGCTTCTCATTGACTGAAAAGAAATAAGTTTTATTTTATGTGGTAATGATGTTCTTGGACAATATGATGAGCTGCTCATTAACTAGAAAGAATATGTTTGATTAGTTTTTGGTAATGATGATTTTTGGACAGTTTTGTTACATTTTGGTATCAAAAGAATTGACAGAAAGTTTAACGTGGGAGATAAATTTTTTCTTAGGGTCAAACCTAAAAAGAGTTCTATTTCGTTTGGCAAGTCAGCTAAACTATCTCTTAGGTTTGTAGGACCATTTGAAGTCCTAGAGGTTGTTGGAACAGTAGCCTACAAGCTAGCACTGCCTCTTGCTCTATCCAGTTGATGCCTAAGTTGTTGATACAAACTTGTATATAGAGAGGAGGATCATTATCATAAACAACAAGATTTTCAGCTATAGCTTATGGAAAAGTAATTTTTTGAGAGAATGCATTAGAAAATGTTTTATAGATAACATCTAGAGGAGTGGTAGCAGGGATCCTAGTGGTAGCCAAAAGATTAATGATTTTAGCGTGGCACTTAGGATGGGCTAGCAAGAAATCATGGATAGAGATAGCCATGATGAGAGGATCCTAGAAAATTAAAAACCATAAAATTATGAGGACCCTAGGAGTATTCGAGTGACAGGTTCACCAAATGATTAAGCAAATATATGATTTATAGATGCCTAAATCTAATTACAATGTAGCGGTAAATGAATATGTAATTAAGTACAGATTTGATCCAAGCAAATAAGCAATTTAAATTTGAAAGCCTATTTGCAAATGAGGAGATAAAATAACTTAGTTGTTTTGTAATGATCTAAAAAGTGTGTAGAGCTGGAGAACTAGAGAATCCAAAGTGTTGATTGTCACAACGAATCCCAGAAAAAATGTAAAGATGTCAGAATACACTAGATTGGGGTAGTTGGAATGGGTCAAGGGTGCTACAGACTTCCTTTGGGCATTGGTGACAACTCATATGGTGCAAAACCCTATTTCACAGGGTCGTAAGATGTTCATTGTCCTTCGCTTCTTATCGCTAGTATATCACACCAAGCCCGCAAATGTCACATGTAACCTGCAATGAAGAAATTACCTAAAAAACCCTCAAAAGCACGTCAAATCCCAAAAATAAAATAATACAAATGAGGGGTCTAATTGTCCTCATCTGTCAAACGAGTGATCTTACGACCGAGCATTGCACTACATTTCAGACCCATAGTAGTTCTATGTACGTGTGTGCAGAATTGTGTCTTGGGTGGCTCTTGTGAGTGTCACACTTGACAGTGAGCAAGTAGCTATATGTAAACAATGTAAGTAGATATATACATGAAAGAATGAACTTCCCCTCTTATGCGTGTGTGTAGAAGAATTAGTCCCTTGCCCTTGTGTGTGGATGTTAGATGGATGCTTGAATGCTCTTGATAATGGCCTTTGAGATGCAACCTTAGGTGGTGATAGCTAATGCTTAGTGCTTGTTCCTTTATTATGATCACATAACTTTATATTTATATGATTCCCTTGCTTGAATTTTATAATTGACCTCGAAAAGGTTGTGTTAGTGCTCGTTTTGAGCTCACTCCTTTGTTTTAAATGTGCCTTCGAAAAAATTTCATGTCATGTTTGTTAGAACTCTGAAACACGCGTGTTCAGATGATAAACCCATGTTAAACCAAGAAAAAATTCCATGTTTGATCATAAATCTAGTATGAATCCTCTTTTTCAGTCAAGGAAATCATAACCATGTCATTTCAGAGAAATATCCACGAAGGCATTGTTGGGTGATCATGTTAATCCTTGTAAGTTCCCATGTATGTCGTTCCTTTTATTTTCAATGCAAGTTGTACTTTGTTCTCCAATGCCCAAAGGTCAGTGGTCTGATTTAATTGGTTACACTATATCGGTTTCTATTTGTGAAATTATAAAAGTTACTTAATGGTTGCAAAGTGCAAACCAAACTCTGAAACTCAACGAAATATTCTAAGGAATATTTGAGTTATACGATGCAAAATACAAATATAACCCTGCTCACCGAAAGGAACACATGTTTAAATGTGATTGGATCAGGGAAACAAATTATTGGTGCAATTTTGCATCAAAGGCCCAACGTAATGTAAAGTGCAAATATATCCCCGAAGTTTGACGGGAAACACTTGTCAACTTCTTAGCCAAAATCAGAGAGTAGATGTTCTGGTCAAAATTGTAGTTTGGCACTTGTTCGAAGAAATATACAAAAATGCAAGTAGACTCCCTAGCCTCGCAATGTCTCAGGTTAAGCCACGTGGAAGACTCACAATCAAAAGGATAAACAGATCAAAAGGTCATGATTTAAAGCATTAATAGTTTCTGCCATAAATGCATGCATACGGATTAAAGTACAAATTTTAAAGGGTTTTTCGATCATTTCCATTTTTCACCTTACACATGAGAAATTTAGATGCCATAGCAGCGTTAATTCATGAAAGAAAGAAGAAAAATCATCTGTGAAGTGGTGAAAGTGAGCCAAGGAACTCAAAGTTACGGAAGCAGAGGAAAATTTCATAGATTTTGCAAAGAAATGGGTAAGTCTTTGCTTTACCTTAGTATTCTCAATACTTAAATTGGGATTAAGCAAAATTAAGAGGAAAGATCAAAAACTACAAGATGAGGTCTCTAGAATCATGTTTCCATGTAAATTCAAATATTTATAGTAATTTAGAAAAATTCATGGATACAAAATTACTAAATGCTGATTTAGATGATTTCCTGTGAAAACTTTGTGCTCCGAATAAGAGCCAATGGTGGCGGCCATTAATGCCAGCCACATTGCCTTAGAAGTTGTGTTTCCACCATCTATACACTCTCCTGAGCTTGTATGGTTGTGCACTTAAAACTATGACCCGGAGAAGAAGGAGGTACTAGACAGAAGTGGGGAAAGAGTAATACATTTGACACCAGAAGCTTTTAGGGCAATACTGGGGTTGCCAAAGTTGGCTCAACCAATAATTGCCACCGTTGAATCAACACAAATTGATTATAACCCAAGACATGATGAATATGCTGAATTTTTAAATTCCCAATGGTTGAAAGAAAGAAATCTATCTGTCAAAAGAATCCCCAAGAAATTGACTAAGGCCATGTTTGTTGAAGAGGTTGAGGGCCTCATTATAATGCTAAGTAGGATGGAAATGTTAGAAGGGGTTAACAATTTTCAAGAGTGGATGTGCCCCTTCATAATGGTTATATTGGAATAACAGGGAAATTTCTACTGGGAAAGCTTTATATCAACATTTATTCATGCTCAACTCATGACAATAGCTATAAAAATCAAGACAAGTGATCCAGTTGATATTAGTTTCTACATGTTGTCTTATCTCATCTATAATATTGCATGTTTCAAATCATTCCCAGGTCTCCTACCACAAACAAGTTTTGAATACCATAAGGTGTATGATGTGTATTCACAATTGATATTGGACAAGTGGAGAGGAAATTTCAAGCAGGTAGATGATGTCTTCATTGCCCCTATAACTTACCTTTTCAAAATAGAATGGGAGCAATACAAATTATATGTTGGTGTTAGGGCTGTAATTATGGAATATGGTTGCATCTTCATACAGTACAAATTTTTCACATATTTCAGGGTAAGTGGATTTGAAGGAAAACCCTACAAGTTGCCTAGATATGTGGATGATAAGTGGGTCTTAATGGAACTTTCAAGACAATTGGCCCTTGTACATAAAAGTCTTGCAAGGAGACATAAAACAAACATAAAATTCCCTCTCAAAATTGGGAGATATTCTTTCCAAATAATAGCAAAAGCCATATTAGTGGATGAATAGTTGGAAAGATTTCAAATGGATAAATTTGCACCAAGGCCTAATTATGACATTCGGCGGGTTTTCAATATAGGTGAACATGAAACCCATTTTGAAGACTACTGGATGACTTGTATGGACGAAGAAGAAGTTAGATTGAGGGATTATTCTAGAATTACTTTAAGACAAGTTATTGACTTCGAAATTGTTGTAATTCCTCAAGGAATAGGAGATGATAAAAATGTGGTGGGTCAATATTACCTTGACCAAAAAGGTGGGGTCAAAATTAATCAGTCCTATAGATTGGAAAGAGAAATAATCAAATGATCCTCATGAAAGAATTACTAATGTAATGAGAAGAACCCTGAGTTGGCTGATCGGGAAGGGTTTAGATTTACCCTTACAAAACACAAAAGTGCTAAGGAAGTTCTGAGAATTGAAGACTTTGAAGGAAGATCTCCCTCCCCTGAAAGAGGGAGCAGATAAAATGGACCCCTTGGATGGAAAAGCTCCCCAATTACCCAGAAAAAAACCAAATATTGAGACCATTGATGAACGGACAACATCCACAAGCAGGACTGGAACTTCAATGACTGCCTTGACTCAAAAGGCAGAGGGAGTGCTCCTGAAGGCTATGCAAGATGCTCTCATTTCTTCAACAGTGCCAATACAAGCCAAGGGGATAGGTTTGACTACACCCAGAATTCCCTCAGTGGTATTACCGGGGTTACCTTGTGTACTAAAGAAGATGAGGGGATCTCTGTCAAATGTTGATCCAACACCTATAGTGCAAAGTGCTAAGGGAAGGGAGGGCCTTGAACTCAAGTGTTTTGAAAGATCTATAAAAATGGATAAAGTAATATTGCCTTTGGAAAGGGATATATGTGGTCATGACAGTTGAATATTATTTTTAATTATGGATTTCAATTATGTATGTAATGTGGAACAATGTAGTAGGATTTCATTCTATTTTAATAGAATTCTATACCTATTATTAACATAAAATTCATTGTAACATCTTAATTTTTTTGCATTTGAAAAAGAAATCAAAATGGGGTTCTATAGGGGCCCTAGCCTAGGAAAATTTTTACATACATTCTTAACATTATACCAAAAAAAGGACTAAGGGAAAAATATCTAATCTTCTACTATTAAGAAATCCTCCTTGAAAGAAGGAATTTTCTTTAAAAGTCTATTCTTCCTAAATACAAATTCTTCTATCCCAATTTCTATCTGGACAAATAAAATGCCCCCTACTGAACTATGAGACATGCCCAGAGCCATGAGATCATCGAAATTTTCCCTAAGACCATCCAAAATGCCAATAAGCTCTATTTTCTTCTTGTAAGAATAAACCCAGCCTTTGAGATCCAAACCGCCCTTGCAAAGTGCTTTCTTCCCTGATGCTTTAAAGGTAGAGGGTGGAATGGAAGTGTTTGTTGTGGTTGGGAGTGCATTCATGTCAGTTTTTGGAGTAGATTGAGCTGGAGGTTTGGAGCTAGACTCGCCCCTGCATTTCTTCATGAATATTTTGTTGGCCTCTTCTCCAAAGTAGAAATATGTTGCTCCAACTCAGTCAACTTGCGAGAAAGAGTGGGCACAGTTTTTATAAACATCCCTTCATCGAGCACATAATATTCTGCAAGAATTTATTTCACAGTAAATTCCTCATTACAAATAAAGGGACATGTATTATCAACTGCACCCTTCACATCCAGCTTGCTCTTGAGCCAAAATTGCTTCAACACCTTAGGAGTATTTTGATGCTCCCACCTAAAAAGATGAAAATACATCATTTGGAAAGAAGAAAAAATGGGACTAATCCTTATTAGTTTTTGAATTAGATCTAATTGAACAACCT
This sequence comes from Taxus chinensis, assembly GCA_019776745.2. Taxonomy (NCBI): domain Eukaryota; kingdom Viridiplantae; phylum Streptophyta; class Pinopsida; order Cupressales; family Taxaceae; genus Taxus; species Taxus chinensis. Next base: position 94,719,752 of record CM034151.1, read on the forward strand.
GAGTTGTCAATGGCCCATCATAGTCCTCTAGATCTGTAATTCCAAATAACATTCTTATGAATGCTTCATCTGGGTCTGACAAATCAAAAACTGAGTTTAAATCCTCAGAGGAAATCTCTTTCAAAATGGATGCTAATGCTACTCCCACCATATTGTAAACAAATAATTTCACTAAGCTTCTCGCACTTAAAAGAAGGGATGTGAGTTTGTAGAAGAAATGGTGGGAATTTATAGTGAAGATGGGGTCGACGAGTTGAGCTGAGCAAAATCATGGTGAGTTGATTGCTGAGATTGTCTATGATATTCGCACGAGGAAGATAAATGTGAAGCAAATTGATATCATACAAAAAGGAGGTAATTGGCCTGATGTAACACAACACATGTTGAAATACTCAGCTCAGAAAGATATGAAAATAATTGTGTGTGTTTCGAGATGGATTCCCAAAAGGCGGGAATGATTAACATCAAATCAAACTATTTGGGGGGGGGGCTTAAAAATCACTATGAAGGGTTTCCCAACCTACCCGAAATAGAAATGATCAAGTTGATGATGTCAAATGAATGACATAGGCATCCCATTCATCATAAAGGAATGAAATATACACCTGAAAACATTTGTAAATATCTCTCCACATGACACAATAGGGAATAATATATTTTCAAAACAAAAGAATCAAATATTGTTCATTAGGAATATTCCTTGAAAATATTCGAAGTTTTGGGGGGGGGGAAGTAAAGAAAGAATCAAAGGTTATATAGATATGAGAGGCATGTTCTCATATTGAGGGGGGGTTAATTTTTCTAAGATTTTATAAGAAACATTGTAGACTGATAAGCATTCTTGAAAACTTGAATTGAATTCAAATACCTGTGATTTGTTTCACCTTTCAAATCTTCTTATGTTAAGATGGTTGCAAGTGTACAACCATTGACAAACATTGAGATCATAGGCTTTATTTTCCCTTGCTGAGAAATCTAAAAATCTTGAAATAAATTGTGTATGTTCATGAACATTTCTATCTTTGTTTTTGGGTGATATACTTTAAATCAACCATTTTTCTCTCCTGTTGCGATCTTGTGTTGATAATTCCTTTGAAGTACACTAGATATTTTCTCAGTGGTGGTGTTTTGACAATTGCAATTATGCTATGGGTAGATCTTTCCTTTCATAATATGATAAAACATTTTAAATTCATTATGCATCCATTTTGATTGAGAAGATTTTTGTAATTCTTTGACTGAATCTTAGGCGTAATGGATAAGGAATTGTCAATGTTTTATTGAGAGGTTAACATGAGCTTTTGTGTTTAATTTATTGAAGATTATGTGAAAGCATGTATTTTTAGGCTTCTATGAGTGCATATCTTCTGGTTAAAGGGTAACTTCTGGTTGTTTGATGTTTTCTTTTCATCATGAGCATTTTTTTGACACTATTAGAGTTTTTGAGAATTGTGTATAATCAAATTTATCCAACTTTAATCTTCGACTCCTACACAAATACAAACCTATAATTGACAAATCCTTTTTGAACTGTTTTTGTTTGCTTTTCTTATGAACATTTACCAAGGGTCTTTACCATTTTTACCTTCCCTTTTCATAAATATTCAGAAGCAGACCGAAATTTCCACTATCTAGAGTAACCTGAGTCTTACTTGAGTGACATTTTCATTATTTAGTGTGACAACTCGTGAGGGTTAAATAGTGCATACATTGACCATGTTCATTTAGGACTGGTCTCCAAATTACAAAGAGAAGACTAAGAAACTGTGATTCCACTTATTTTTCTCACAAGTTCAAGTTACAAAATGTGTTCTCTCACCTTGATTATAGGTAGGACCTAAAGCAACAGGGAAGGTCATCCCCTTTTTACATGCCACTCAGTCCCTCCAATGCCCGGTTTTGAATAAGTTTCTCAGACATCTTCCCCGGCTACAAAATGACAAGTATGTTATACTTAAAGAATCCCACTTCAAGTACTAATGCTACCTAGCCCACAGGAGGTGTAAGATTGGGTACCAACATGAAGACAACCAAAAGATAAGATGTCCAAATGGATAGAAAGGACCCAAAAGATGTGAGCAAAGTATAAAGAGGTTGAGGGTGCTCAGAGGGGATGGAGGTTCCTGACTTTGATGTTTTGGATGGGTGTTTGTGTCTAGGATGAGAAATGCCAAAGTATGAAAAGACAGACTGGACTAGAAAGAGTGCAATATCGAAAGTAGAAATAGAAAGCAAACAAAGATGGCCAAAGACATGGGTTAATTAATACTTTTCTTACTTAGGAATGATATGAATAGTAGTATGCGACCAGGACTAGATATATACCCAAAGTGCATGATTTAGTGTCTACAAATGGTACTAACAAGTTTGTGCTCTCTATATCATATTTTCCTTTTAAAAATCTTAATGAAACTCAATAATTTATAAAAATATGAATTATGAAGGTTTAATCTATTGTTGTGATATTTTTTCCTTTAGAGTTACTCATTTTTAGTGGCAGATCACATATTAATGTTCTTACTAGATTTAACAACCTACTCATTACTCTATTTTAAGATAGTCATATATGTAATCCTATAAAGAAAAATTAAAGAACCTTGGGGGTACTTCAAATCTTGTAAGTGGGATCTTGATCTTAGAAAAGTTCTAATAAAAATTCAAATCCCTTAATTAATGTTTATTATAAACTTTCCATAATATGGATTGAGCCCCCTATGTTCCTAAAATCTTTAACGGGACCAAGGTTTAACAACCCCTATTCCAATCAATGGATCTTATACATGTATTGTTTCAATAAAATTTGATGTGCAAGTGTGCTAATTAATATCCTTGCAAAAACTAACCTTCAAGTATGATCTTTGAGAAAACATAACACAAAAATAAAAAACTAATTTTCTCAACTTCATTCCCTCATTCATCAGTTCAAACAACCCAAATATTCCAACCAAGATATATAATTACATTCAAATCAAAAAGAGAGAAAAATGGGAAACCACAGAGATTAAGTCAAATTATGAACCATAATTTAGATCTCTAAGATGTAACATATTCTACCCAGATTTCTTATCATGTTACAGATATGAATCAGAGGTATATGTATCTAAGAATTAGATACTCTTAATAGGAAAATGAATGTAGTTCATAATCATATTAATTCAACAATCTTGAATTCATGGGGTACATTAGTCGGTGTTACTCAAACATGCACAATATACTCTAGATTTCAACATATGAGTTACTTAAGCCAAGATGATTACATTTATCGCTCCTCTAGTTAAGACATGAATTGACACTATGGTCATCTCAATTGATGTGCTGAAATACAAATCTTCTACCATGATACCTTCTTAAGAGATAGTTTATAATCCCATAACTCAAGTTCCATTATGGTGAAGGTTGTCTCATTTCAGAATTCAATTTGAACTCTTGTTTTAGTTCTTTGGAATAAAGGTTAGGATTTATTAACCATAAAATCGATAGGCTTTGGTTTCAATCACTCCCAACATAGTGATCCATGAATAAACAAATAAAATTACAATATAATAAGAATGAAACCTTGAACTTAATCCAATTCTTACAAGCTTAAGTTTATAGTCACTAAATCACACACTTTGTGTATTATTTAGTCTCGGTCTCATAGTACTATTCATATGGTTTTTGAGTGAAGAAAGGACTAATTAACCCATGTCCTTTGGCCATTTTATGTTGTTTTTTTCATCACTTCCAACCTTCCACATGCACTTACCCAGTCTATTTTGTCATTTTACGTTCATCCTATCTCTGACGGGGGCGCCCAACCAGAATTGGAGCACCCCAAGCGCCCTGATCCACTTTGTACTTTGCTTTTATCTTTTGGGTACTTTTTAGCTATTTGAGCTTTCCATATTTTTAGTGGTTAGCCTTTTCAAGGTTAATTACAAAATTAAATCAAGAGAACCATATAAATATAAAGTTATGAGACATAATGAGGGACCAAGCACTAAGCACTACTACCATCACCTAAGGTTGCATCCATCAAAGGTTTCTATTGCTCCATTGCATCCATATAGCTCTATCACAAGGGGAACAAGACTGGTTTTCTGCATCACACTTCATATGAGGCCAGTTAATTCTATTCCATGCACTATCTATTTACATTCTACATCTAGTTAATGCTCGCTACTCACAAAGTGCGACTAACACAAGGGAACCTAGGGCACAATTTACACACACAAACACCTAGAACTACATTGGATCTGAGATGTAGTGTAGTGCTTAGTGATAATTCCATCCATTTGGCAGCTGAGGATAGTCTGACCCCTTCATATGAATCTTTTTTTAGGGGTTTGATGCTTTGTTTGGGGTTTTTCAGGTGTTTCCTCCATATTTGATTTACAGTGACATTTAGCACAGTTCAACGACATTCACGCAACAGGAAGCAAAGGCAGACGATCACCCAATGACACTTTGGAGGAGGTTTCTTAGTATTTTTTGTAGACCAGGGTGCCCAAATCTCATACTAGGGCACCACAGGTGCCCCCTTCCTTCTCTAGGTTCCGCAGTTTGCTCAAATATCTTAGATCTAAACTTTTCTGAGCCTCGGTGTGGTCATTTCCTCTTCTAGTCCAGCCAGTCTCCATTGTGACATAGTCCTGACATATCTGTAAATCAGCTAAGGACTTCTTAACCCTATTTACACATTAGGGTTTCACATTTCCATTTACTTAGTTGCTTGGTTGTATTTCAATATTTATTTACCTGTTATTTACTTCTTCACATAACATTTAGATTACACTAAATTAAGTCTCCATTTTCCATTTTAGTTTAATCATTTTGGTGAACCCCATTTTGATCTTCACACTTTTTGGATCCTTATTCTTTGTTGATCATCCTAGAATCTAGTCATCATGAATATCTCAATCAATGATTTTTTACTTGCAAATCCTAATTTACAGTGTAGAGTCCAACATCTTCTTGCTACTACTCGCATACATATAAACATGCATCCTGATTTGGTTTATCAATCATGTGTTGATGCATTCTCTCAGCATATTGCCTTCAAATCTAATCCTCCTGCTTATATTAACACTTTTGACAATGACCCACCCTTGCATATCATGATTCACATTCACAATATGGGTATTAAGTGCACTTTAATTGACAACGGATTTGAACTCAACTTATGTCTCATTTCATTCATTGAGAAGCTCGGTATTTCTACTCGTGATGTAAGTCCATATTGTCTTTCACTACGTGTATATGATGGTTCCATTTGTCCATGTGTTGGTCATATTACATTACCTATCACTATAGGGCCAAAAATTGTTAACACAATATTCTTCATCATTGATTTCCCAGTCTCTTATAACTATTTTCTTGGTAGGTCATGGCTTTACGTCATGCAAGCCATTACTTCTACTATACATCATTGTCTTAAATTCCTACATGAAGGCATTGAATATATTGTTTTTCATGGCCTTGATCCATTCCAATATTGTGACCAAGATCCTAATACTAGTCTTCCTATTCCATGCAATGATATTGTTGGTGTGTGTGACCTACCTAGTTATCATCCACATCAAATGGTGAGTCATCTCGCCTTGCGAGAGTCAAAGGTTGTAGGGAGTCAAATGACAAGTGTCAGATTCTGTCATAGAATCTATCATTGTCATTTGTGTCAGTGCGTCATAGGAGTTACATTCCTTATTTGGAATTGTAACTCCTCCTTTAGTGGTGTCATATGCATCAATCACGTCATATGCGTTAGTGGTGTCATAGGAGTTACTTTCCTTGTTTAGGCATGGGGGTTACACAACACCCCTATTTGTACTTATTTTTTTCGATCTATGAGCATGAGCAGACCTGTTTTCTTATTTGCATATTCTTTCCATTGTTTGAATCTTTCTTATTGTGTTGGAGCTACGACGTTACCATCGGAGTGCAACTTCGTTGTGGTGCATTGTTTCGATATCGGTTCTCGCATATCCCTCTTTCATGGTATCAGAGCGCGAGGTTTTGGTAAAATGTGCACTCTTCGTTTATCAGTTGCTTATTACTTCTGGTTTCTTCTTATTTCCTCATGCAAGTTTTTTCGATTATTACTTTGGAATCGTATTGCTCACCTTGCATTGAGGTTTCAGCAGTTACAAGTTTGAGGGTATTTTGGTTGATTTGATTTATCAGTTTCTGAGTTCGTGATTGCTTCTATTCTTGTGAGCTCAGTTTTTCTTTGGTGTGGACTTATGGTTCATTGTTGTCTTGAGGTTACCTTTGCATGGATGTTTTCTGCAATGTTGGCTCATGCTTTGGTCTTCTTGACTCATGTTTCAACCTCCACTCCTTGTGATTCAGAATTACCTGCTTGTGCATTGGTGGAACAGGCTCGTTTGCATTTGCCTTCCCACTGTTGTGATCAACTTGGGGTCATCGTATTTGCCTTGTATTGCTATTTTACAGGAATTTGTATTACATCTGACTCCACCATTTGGCTCATCCTTCTAGTTTGGTGCTCATCTCTGCATGCAGTTGGTTATTTCTCTTGCTCATTCCCATACTGGTTCTTCAACCCTTGCATTTTGTTTGGGCTTTGGACTTGGGTATGGTTTTTATTCGATCTAGTTGTCATATGTCTGTGGCTCATCCTACATGTTCGAACCGCTACATAGTCATTACAACGTCCCCCGTTGGATACTTCTCCGCATCCCAAGATATCCTCTGCATGCCTTGGAGGATCAGCTCACTCTCGTGCTTTCGGAGAACCCTGCTCGCCCCTGTTTGGCCTGGTTTGGGTCGTGGTTTCCTCTATGTTAGTGCTTGTTGCCCATGTTTTTGTGGTTCGAAACGTTCTCTCATCTGGTTTTCTTACCTTTGCCCTATGGCTTGCTATAGTGCATGTGTTTTTTGGGTGTTCGAATTGCTCAGTGTTCGTGATTTTCATCACTGAGTTGTAAGCTTCATTTTCTCGTTGGCTTTGGTTTTGTTTCTTATTGTTGAATCTGTATGCATTCGACTATTGTGACTAGGTGCCATCTCCTCTACGTGTAGACTCAGCTCGACTCCTTGGGCATCCCCCTCTACCTTGGTGAGATTTCGGCTTAATAGTTCACACGTTGACCAACTATGACTTAGTGAATACCACATCCAGCCAGCTCCATGCTTCGAGCCACCCGAGCCTATCCTTTTTTAGGATTGATTTGGAGGTTAAAAAATATTCCCTTAATGTTTTAAGGTTAAAAACATTTATTTCATGGCATTGTAATAATCTTTTTGATATTTTTTTGCTTGTTTTATTATCCTTCCTTTGTGAGGTATGGGGTTGGCAGGAGGCTAATCCCCCCTCGCAATAAAAACAAACCCTATCTAAAATTTGATGCCATTTCCAATGAGCATACATATGACACCCTTTGCATGCGTTTAGGGAACTTTTTAAATCCGTTTGCAGGGCTTATTGGCATTTTCCATCAGTTGCAGGAATCATTTTTTTGCTATAACTTTTGACTCGTTGCTCAGTTTTGAGAACTTCTTTAGTCAAAGTTGCATGTTTTTTCACACACTACATGATGGGATTATTAGTTTTGTAAACACACTATTTTATAAAGTGCCACATTCTAGGGGGTGTCATTATATTGCTTGTGTAGGCTCATTTCAAATCATCTTGAGCATTGTACTATCCCTTTTATTGCTTGTGGACTTGTGAGCGTGTCCGCCATAGTCTTACGGCAAAGGGGTTTTTTCGTGCGACGTGAGATGCCATTTCTCACAAGGCCTTATCTTCCCCTTCTTGTTTTCACTCGTTCTTGTGCTTGCTTACTGTGTCGAACTGTTGCACCCAATGAACCTTGATTGTGGTCTCCACTCTTACGCGTTATTACAATGATTACAAGGTGAGTGATTTAATGGTTCTCGATGCACAGTCGCATCTGATTGTAATCAATGCACTAAACTATAAAGTGCCGCAAAAAGGGGGGGTTAAACTAGTATTCTTTGGAGGCTCCTCTCATCATGGACATTGAATTTCATCACTCCTAGTTGTTCAACTAGGACTAGGAAACTACCTACAATGGAAGAATGGAATACTCGATCATTGCATTATGTATAACTTGTTACCACATCTTCTTGGGATGACACCTGAACCTATTGACTGCATTCATCACCAAAATTGGTTGAACATGAGAATGACATGGCATACGGGCTTCTTTGTCTTACTATACCGGAGGACCTTCAATGTCGAGTAGAGTTCACAGAGTCTACGCACCAAGCTTGGAATTTCATTCAAAATTTTCATGGAGACTTTGATCCTCCTTCATCTAGTTATGGATCTTATGATGATCTTGCATCCATGGAGGAAAGTGAGTTCACCGATACTTTTTCTTATGAAGGGCCACCCACACATATTTCTTCATGTGATGACAGTTCCACTAACACAGACTCGTTTGGTTCTACTTCTGATGACGAGGATTGTGCACCTAGTTCTAATGTCAAGAGTACTATAGAGGAATCTTCTCCTTTTTCTCTCACTATTCCAGAGAGTGTTGACACATCCCACATCTCATCAGATATTGAGCAGTCTCCTATACAGCCTCATACAATCATCACACCCGCCTCTTTTCCACCTTCAGTGTTTGAGGCCCCTTTCACTCCTCCACCTTCATTGGATGACTCATACCTATCTGACATCACTCTTCTGTTTGTTGAGCCCCCTCATTGGGACGAGTATCTACCTGACCTTAGTCATCTTTTCACAGAGTACACTTGTGATGTACTATAGGTTCCTCATCCATCTACAAGTATTTTAGAGGAGTTCATCATCTCCATTGACCGTTGTTGGGAGTGCCCCTTCTGGGACTCTTACCACTTCCAATTTTTACGAGAGAAGTTCATTGATCCACCCTTGCTTGTGGATCCATTTCCACTCTATTGTGGGGGATGTTTTGTTGCCTTCACATTCAGTTGGACATCCTTTCTACAAGTGTTCACCCTTCATACTCATTGACTTGAATTTCTACACTTGTGACATTACCTTTGGTTCTTTACGAAGAAGTTCACTCACTTGCTAGACCTATGTCACACTTTCGTGAACCAAACTCAAAGTTCTTCATGTTATTGCCTTATGTTTCCTTTGTAGAGTGGGTAGACTTCCAACACTTCATTTTTGTCCTTCCTAAGGGTAGGCACACAGTTCAGTGTGGGTTGCTCTTCTTCAGTCCAGAGGCAGAGGATCTCGTGATCGACATTCTTTTGGGAGACTTCTTAGAGTTACATATTTTAGATTCATCCATGAAATCTTCTGCATCCCTCTCGTCTCCCTCTTCTCCTCCTCTGTTTCCTTCTAGAAAGATGTTGTTTGTATATGGGCACCTTATCAGGCCTTTAGTTTCCGGGCCCCATTGGCACATCTTTCTTAGTTGTCTAGGGGAGTCTTCTTTTCTGTTCTATCTTACCATGACCTCTACCTCGGCTTTGATGAAGGGGGGTGTTGGTGTGTGTGACCCCCTAGTCATCATCCACATCACATGGTGAGTCATCTTGCCTTGCGAGAGTCATAGGTCTTAGGGAGTCAAATGACAAGTGTCAGATTCTGTCATAGAATATGTCATTGTCATTTGTGTCAGTGCGTCATAGGAGTTACATTCCTTATTTGGAATTGTAACTCCTCCTTTAGTGATGTCATATACGTCAGTCACGTCAAATGCGTCAGTGGTGTCATAGGAGTTATTTTCCTTATTTAGGCATGGGGGTTACACAACACCCCTATTTGTACTTCCTTTTTTTGATCTATGAGCATGAGCAGACCTATTTTCTTATTTGCATATTCTTTCCATTGTTCGAATCTTACTTATTGCATTGGAGCTACGACGTTACCATCAGAGTGCAACTTCGTCGTGGTGTATTGTTTCGATATCATTTCTTGTATATCCCTCTTTCAGATACTATAGATGATCCTCAACCTATGGATGAACCACCTCATTCGCCACTACTTGAAGGTGATATTTGTGTGATAGATGCAGTCTCTTCTATGCCACCTTCTGCTACTAGTGCTATGATTCTTTATTAAGGGCTTGTCTACTCTATGCATGTCATTCTATCTCCTACACATCCACATGCACCACCTTCATTAGCAAACTCACCATTCACATGTACCCTTTCCATGAATGATTCATATTAGGAACTTATTTCATTTGATCCTACTTGTAATGTCCCTATATTCTTGCATGACAGTTTATCTCAGGTTGATTTCACTTTTGAGGTCCACTATCCTCGTATTCATGATCCTCATTTATATTATGGCTTCATCACTATCACTGTTGCTTATGGTTTACGTGTCTTCCATCTTACAATCTATCTATCGCGCACCCCTTGCTCTTCTCCACTCACATTAGGGGAGTCTTGGATTACATATATATGGGATACATTGGACCCTAATCGTATTGATATATCATTTCCTATGCCTTTAGCAATATATTCATTTGCAATATTTATTTTTTGGGATATACATAAAATATCACTCGATGGTATGTATGTGGATTTCCAATCCCTCCATTCACTGATGAGGAATATGCTATGGGCATGCACTGTCTATGCCTTAATGGCTCATTACACGAACAACCCGACACTATAGCCTATCAGGTTTCCGATGCAACACCATATGGCTTCAATCCAGACACTGAAAAACTTCTAGATGACATTGCATGATCACGTTCTTCATATTACACACTTGGGGGGCATAACATCACTCAATCCCCCCATCTTTGCATTGTCATATCTCTCATCTTCACATTATCATAAATCAATCTCCTTGCATACGCATGCTCATCACATGTCTTAGCATCATCAATACCCGATGACACACTCTTGTGCTTCGGTTCACACTCGACTGTTGAGGGCATACTACACATGAACCCCACACACTCAACATTAGACATTACACCTTACACATTCTACACATCACATGGTCATCTTTCATTATCGCATACACTACCCACATCTTCTTCTGTGTACTGTAATCACTACCCGATGACACACTCTAGTCTCATGGTCCATACTGGACTATTGAGGGTATACATTAAAAATGTAACTTATCACATTCACACATTCATCATTCAACCTCCTACAATGCAACATTCCTAGGTTAATGACATACACTACAAGTTAAATGGTCACCTATTCCATCATTTTGTAGTGGTATACACTTTAGGCTACATCGCCACTCCCTCTATTCATCTTGTAGTGATATACGCTTTAGGCTAAATCATCACTCCTTCAATCATCTTGTCATGATATACGATTCAACTATAGGGTCATGCACACATCATCTCTAGGTCACATATCATCAACACACATACACACTCATCATAGTGCATTACACACAACACAAAGTTTGACCATTTCCTGATGACACACTGTTTTTTTATGGTTCATTCTTGATTGTCAAGGGGGAAAAAAATGAACCTCATTTCATACAATTCTATTCACTCAGGGGGCAAGCGGCTCCTATCACCCATTTTGCATTCCATTCCATCCATCACAACATGTTGCATATCTTGGTTGCTTTTACCCTTGCTTGCATTTGCTTTTCCATGTTCATCTTATTACACATGTTAGATAGATTTCTTATATGTCATTATCTTTACCATACACACATGTGTGTTCACATCCTTTTCTAGTTGTGATTGTAGATACAAAGCTTCTACATGCAACATGGTTGCTTTGCTACTACCAGTCCCACTGTGGCCTCCTGGAGGCATCCACTTCTGTACATTATAGGTGTTATTGTTTCATAACATACTACTTCTTGGTTATACACACTTTTTACATACTAGTTATTTTTCTAACATTTTAACGGGTGCTTCATGTGCAACAATTATTTTGCAGGATTACTTGCTTCCATGGCTATCTGTTGTTTGTACTTGCTTGTATTTGTTTGCTATTATGTGTGGGAATTTCCCTTTTTTTTGTGCTCACACTTGTTTGTTTGTCTATGACTACTATGGTCTTGAGTGTCTTGCAACATCGCGAGTGGTTTCCCATGTTTGAAACCTGCTTTTCGTGGTCCATGATTGGTTTCTTGTGTGTTTACTTGCATTCTAGCTTACACATTGTTTTGGTAGCTTACACTTATTTTCTACATGTATGTTTTTTCATACTAACACTTTTTTTTCCTAACCATTTGTTTGTGTGTGCCTTGGTTTCTACCAAACGCATTCCCTTCCCCCTACAGGGAAGCGTTACAATATATGTGTTCAATGCTGTTTTGGGGTCACATTCTCCTATCTGCGATGTCTCATGCACCCCCAAAGAGGGGGGGCATCATTTGGGGTTTACATACTACACAACACAATACTGATATAGTTCAATTTTTTAGTTTTCATCCATGACACGGTGGGTTGTACAATGAGTAGGTTTAGACCAGTCTATAGAACTCTGATACACAATGGCTTTTATAGGACGTGTTGTCCTTAGTATTTTGGGGAGCAGTTACATGTTAGAGGATACATCAGAATTTCCTCCCTACACTACTTTGGCCAGCAACGTCGTATCACCCAAAAAACTAGGCAATATAAAGTTCTCTTCATATTCTTAGGGAAATAGCTACACGCTGGAGAATAACACAAATTTCTCCCTACCAAAGTGGCGTGAGATCACCCAAAAAACTCACACTTCACTAAAAGTTACAAGATATCCTTTTTACACCCTTCTTCTCATCACAGATCATGTGCACATGTTTCTTTTTCATTTTTGTACTTTCATTACAATATTTTTACTATATACATGTGGTTTTTACACACATATACATGCGTATTTGACTACTTGATCATCTTCTCCTTTGCAGGTCCATCTGTATGGGAAATAACCAGTCAACAATAAACAACAACATTTTGCGGCAACAAACACCTCAGACTAACATGGAGGTACATCATACACATTGGCAGGTACACATGTGCTTCCTCACTAGGTTCACTCTCATCACTTTTTTACACTTTTGTATCTTTATTCTCCACGTTCCACTATTTTCTCATTCCATGTTTTGTCTAGTCCCTTGGCGCATTTTCTACATCACTCTACATGGATATCACATATGCATCTCTATCTACTTTATGTTATTGAGCATTCTTCTCACCAACATAAAGTGGGGGGAAATCTAGTCACTAAATCATGCACTTTGGTTATTATTTAGTCCTAGTCTCATATTACTATTCATATGGGTTTTGAGTAAAGAAATTACTAATTAAGCCATGTCCTTTGGAAAATTTACATTGCTTTCTGTCATCATTTCCGACCTTCCGCATACACTTTCCTAGTTTGTTTTATCATTTTATGTTCATTCTATCTCTAACTGGGGTGCCCAGCTAAGATTGGGGCACTGCAGGTGCCCTAGTCCCCTGTGGGCGCCCTAATCCTCTTTGTACTTTGTTTTCATCTTTTGCGCACTTTCTATCCATTTGAGCTTTCCATATTTTTAGTGGTTGACCTTTTCAGGGTTAATTACGAAATTAAATCAAGAGAACCATATAAAAATAAAGTTATGAGACCATAATGAAGGACCAAACACTAAGCACTAACACCATCACCTAAGGTTGCATCCATCAAATGCTTCTATTTCTCCATTGTATCCATCTAGCTCCATCACAAGGGACACAAGGCTGGTTTTTTGCATCACACTTCATAGGAGGGGAGTTAATTCTATTCCATGCACCATCTATTTACATTCTACATCTAGTTATTGCTCGCTACTCACAAAGTGTGACTGACACAAAATTACCTAGGGCACGATTTACACACACACACCTAGAACTACATTGGGTCTGAGATGTAGTGCAACGCTAAGTGATAAGTCCATCTATTTGGAAGTCGAGGACAATCCAACCCCTTCATATGAATCTTTCTTTTTTAGGGTTTTTATGCTTTGTTCAGGGTTTTTCAGGTGTTTCCTCCATCTATGATTTACAGTGACATCCAACGCAGTTCAACGAAATTCACATGACAGGAAGCGAAGGAAGACGATCACACAACGATACTTCAGAGGAGGTTCCCTGGTCATTTCTATAGGACTAGGGTGCCCCATGCACCCCCTTCCTTCTTCAAGTGCCCCACTCTGCTTAGATAGCTCAGATATGCACTTTTCTAAGGCTCGATGCAGCCATTTACTCTTCCAGTTCTATCAATCTCCATTACAACACAGTCTCGACACATCCATGAATCAGCCAAGGACTTCTTAATTCTATTTGCACATTAGGGTTTCACATTTCCATTTACTTAGTTGTTTGGTTTTATTTCAGTATTTATTTAGTTGTTATTTACTGCTTTGCATAACATTTAGATTAAATTAAATTAGGTCTCAATTTTCCATTTTAGTTTAATTAAGGTCCTCTTCCTAGGACACAAGTCTTTCAAAGATAATAGAAAACCTTACTTAACTTATAAATGAGTATAAACTACGTTTATGACTACCCATTGAACATTGAATAGGTTCTAAAGTGTAGTTACTAGAGCGTGGAAAAAAATTGAGTATGTCAAGTCAAAAATTTGAGTAGGTCCCTATGAAGTTGGATACACACCACGTTTCTGATTTTTGTTCATTTTTTTGTAAAGATCTTGGCCAAAATGGAATTGTGAAGTTCATTTTTAACATTGTGAAGCTAATTCTTAAGTGACAATTAAATTTTTATGTGACAAAAAAAGTGTAATATGAATTTTGTGACATTCATTCTAATCATTTTGAAGTGTAATTTATGGCTATTATGTGTAAATATATTCTAATATTATATTATGTGTAATACTAGATGGTGTCTAATTGGGAACATATAATGACATTATTGGTTTTAAATCCACCTCAAGCTAAGTTCACCTCAATGGCACTAGAGTGGACTCAAGTGCATGAAAATTATGTAAAAGATCCATGTTATATGTGTTAGATACCTAGAGATCGTGTGGATGACTTCATAAGTGGGAAAACGAAGAAGCCAGGTTATCCTACTACTTTTCGTAGACAAGACCATCATTTCAATCATCCAACAACTGAAAAACAACATGTGTGAGTGGATAAGCCTCTAGAGTATACTATGTGAGTATTTGAAAATTGTATGTTTGTTACATTTTATGTATGTACGTTTCATTGTTGCATTATCTGTCTAGTATTGGTGTTCATATGGGTCAAAAGACTTCAGGGATGTGGATACATAAAACAATACAACTTAGAAAAGGTACCAAAGGAAAGTAAAGGTAGTCATTTGGGATAGAAGAATTTGTGTCGTGGATGTCAATGCGACTTTTTTGTTCATGTTTTAATGAGGAAAGATGAACAAGAAATTATCACATATAATGTAAAAGAGCATATAGACAATGGTGGCAAGGTTTTCTATGGGCAAGATATAGGGGAGTTTAGTGGTACAAATGCATTCTTTGCACCCAAAATCAGTGATGAATTGAAGGATTGGATTAAGAGATTGTTATTGTTGGGAATGTTGACATAACATATTCATGAGAATTATTGTGATATGGTCCGTGGAAAATTTACATTGTTTCTAGGATAAACACATAGGGAATTTTTTATTCGAGGATGACATCAAAAACATAGAAAATATTTTTTAGATAGCAACAAATGATACAACTAGTATCAATATATTTGTAGGGAGACATCCGAAAAATATTTTGTTATGAACAATATGTACAGAGGATGGTAATGAAGAAGCGCCTTTCATACTAGCCATATAATTACCACAACAATTAGAATATATGTTAAAATATGTGAAAATATTTCTCACAATGTGTTTTCACCCTTTTTGGTTTTGATTATTGTTTTGCAACTATACTCAAACAAGGAATGAAATAAATGTTACAAGGGGTTACTCTAACTAATTAACTTCCAACATTAACCATTCAATATCAGAATAACACATTAATACTTGAAAAAATCTACATGATGTAAAAAAAAAAATCACAAATACACCGGAATAAGTGAACTTAGATGATTACATGTGATTCTAGGTTGATATGGGTGCTTTGGATGCTGGACCAAAGTGAACTAGGTCAAGACCGTACACTAGGGTCCGGACCACATAGACGTTCCTACCCCTACTATATTTTTTGACCTAAGAGTGACAATATGCAATGTGAAGTTTGGAAGATGACAAGTGGAGTTTTTTATTGTGTTTCATGCATTAATTATCAGAAACTGTCGACATATGAGTGTGTAAAGTAAAGTAAGTTAGACAAGATACCTAAATAGGTACCGAATGAGAATGTGTAAAGTGTACTTGTTTAAACAAGAGAAAAATATCAAGAACAACAAATTCAAAGAGTGGAATTACCAAATTTGAGTCTACATTTGCCCCCCTCCCCCCCCAAGAATGAAATGAAATTACATTATTAAAGGAAAATATACGTAAGTTTGTAGACACACTTTGTCTTCACTCGATGTTTTTTTTGCAAGATCCGATTGTATTGGTATTGGCCGGCTCCATGATGAATCCTACAAAAAAAAGTGTATTCAATGTCCATGATAAAGAATTGAATTTTAACTCAAATGAAAATATGCAATGTAATGAAATTTGAAATTGTAAATAGTAAAATAAAGAGATACAAAACATGGAAAGAATACACATGTTTGTTTTGTCAGAGGGAAGAGTTTCTCATTCTTTACTTGTACTTGGAGATTTGGATTATTTCCAAACCTCACCAAATAATTAGGGTGTGATCAGTCCCCACATTGTGCCAAGCATATTCCATGGAGTATTGGGTGTATGGAATCCAACACGTGAATATCCAGAAGATATAATAAGAATAATGGTGATTCAAAGTACCTCTTAAAGGAAGAATACTATGTGTCAAAATTCATTCAAAAACTCTAATATCTTCCCCCTTTAAGTATAAGAGGATAGGAAGGACTCACCTACGAAGATCTTAGTCCACTTCCATATTTTCCATGACCCCACGGAACACATTGTTGCAGACTGATCTAGTCCCAATTTTGTAAATTAGAAAAAACATTATAAATGATAATGCAGTTTCCCCCATAATATCCCCATGTGCTATAAAAACTAAGTAGAAACTTAATAGAGGTGAATTGTGCTTGACATGTAGTTAGAAAAAGGGATACCCATGCTCCCAATATCCATAAAATTGAAATTGAAACTAGAGTGTTGTATAGAGAAAAAGGAATGAAATACTTCCATACCCCCTGAAACTGAAACTAAATTAAGTCATTTGAGTTTAAAACTATGCCAAAAACCAGTGCTTGTAGGTGAAAATATGATATTTGCTGATAGAATTTTTGTATAACTACCCTTTTGGGAAAAAACTATAGGAATGGGTCTTAGGAATGTTTGTATGGTCCTAACCATACAATATGTTTTTTATCCTTATGCTTTTTCTTTCTAAATTTTCACGTATGTGATGTTGTTTCTAAGTGGTCTTTTCCTATTGTGCCTTCATATGACTGAGTCCCATATTTATGTCTTTTTCTATTGTAGGTGTAGAATATATTTACACTGAATTCCACCTCTTTTTGAGGTGCATTTTATAAATAGTTTGAGTGTGCAGCTCAAAATAATAGATGTGTAACTCATTTCTGATAAGTCTAATAATGCTACATATGGGAAACACATGAAGGGATGATGTGATGCCCACCAAGAATAACATTTTACCTTCAAATAGGATGCACATGGTGGAGACCATGTGCGACACATCAACAGCAACAATGAACAGTAATAATAATAGTAGTTTCAATTTTAATAAGATAACTAGTAACAATCAGGTAATAGTAGTTCATATGTAAAAAGAAATGTGTATAAAGATAGACGGTGCAAAAAAGTGTCATGGAAAAATGCTTTGCGACCTGTAAACATGGGATACCCACAGATGTTACAAAACAATCAAGGTCATTGATGCATGCAATCAAGAGATGCAATGTCAGAATAAGAAAGGAATGTTTCCACAAATATGGGATAGAAATGGTGTCACAAGAAAAACAAGGCCCTTAGGCCATAATCAGAGTAGCAAACAAGTAACTACACACAAAAATAAAAAACATGTATAGAAAACTAGAGTATCATAATGTGATAAAATGGCATATCAAGTGATATAGAAGAGAATAACAAATCAAAAGTTATCAACATTGAACAAGACACATGTTAGTCCTGTTAATTCAAAAGATAACAAATAAACTATGTGTGTAATCAAACATATTGAATAAGTGAAAAGGTACTATAATGAAATAATAACACATGATTTGTGTGGAGGGACACCCCTAGAGAAAGTATATAAGAAATAATGATAGCTCCCATGATCATGTGTCGATTTGTATGTCCTACATCATGCTCAATATCCCTATGAAGGTATGTGTGTAAAGAAGAAAATCTATCAAACTAAAAGGATAAACAACATGCATAATGTAAATTGTTAATAATGAATAGGTCTTGATTTTTATGTTTCTAAAGTGGTTGGAACAAATTTTCATAGACAAAACACAATAGACTTTATTATTTCTTCGTTACATATTTATAGGACAATATGAATCCTATAAAATAAGTTTTTAACAAAATATTGCTAACCACTGACTTAATAATACGAGTTGTTTTAACAACTCATATAACAATATTTATGTCTATTATATTATTATTAATGAGTTACCAAACTCATATAATAATATAATGAATTAATAATGTTTACAACAATTAATTCCTAATAGTTTCTACATATATGTGAATGTTTTTGCAGTTTTCTAGTGCATAGCTATGTATAGAAGAAAGGGATATCATAAAAACTACCTAATGAGAACCTCTGGAGGAGGTGAATCAACTGATGCAGATGATGGAGGCACAAGCCTCATGCGTATCAAAGAATGTGACTCAAGTTCCAATGGAATGGTGGTAGTAATATGTGCCAAAGAGGGCCTTGGAGAAGAGAAATATTATCATTGTTGTGGCCTGTATGTGGTGTATGAGATCTATATGTTAGACTAGAAGAACAAGCATACCTTGAAGACCAATGAGGGGATGTAGAGTGACATGGTGCACTGTAGGATCGATGGGGCATCTGGTGAGAAGGTAATCCACTAGAGGAAATATGTGTGTATGTGATTAATTGAAATATGAATAATATATGCCTAATCTGATTGTTATTACAGCAACAAATAAATATGTAGTTAAGTATAACAAAATGACCGAAGCAAATTAAGCTTGAAATTAAGAAACCTTAGTTGCAAGGAGGAGAAAGAGGGACTTATGTGATTCGCAGTGGAATTTGGACTATGCCGAAGTATTGACCTGATAAACGGAGAGGTAGAAGCATCACGTAGGGACCTTGAAAATGCAAATTTGGAGGAGAAAGATGGAAAAGGGTTCCCAGAAAGGGTTAGGGGCACCCACGGGCACTACATATTGGAAATAAGCACATGTGACTGTGAAAATGCTTAGAAACTCATATTTTCTGGGTTGCAAGTTATTTGTTGTCCTCCTCCTTTAGCCATTATGAGGTCTCACAATGATCGTCGAGCTCACTGAAAACCTGCAATGAAGTATTGACCTGTAAAACCCTGAAAGATACTTCAAATCCTAAAAAATAAAGATGTAGAATGAGGGGTCAGACTATCCTTAGTTGTCATAATGACGATATTACGACTGAGCACTGCACCATGTCTCAGACTCAATGTATTTCTGTGTGTGTGTGTGTGTGTGTCTCTCTGTCATGTACTGTGTGTGTGTAAAATCGTGCCCTAGGTAGCTCTTGTATGTGTCGCACTTGATAGAAAACAAGTAGCTAGATGTAAAATATGTAAATATATGCGTGCATGGAATAAAATAGAATCCCCTCCTATGAAGTGTATGTAGAATAATGTAGTCCCCTTCCCTTGAATGTATGCTAAAATAGGTGCTTTGATGCTCTTGAATAGCCTTTGGATGCAACCTTAGGTGGTGATAGCTAATGCTTAGTGCTTGGTCCTTTATTATGGTCACATAAATTTATATTTATATGGTTCCTTTTCTTGAATATCATAATTAACCCCGAAAAGGATGACTACCAAAAATATAAGATGCTCAAATGACTATAAAAGACCTAAAAGATGTAATCAAAGTAAAAAGAGGTTAGGGTGCCCAGAGGGGATGGGGGCACTTGACGTTGGTGTCCTGGCTCGGCGGTGGTGTCCAGACTCATAAAAACTGAAAGTTCAGAGGTCATACTGAGAAAGACCAAAAGTAATAGTAGAAAGAAAGCAAAGATGGCCAAAGACATGGGTTAATTAGTACTTTTCTTACTTAGAAATTAGTATGCGACCAAGACTAGATAATTGCCAAAAGTGTGTGATTTTGTGTCTACAAAATGAAGGGCTATCTTGTGGTTAAGGATGACTAGAGATATGTGAATCAACATGTACAACCAAAGGCCTAGAGGACTAGAGCTATGTGAATCAATGTGTGCATCCAAGGACCTATTAGAAGACCTGGGATGATTTGAGTTGTGTGAAGTAGTTTATGAATCCAATGAACTATCAAAATACCTAGGAAGATTATATTTATGTGAAACAATGTGTGCATCCAAGGACCTATTAAAACACCTAGGAGTAGGGGTAGAGATTGCATGAGAATAACTAGACATTCTAGGGGAAGGAGCCTTAAAAAGGATGTCACAAATAGTAACAACTTGTTGATTTTGAATGAACTTGACATATTTGTGAATGATTAATGAGATAACCTTAAGAGCACTCAACTAAGGAAAACCAAGACGTAATGTACTCGAGCTAATAGAACTAGTAACCAAAAATGAAATGGGTGTGATAAGAGGGCCAACGGTGATAGGTAGTGTGATACAATGGTAGCTTGGATTAGAGTCAAATGTAAGCTTCTGAGTGGATATGCTGAGACTTTTAAGCTATGACAAATAACATACATTATATTTGTTGTATGGATAAAAAAATACACCATGTATATGTACTTGATGAATAGATATAGGAATAAACAATGCATCATAAATAAATGTGTCATATATATCAATGTCATTGAAAGTAATGAATGGTGTAGAAGGAGGTATGTGAGTGATAATAACATTCATACTATCTAAGGGATGATTGTAAGAAGGTGGTGGTGGTACCACACGATGAACATTATACACTTTAGAAGTATATGTATCATGTGTATGCTTAGGGAGTGGGTTATTGAATATTGTTGTTGGTAGGCTTGGAAGATTCAATGGGCTCATTCCATTCAATGACATTAGAGTCAATAAGATCCTAGATAATGCGAAGAAGCTTTGTGCAACTGTCTGTGGAATGAATAATACACCGATGATAATTGCAATAGGATTTGACAACAAAATTATTACTTTGAGGATTGCTCATGTCAACCTCAAACAGTAGAGGGAGAGAACCAAGATTGCACTTAAGTAATTATTTGAGGAAAACATTAGGAGGACATGGTAAATGTGTAAATTGTCATTAAACGGGTTGTAATTGTAGCTTAGTTGGTTGGTTAATAACATTGACAATATCTTTAGGAGGAGCCTCAGTATCATTGACCTTGTCCTTAAATGCAAATTTACTTTGAGATTTGGGATGGGATGTATTTGGAGTGCTAGCAACATACTTGACCTTATTCATATGTAATAACTTAGCTTCGTGCTCTTTGAGTGTATAAATAGATGGTCAAATGATCTAAATTTGTCAAACATGATGGATTTTTAAAAAGGAGGAAGTAGGATTTTTTCTAAAAAGACCTTGAAATTCACTATCAACTAAGAGATTATTCATCTTGGTAATCATGGTCTAATAACATAAGACATAATCATTGATATGTTCATCATATCCTTGGCATAGCTTAGAATTTTTCGCGTAAGAAACCTTATCTCCAATGTTGATAGTAAATTGGGATAAAAGTTGATTTTCCAATGTAGTGAAAGAATGCATACATGAGTGGGGAGATCAAAGAACCATTGTAATTCAAAGTCCTTAGGACTCCTAGGGAATAATTTGGTGAGCAAGATGTCATAATAGGCATAATCGGTGTTAGCCACATGAAATGATTTAAGATGTTCCGCAAGATCATCTTTACCATCATAGATATGAAGCTTATATGCAAAAAAAACCAAGAGGAAAAGAGTAATTGGCCACTTTAGGAGCTAGTGGATTGTGTAATAATTGAGCCGAGTCCATAACATGAAGAGAAGTGGACATACCTTATTGTAATTGTAAGATTTGAGCCTGTAATGTGTGAACAAGGGTTTAAAGATCTTGTGTGCTTGATGAAGAGGCATGCAAACCATAAGAGATGGGAGGGGTATTAATAAATAGTGGTTGTATGAATAGACATAGAAAAATTGTGCATGGAATCATGCTAGGTGCCCTTGAGAATGTGGATATCATAGATGTAAGGAATATGTAGATGTTGGTGGGATAACGAGACGGTTGAAACATGCCCAAAATATAAGATTCATTACATGCTTAATCATGAGAAATTTTATAAGAAGATATGAAATTAATAATAGGCTCAATGTGATGAGGATTCTCATGAATTTTAGCATTAATATTTAGATATAAGTGCAACCTTGGTCTTGGTCCATGAACATTGATCATTCATCACAAGAATGCTCAATATAGTTTCAATATTTCCTGTATTGGGACCTCATGAGCAGTATCAACGGATGGATGGATTAACATCAATAATCATAAGATGATCATTAGGCTACATTGTTAATGAATTAGGAGGGGAAACCCAATATTCTCAATAGGTCAATCCATGAACTGAAAACTACGCAGGAAGGGCATGGGAGGAAGGCATACACAAACTGAAATAAAATGCAAGTATAAAAATTGATAGTAACATAAAAATAGAACATTTAGGGCAACAAATGTTTAGTTCAGATGTTGGGTTCACCAAATGTTTTCACCCTTTTTAGGTTTGATTAGGGTTTTACAACTATAATCAAACAAGGAATGGAATAAATGTTATAAAGGGTTATTTTGACTAATTATTTTCAAACATTAACCATTCAATATCAGAATAATGCACTAATACTTGCAATAAATATACACTATGCAATATAAATTGATAAATACATGGGAATGAGTGCACTTAGCATATTTTAGGTGATTTTGGGTTGATCTAGGTGATTTGGATGTTAGAATAGGGGTTTTTTGGCTTGAAAGTGCTTTAGAAATGAAACTACAAGCTGAAGATTTCCTGGGGTATGATGCTATAACAAGGACAGGAATGTATATATGGTCTTAACCTATTTGTATGGTTTTGCACCTACTCAGAACCGTGGTCTATGAATTTATGGGTTTGTCTCTTGTTTGATCCACTATGTCGTTTTTTTTTGTCACTCTCGATCACACTGTGAGGGTCTCTAAATACTCTACTCAATCATTCACAAACCTAGAACCAAGGATGAATTCTGGAAAAAAAAACATTAGTTGGGTTGTGGGAACCCCTATGCACCGTCAACATTGGCACTACTCCAAAGGGGCCTCAAACCATATGTAATTCTCCACATAATTTGTGATATCTAGCTGTATTGTACTAAAATTTGACATCCTTTCTTTGAAAATGCTTGACTTGAGTTTCTCTCTTGTGAAATCTATTCGAGTGGGTGAATTTGGTGTTTGTAAATGTGGGGATTAGTTCCCTAGACCTAGTGGGAATCTTCATACATGTAGATATTGTTTCCCTAATGAATGTGCAAAGGTATTTTTGGACTGTAGGAAGCTTTGGGTGCCTTTCTGTGGTAGCTTTTGCAACATGAGTCCATAAGAGTGCTAAGTCATATTGGGTCCTAAATGAGGTGGGTTTCACTTGTTTATATATGCTTTTGATGGTGATTTAAGTTTGAAAGGCCAACTAATAGGAATTAAGTGACCCAAATACCAATGTGCAATGGGAATTGTAGGACAAAAAATGAACTAGGTCAAGACCGTACACTAGGGTTCCGAATGTAAAACATTCCTACCCCTACTGTATGTTTTTGACCTACGAGTTACAATCTACAATGTGAATTCAGAAGCTAACAATTTCATGCATTTAATTATCATAAATTGTTGACATATGAGTGTGTAAGAGTAAGAAATCTAGACAAGATCCATAGGGATGTATCAGATGAGAATGGGTAAAGTGCACCTATTTGAGAAAAGAGCAATGTCAAGAACAATAGTGTATAAGAGTAGAATTACCAAATTTGAGTGTCTACACAATGGATTCCATAGTTGGGACAAACAACATGAAGGTACATATGTAATTTATAATCATTTACAATTTTTCAATATTTATAGTGAAACAATTCTGAATATCAATAGAGCATATGTGAAGTTTAATTTGTACACTCTATTGGCATTTGATAAACTACACAACGATGTACCTATTTCTTGGTTGTTAAACAACCCCAAATTTGACATTGTGGATGCATGCATTAATGCTTTGTACCCATTGTCAAATGTTGGAATGAAAGATAGATGCATTCATGGTGGATGACACATTTGCATAATTATTGCGATTAGGTATGCACCCTAAAGTGCAAATATTTGATGATAATTTTTTATCCACAAACTTGTGTTCTAATGAAAATTCCTAATTGATGATAGCTAAGTATTTGGTTATGAGGTATACCTTTGTAGTTGGCACGTAAGGAAGGCTTAGCTAAAGTAGTTGATTGAAAGGGTAAAAGATGGTGAAACAAGATAATAAATTTTTATGCATTTAGGTTAAATAATGCATTCATATACAAATGAGGAGGTAGAAATCCTCGAGGTGCATTCATTTTTTCATAAAATTTCTATGCAAGAGTAATTTATAAGTTATCATACTGATAACTAGGCCCACCATATAGGCGTGTGGGAAATATATTGTCATACATTGCCACATTCAAGTTAAGAAACAAATGATGTCATTGAGGTCTATCACTACCACTTAAAACATTACTTTTTATACACCGTCAGATGTACATCACACCACATAGTGGAATGGTTCTTGAATAAATTGATCACTATTATGTTTATTTATTATTGTTAGATTCAAATAGGCAAGGAAAATGGATTTTACATAAAATTTCATTTGGAGAAATGGGAGAACAAGTCTTGGTTGAAATCCCAATCCATCCATGACAATGATGTTTATATCAATTTAAGTGATTTAGACTTCACATGGGTTAAAATTTAATCAAAATAAAATAAATATTATCATGAAGTATTGTGGCAACTAAAGATTTCAAAATTTGTGAGTTTCCATGGTCAATCCAAGGGTATATGTGTATCATTCATGTGATTAATGTGTTAAATAAAAGGGGATATGAATATGTTGAAGAGAATTTGGATAATGGAAAAGTACTTAAAATGTTCCATTATAAATACTAAAATTTGTATATACTCGCATGAATCAATGTGTCATGCTCAAAATTGAAATCAATGGTTAGTACAATTTTCATCGGTTCATGGGATAGTCAATGAGATCGAGAAACATTATGGACCTCATGAAATAAAATACATTAGATCCAACTATGGTTCTTGAGGTTTGATTTATCTTTAGAATTTAATGTGTTATCATATTTTTTTAGTTTATTTTATATATAGGCTGTTTGTTTGTTAACAATTAATGGTGACTGTAGGTTTTAATGGTTTATGGGATAGTCAATGAGATTGACCTGAATAGTGTAAAATTTATTTCACAAAAGATGATTCATTACATCCAATATCAGGTTTGTTGCATCTAGAATTGCATTTATTATCATGTTTTATTATTGTGGCTATTAAGTGTTACATTCTAGTGACATAAATGTTTTAATTTGTAGGGGTTGTTTTCAAAAGAGGATATTTCAAGAAAGGTTGAAGACCCTAATGACCCTCAAATAGTAAGGATGATATCCATGCTACAATTTTTTTTGAAACCACTTGTGGAAAGAGGGAGTCACAATTTCTTAGAGAAGGCATTAAAATATACTTGCAATAGATTCAAGGCAAAGGAAATTAGTAGTGGATATGGCATTCATCTCCCTAAAATGTAGCCATTCCAACCTTTACAAGATGGATATTGAATGTCGCCAATACAAGAGCAAATTTTTTTTGAAAATATTGTGACGTGAATACCAATACCTTATGAAACAATGGAATTCCTGCAAAAACTAATGACAAAGTCTAAGAGGACTTTTGATGAAATGCTAGACAAAATTGTTGAAAGAGATTATACGAATGGAGTAGTTTTTGTATAATGTAATATTTAACACTCTTGCAAAGATTATGTATTAATTTAGGAGTTATCTTAAGAATGCTATGAATTTATGCTATAAGAATGCTCAATTTTTTTAGTGGTATGAAGAATGCTAATATTTTATAATGTAAGAATGATCTACTTTTATGAGTGGTATTAATGATGCTATGATTTTATACTCTAAAAATTATCTACTTTTATGAGTGGTATTAAGGATGCTTTAATACTATACTATAAGAATGAGATGATTTTATACTCTTAAAAATGCTTTGATATTAAAAAAAATGTCACAAATGGATTAGGGATTCTTATATTGTTGGCAACATGACTCAAAACAATATTTGCATAATGAAATATTTAAGCAATACAACATACTCCTAGTCAACTGAAACATACTTCTACTCTCTCCTCTTATTGGTAATTGGATTGATAAAAATTTTCTCCATGCAAGACACAACCCAATTATACCACACCTTTAATTATTCTTTGTAAATTAAATTTAACCTCTCATTCCTATATTGTTCTACTACCAAAGATGCAGATTGGGCATCATTTGCTACTTTTTCCAAATATAGAGTGTGGTTTTTTCCTCTCTTGTAATTTCCATAGACAAATCTTCCTCCCTCATGATACGAACGAGGACCTTCAACTCTTTATTTTTTAGGAGTCTTGTTATTTGTTCCTAGATCTTCTTCTTTTGATCTCATCATCACTTTCCACATCTCCACAATATGAAATTGCCTCTCTAGATCTGTCACCTCCACCACGTCTACTTATCTATCAACATTTATTTTCATATCCTCAAATATTACTCATGGGGGATTATTGTCTTTCAAATTTTTATCCATAACCTCATTTTATCCATCATCTTCCTTCTTCATCACTGAAAAAAGAATCTCCATTCGAGAAAGATGACAATTTTTCATTCCTAATATAAATATTAAAGACCAATAAATTATTTGAAAAGAAGATATATAATGCCTATGGAAAAACATAATTCTAGGAAGGTAATTACATACCTGATATGTCATTTGAATAGATTCATTGTTGTGATTTCTTTGCAAAATATGTTTACCCTTTAGTTTAGTAAATATTTAAAAGATCTTGTGTTTATACCTAACATATGATAGATGTTGTTGAGGAGGAGATCCTTCTAGTTGGTTTCATTATTGCATCCCAAAAAAACCAATGTTTGGGTGTGTGCTTCATTGTTGATTTATTCATAGATTCCATTAGAAACAACTCCGGGTCTTGTAATGGAATGGATAATAAAAAGATTGTGTTGATATATTGGGAGTGTATCAGGGAATCCGTGTAAAAGCATATGCCTTGAAGTATGAGGAGAATATTTGGGGATATTAATAATTACCAACAATGCTGACACATGGTGTTTTGAAATCATTCTTTATAACAATGTCTCATGCAAGAGGTAATATACTGTAATTCCTAGTGGAAAAATTGTATTTTGAAATGTTAGAAAAGAAATAATTAAATTAATAGTTTTATTTTTATTACATTCTCGATGGTGATGTAGCATATTATGAACTTCACACCATATGATTAAAAAATTCAACATCACGTATAAGAAGATGTTATTACACTACATTCATGACATTTTCTTTAGTTAATTTTATGGCTTAATCACTCCTACAATTTAAATAATTCAATACTTTCATAATCCTATGTTGAGGCAAACAACATTCTATTAACTTAAGATCAATAAAATTGAATCAGTAACATGGGGGATTCACTATGTATGAATGATACTAAATAATACCCTTATTTTAAGTTATTACACTTGTCACTAATCCGCACGTAATCCATAGCTTCATATAATTCTACACTCAAATTACCAATTATTTATGTGTCACTAAGTGCATTGGGTCCTCCTGTAATTTTTTCATTCTGGGACTTTAGCCAAAATTAAATGATTTTGGGTAATTTTCGGGGGAAGTCATACATGTCACTCATTGGAGAAACTTCATGAACAATTTCATTTGTTCCTTTGTTCCGTGATGGTACGATGGTAATTTATTTTTTATGTTTTTATGGTACGATGGTATCAGAGCATCTCTGTCTTCCCTGTGATGGGAAAATGAATTGCTTGCAGGGGCAACCCTCATATTATTTGTTTTCCTAAAACCATGAAATTCATTTAAAAATTATCTTCGTTTGCGTGCCTGTTGTTTCGCCCATTGTTCTTCCCCAGAATTGGATTCTCTTCTCACGTGGTTTCTGCTATCATCTCGTCTGAACGTTTTTATTCAGTCTTGCATTACATACTGTAGACCTTCACGACAGTGGATTCCACCAGCGATTTACACCTGTTCGAATCTCACTCTCTTCAAAACACTGGTTTGATCTGTATTCGTTGAAAAGCTCAGATTTTTTTGTTTTAGATTTCTATGCAGTCTGTATATGAAGTCATGGTCCATGCACATTGAGATTTCGTTATTGACCACCTTGCTTCAACATTGGGTTTCAATCTAACAACTACCCACATCTACGACAAGATTGACACTGTTGTAATTTTCCAGACAAGAGTAGTCTCTCACCACGTTGCGTCAAAAATGTTGCATCAAATATTTCTCATGCATTAGCCGATGGCTCTAAATCTGTTTTTTGCCAACACCTTATCCATTTTGTGATGGGACTGTTCTCCATCCACATTTTGACGCCTGCATAAAGAGATATTTTGCAGTCAAAAGTGTTAGATCCATATCGATTCCAGTCTTATCGCCCTTGTGTTTATTAATCAGAACTTTTATCCATGCATATACACTTGACGCCATTTCAGATCTGTCAGTAGTCTTACAAATCTGCACCGGTGGTATTTCATTTACAAGCTTGGGTCCATACAGTTACGGTATCGTGCAATTCTCTGGTCTAGAACTACCAGTGACATCCATGCAAAGAGATAAAGCGACATTGGGAGCCTGTGCATGCCAACAAAGACCTCCACATGGCATTCCAAGGCATTAAACGGTGAATTGGTTTCATTTGTCTTCCAATATAATATTCCTCTTGCTATGTTATATTTCCTATTAGCATTTTATGTTAATTTTCAGAACAGTCGAGTCATTCTATCAAAAATTATAGAGTCAATATTTTGTATTTGTTGTAGTTGTAGAAAAAGTAATCATTAATTACTTTTTATCATTCATGTATGCTGTTTAGAATTAATGGATTTATAATTGTCCATTACAAATCGAGTTTATAGTCTTTTGTGTCATTTTGGGTCAAAATTTGTTGTGTCTCATTAAAATTATGTTATAATGATTTGTGAGTCCTTGTCTTTATAAAAGTTCCTTTTGTGTCTCAAAACTAATGTTTTATAAGTCTTGTATATTGTTTTGTTCTGACTCTAAAAAGTTTTGTGTCAATGGTGTGTTAAAAGTAATAAAGTGTCATTATTTTTAAAATGTTTTTGGTTATTGTTATTTCTCTGTAATAGGTGTTGTGAGTCGAATTAAATAAATGTCAAAATCAATGTTAGTGTAAAATTTATGTCGTCAAAAAGAGTGTCATTGTAAAAAGTCTGTAAAATAAAAAAATTTACCTCACAAACGCATTTTCGGTGTTACCCAACATCCGTAAAATAAACTATTTCACATTATGGGCCGGGGGGAGGGGGGAGAAGTTATACAAATAACCCCAATATGGAAATTGTTGAGCTTCAACGTCTAAATTGCTGAGTGAGCAACATGATAATGGAGGACAGAGGCATCGGATGCTGGAGGTCAATCAACAACCTCTCGTCAGTCACCAAAGACGGGGCCACATAGAGCTATGGTGAAATTTTGTCGTGTGATTTTTCTTTCAGTTGTGTGCTTCAGTTTCATAGTACATCTTTTGCAGTACATTCATGTTTCCAGTTTCCAGTGTTTAATTTTCAGTTTGTCAGTGTGGATTGAAAAATAAGAACAAATGTTCATTCCTGTTCACGTGTGTGTGGCTATTCCTACATAATTCCCCAATGTAATAACATAGTGAAGAACATATAACATAATGAAATGCAACATCACGAGTCTTGAAGAGGTTGAACAATCAGATGTGTTCATGTTCATACCTAGGTTTTTGGTTAGCCTTTGGAAAACTATTGAAGGTTGTTCAGATGTGTTCCTACTTAAGTTCCCACACTGCTAGGTCCAATGTGTTCCCTAGAGTGACTGGTTGATACACAGATGATTCCTGAGCGTGTTCCTATCCTTATCGGTTAGATGTGTTACCGACAATGCATGGTTAATAATAAGTTGATGTGTTCCTTCTTCTACCTTCAGTTCGAGTGTTGTACCAAGATCATGAGCAACTCTTTAAGGAACTCGCAGAATAGTTCCTAAGTTCCATTAGTTCTTCGAGTGCACGCTTTGAGTGACTAACAAAGTCATTGGTCTCTACTATCACATGGGTCACAAAATTCGTGCCCTAGTGGAACTGAGAGAAATGTTGTTTAGTTCCTCTAGTGCCAAAACTTCATGAAAAACACAACGAAAACATTTGATCATTACCAATATCTTTTTTATCGCACAAGTCATGTCCAGAGGGTAGAGAGGGAATTATTCCTTAGTTCTATTGGTGTCATGATGGAGCGACTTACATGCTTTAAAATGTAAAGTCTTGTCAAAGTGGTTATTTGGGTGTTTAATACACACAATAGGATTTCAAAATCTATATATAAATATTAAAAAACTAACTATATTGTCATTATCACTTTCATTTAAAACTTGCCCAAGTTTTAAAGCTTTGTGCATCTTTGTCAAATTGTCATATTCATTTCTTTGACCCATTCAAATTTTACTCCTAGAAAAATTTCAAATTTAGCACTATCATTAATTTTGCCATTAAGAGAGCTTCAACCTGGTAGGTTTTTCTCGCATTTTAATGAATGTTTGAGATATGCCCATTAAAATTATGTGAAATTTCTTCCTTTTTCGCATTTGTAATTGCATAAGTTTTATCTCACTATTTTCCAAATATTCATATGTATTTTGAGATTTTCCCTCTGCCTCCACACAAATTTTCCCTACTTTCCCCCCCATTCATATGTTTCGATCATCTTCTAAGGCATTTTATATTTTCTCCAAATTTTCAAGTTGGGTTGCCTTATCTATTGAAATGAAGTTTTAGTAAGCCGTATGTGATCAGGGTATATTTTTCATCGTCAAAATTTCCCTAAAATTCCGTAAACCATGTCAGTATAGTAGAGCCTTTAGAGAGCTTTCTGACGACTGTAAGAATGTAAAAAAAAGACACTATGAGCTCAAGTTATGTTCGGTCAAAGTTTAATCAATGAGAAAGTCAACTTTGGTCAACATGGCAATAATGGACCAATAACAATGTGACATGTGGCAAAAGGGCATTGGAAAAATTGGAGGTTCTAAAGGTTTTCACCACTGGTCTTCGACGATCGTAAAATGGTATAGCTCGGTGTAGCAAGAGGCTCAACTTTTGTTACGGAGGGGAACTCGGCCATTGTGAGGACAATTATATTATCGCCGATGTGGTGGGTCCTCAAACCACCAGGTGGCTTGCTATCACGAGTTCGATTTGCCTATCAAGGGTGGACAGGTGGTCTTATTTGTCATATTTCATCTGGCTCAGATTTTATATTACTTTTTAATTGTTTGGCACATTATTTGACATTTATTCAAACCCCCACGCATTTGCCTAAGGATAATATTTATCACATATTAATCTCCAAACATTAATGAAAACCCTTATCCCTCCAAACTCCACGCAATATATACTACATGCCACGTCCATCATTATCAATGCACTAAACTTGGGTCAAATACCCATCCACTAAACCCATGGCATTCAAAATGGCTCAATAGCCAATTAAAATATAAACCACCTTACCTTTTTAAAACCTCCTCCACCATATATACAAGGAATATGGGATTAATTCCATTGTAGGCAGCATAGGGAGTGGAACCTGCGAACTCATCTAAAAAACATAGTGGCCTTACCAACCCGACACCCTCTTCGAAATAATATCGATGAAGCTCACTTTTATTTGTAATAAACAAGTGCCAGGTTTGTGTCAAGGGAATAAGGAGGCAGTTTTGAAAAAGTGCAATTTTGGGGCACTTCTGCTCACTTCCAGATCTCAAGTTATATATGAAAGTTGCTCATAATTTTGAGACGATCACGATGGTGTGATCATTTATCTAATTTGGAGCTTTTGGGATAGATTTATTTTTTGTTAAAGTCACATGAAGGCATACAACCAAAGGGAGACACTGCTGCAAGTGGATCAGGAAGGTGAAGGACAAAGGTTGAGCTCTATTAATGTCCTTCGAAGGTTTAAAACACATTTTTCTAGGTTTTTGATTCATTATTGATTAATATAAAGGTTATTGTATTTACATTTTTTAATATTATTAATGGATCGGTTCACCATGAACCCGGGGACGTAGGAATTCTGAACCCCATAAACAATATGGTGTTGTTTTCTAATTTTTATTTTTAGTTTCTGATTATTTGCAATAATTGAAGTTCATAAAAAGAATGTGGATGCAATGGTAATCAATATGTGACAACTTTGGAAAATCAATTAAAATCAAGAAATAATGAATTTGGGATTTGATCAAACAATGAATGTTGAATAAAAAGGAAACTCAATTTCAATTTGAATTCAGTCCTAAATCAAATATTAGTTAGTTTTTGGAAGTCTAAAATCCTTTTAAGTTGATTAAAATTGAAGATCTTTTAAAACGTTTAAAAGTGTTAGTTTCAAGCACCCGTTTTTGGATCAAGTTTTGGTATCAGAGTAGTTAGATTTCCGGATTAGCTTCTAATTGTGTTTGAAATTTTGGCTTCAGTTTCCGTTTTTAATGTGTAGACATTTTGGGACTTGTTAGTATTCTTTTGCAGTGTGTAGTTTTGGAAGTACAAGTTGTGTTTGTAGGAATACGGAATCATGGGCAAGTCATTCAAACATGAGCAACTGGATGAGCTTGAAGCCATTAACTGCCAACTCTAGGAAGAAAACTCTTTCCTGAGAGATAAATTCTATTCCTTAGAAGATGAAATAGCGTAGTTAAAATGTGAGCCACAATCCTCTATAACCAAGAAAGAGGACTATTTCAACAAGATGCTTGCAGAGAGCAAGACGTTGATGGTTTTTGTTAAAGAGCTGCAAGAAGAAATATGAACCAAGGATGCCCTCTTGGAAAAGCTACAACAAGGTGAACATAAGACGAAATTTTTTTCCAAATCAGATGTAGGTACTATGACATAATTGACTGTAAGTTGTTCACATTTTAATTCTTCCTCTCATTCAGTTTCAGATATTCCTTTGAGCCAGTTTGAAAAACACACTAAGGGAGTTGGGTCTAAACTAATGGTTAAGATGGGATTTAATGGAAAGGGCCTTGGTAAAAATGGACAAGGTGACAATAAACCAATATAGGTAGAGGATCAACATCAGTTTGTAGGTTTGGGTTATTCTAGTAGGCATATGGAAATTGGAGAAAGTTCCAAAGCAACTGAAGGAAGACAAGCTTCCAACAGCCAAGGATTTGCACCTCCAGAAATGCAAGATTCTACCATCAAGAGGAACAATGAAAGGTGTAAGAAAATAGGTAAATGAGGTAATGAAATTCCACCTCCTCCCACTTGCACAAAAAATAACACTAAGGGGAAATTAAATCCTAAAACTTCTAAAACTCTCTTTTAGTATGAACAATATAGATTTGGTAGACAAAAGTATGTGTTTCTTGCACATTTTATGAAGGTACTAATCATTCCGCAACATATTGTTGGAAGAGGAAAAATATGATAAAGAAGTTAATGCCTTTTGTGAATGATAAGGCATGTGTTAAAGACCAATATCTCCTTGGTAAGGAGAGAAATGACAAAAAGGTTACCTCTCCAAAATAGAGGAATCATTTTCCTAGACAGGGCTCAGGAGATGGCAAAATGGGTAAGACTCCTAAAAATAGGGAAGTTAAATTTTGTTCCCATTGTAAAAGGAATGGTCATGATGTTGTGTTGGCATGTTCCTTCAGTACAACATTGGAAAGTTGTTTAAAGGAAAATAAATGTCAAACCAAAATTTTGTTTGACCTTCTCATGTAAACTGCTCATTGCTGATACTGGGGACGTAAACCCCCTAAACGGGAGAAATCATCCAAGTAACTGGATGGGTAAACATTTTCTCAAATTTATGTTTGCATTGCAGTACCTGGTGATAGTTACCAACATTTTTCAAAGCTATTTTTAGCGATTTGATCCTATGTTTATAATTTTAGCTTTTGAAATAATTTGGAAGCTCCGTAGGAATATTTGAGTGATAAGGTTCATCTAATCATATTCATCTTCTCACATTTGTGTTGGTGTATGTTCCATATCTGACAACAATATGCAGGGTCGAGCCTCATTAGAATGTCTATTTTGAAACTTGTGTTTTTATATTGTTGTCCATTTGTTCAAATTTATGGATAGATTTGCAATTTGATTTTTGGTTAACTAGCATTGTATTGGCAATTAGGTGTAATTTATTACACTAAACAAATTATTTGCAAAGGCACCAGGTCGATCATTTTTTTAGATTATGCGCAGTTCACCGATTTGGGTACGCATACATTTATTATCTATCCCTTTATAGTTTAGGCATGGGATAGAATATTTGCATATTCAACGTTGATTCAGATTTTGACTATATCCATTTTGGCATTGATGGTTTACCTATTATGGATAGTGAATATTTTTAGTTGTAATCAACATAAATCACAAAGTTGTTAGTTGAACACTAGCTTCCGTTATAAATGGGTGTTTATTATCTGACTTATTATTTTGTGATGGTGAATACAATTTTTTGACAGATTTCACGTGGAATCATTTGTTGACTATACTATTTTTTGGGCATTGATAGTCTCATTTATTCTGGTGTGAATACTGTGCAGGTGTTAACAGTTCAGATGGATGGACAGTGGGCACTGCTTAATTGTGGGCAGTTTAGATGTCTGGTATATTGATTTGTGTTTATGAAATTGAAATTTAAAGTAAATCAGTCAATCACAAGGTGACAGTTTGAAAACACTATCTTTCCGTATTAGAATGGGTGTTTTATTATCTGGTCAATTATTTTTTATGGCATCATACAGTGGGGTTTATGACAGTTCATAGTTGTGCGCAGAGTTGATTGCAGGGTTTGTAACGTTTTAGTTGAATAACTAGTTAAATGGTGTTATTATTTGATCGATTATGTGGGACTAGCTAATCAACTATTTTGCATTGTATATTAACCTATAATGTTATTTAGGGTTTTGTATGGTTTTTGCAAGTAGGAAGAGAAAATTGTTTTGTGGGTTGATACACAACTTTTTGTGGACAAAATGCCTTCTCAGTAGGGAGGAGTGATAAGGGGATATTTTTCAGTGTCAAAAGTCCCCTAAAATTCCCTAAACCATTTCAATGCTGTAGAGACTTTAGAGAGATTTCCAACGATTGTAAGAATGTAAAAAATGGACACTCTGAGCTCAAGTTATGTTTGGTAAACGTTTAGTCAAGGAGAAAGTAAACTCTTTTCAACAGGTCAATAATGGACCAATAACACTATGACACGTGGAAAAAGGGTGTTGGAAAAATCAGAGGTTCAAAATTTTTTCACCGCCAGTCTTCGACGATCGTAAAATGGTATAGCTCGGTGTAACAAGAGGCTCAAATTTTGTTACGAAGGGGAGCCTGGTCATTATGAGGACGATTATATTATCACCGATGTGGTGGGGGTCATCAAACCACCAAGTGGTTTGCTACCATGAGTTTGATTTTCCTATCGAGGGTGGACAGGTGGTCTTATTTGTCATATTTCATTTGGGTCGAATTTTATATTACTTTGTAATTATTTAGCACATTATTTGACATTTTTAGATTGATATTTTTTTAGATTGGATATGGTGGTATTAAACACATGGATCTATCGTAGTTTTAGGTATGCATGAAAGACTACTATATAACTATAATGGATAAATGCATCCTTACTAGTGGTATGGCTCATGTAATAGGCTTTCCTAACTTTGTGCAATGTGTAGAGATCATTCTAGCTTGTGATCGAAATTTTCCCAGAAACAAAAGAGAGTTGAAGGATTCATCTAATACATGGTAACTCAATTATATACACAACATATCAATGTTTTTCTTAGACTCAAGCCTTTGAAGGGTGTCAAGGTAATAACTCTAGAGATGGCCCAACTTGAGTTTTAGTTGACTCCTAAAATTATCAAATAATGATTGTCAATCCATTGTTAAAGAAAAAGAAGAGAGGTCATTTCAAACCACCTAAAATCATGTACAAATATAATTTTGAAGAAGAAATATCTAACATGATTACCCTATTGGCTAGATAGATGGGCCCAAAAATCACAAGGGAGTTCTTTAATTTGATGTGTGTGTTTATCAACATTATTTTTTCTAGGCATTAGACCATTAACTTGGGAGGAATAATAAGTGAGAATATAGCTAAATAACACTCACAACTAGATGCTCAGATTGAAGGTTGGTTCCTTATTCCTCTGTTTAGGTGCATGCGTAGGAGCTTGCAGAGGGTTTATCTTCTATCCTAATCTAAAACTTGCCAAGGAGACAGGGATAAAGGAGTATAAGAAATAAAAAATGACTAAACTACCAGGTGATGCACCAAAGGAATGATGAACACTTATTTTGCTAATAGACACAAACCAACAAAATGCATACAATAAACAAGCACAGATAGCCAGATATATAATGGGAGACCAGATGAAAGCAAAAGAGACAAGAAAGGATCTAAAATCGATCACAGATGTGTTTTATTGCTCTGTAGATTGATACAGTCCATTACAAAGTAGCCAAGAGGCAGAAACGTAATGCAATTTTGATGGAAGGCCTGAACCCCACAAATCCCTTTGCTAAGAGGAGAAGGGAGCCTGCAAAACAAAGAATGTCCAACCCTTTACAATGAATCCTTGCCCCCGTATTTATAGATTTGATCAAAGAGAAGAAAGAGAGAGAGAAGTGGGAAAAGCAGGTTGAAACTCAACCACTGCTGTTAATGCTTCTGATAAAATCTGCCCCCAAATCCGTCTTTACTGCATCAATCCTTGGTTCGGCACCTTGAAGGAAGAGGAAACGGTGAAACAGATCAAATCTGATCTGGTTGTTGAGGTAAGAAGATCCTGCATTGAAATCCTGAAGACGTTTCCTCCATTTTCCTTCACCTAACCTCCTCAAAATTAAAGTTTCAGACCTCCATGGCATGGGTGAGGCTGAGATCTTTCCAACGACATCAGATTTGCAATATTTTGAGCCCTGAGTCGAAAGATATGCCCCTTCGAAGTTTGTATCGGGTCTGTACAGGAGGGTGGGAAAACAACTTGAAAAATGGGTCCCCTTTTGGTATATGGGACATGTGGCAGCTAAATTGGAACAAAAACGTGGCTCCTTGGCGGGTCCCAATTTATCTTTTTCCCTTTCCTCCGATTCCCCGCTTTGGCTTTGACTCGGGCCCAAATGCTGACTTTTTCCTGGGCGGAGTTGCAGGCCATATTTTGCAACTTTTCCCCTTTTGAGATAACAAGGGGCAAAAAATCAACTTTCCCCCCGATGGCCCGCTTTTTGGGACACCAAGTTGACACCTGGCGCTTCCTTTTGGACTTTTTTATTCACTTCTTTGAATCAACTCATAGGACACGTGGTATCTAGCACGCTGGTTCCTTTATACTTATTCAGAGCCTTTTCCTGAAAAGGTCCGCCTTTTAAGACCAGATCTTTCATCTTATCGAGTTGCCTCCTTCTCGCTATGAAAAGACCAATTGGTCAGTTGGGACCTGATACTTTTTTCTGAACCCTTGCGGGGTCGTGACTTGGAATCCCATTTGAGTGACTCATATCTTGATCTGCATGCTAGATGAGAGCAAAAAGACAAATTCCTTTGAAACATCCCCCCTTCTTGTTTGACCCTACTATTTCATTGTTGAGTCTACCTCTGACTAATTTTTGAGGTTCCTTCTATGCGGGGTCATGACTGATCCAAAATATGGATAACAATTTGGCGACTCACAAGGGTATCTGCCTGCTAGATGAAAAGACCAATTGCCTTGTCATATCCGTTGGGCATGGAGTCGAGAAAGAGTCTGATACTATTTTTCTACCTCTGATTCATGACTGCTTGCACTCTCAATTTTCATAAGAAATCTTGAAATGAAGGTTTTTGAGAGTAGAAAATTGTTTTAATCCAGGGCTTCACTTTGAATGGCATAAGAGCAACAAAACAACACCACACTATATACAAAATTTGAAATCATACATGCTCCAAATGGAACATGCAGAGTGTGCAAAGCACTTAGGAGAAAAGCAATCTACACTACAACAAGACAATGTGCATAAGCACTTAGAGGAAAGAGAAAACTAAACTAATATGTACAGGGTGAGAACTCCCCTTTTAGTAGCAGTGCTTAAGATAGATCCCATTTACTGGAATCTGCAACTCTTCACCCTCCAATGTAGACAATTGGAAAGCATTGCTACTTTTGCATCTTGTGATCATATAGGGGCCACTCCAGATGGCGTCAAATTTGGAATGCCTTCCTGGTTTTGCTCGATCTGCATCCCATTTCAAAACCAGGTCTCCTTCCTGGAAGGTCCTTGCTTTTGTCTTCTTGTCAAAGCATTTCTTGATTGAAGCCTGATTCTTCTCTATTGCTTGGAGAGCATGCTCTCTAGTTTCTTCTAATTCTATCAGCTCCACATACCTGGCCTCCATTGGTCCAAATTCAGACATCTCTAGTTGCTTCACGAGCTCCAATGCTGGCAACTCAAGTGATATAGGCAACACTTCCTCTTTCCCATAGATGAGCTTGAATGGAGAGCTGCCTGTAGATCTCTTGGGTGTTATTCTATCAGCCCATAAGGCCATTTTGAGCTTTGTGTGCTAGGTCCTCTGATTCTCATCAAGAGTTCTTCTGATGATCTTTAGCAGGTTCTTGTTTGTGGACTCAGCTTGGCCATTACCTTGAGGGTAATAGTTTGATGAAGTACTCAAATAAGTCCCATTCTTGACAGCCCATCCTGTGATCTTGGAACCTATAAATGCTAATGCATTGTCTGATATGATGGTGGCTGGCACTCCAAATCTGGTCACTATCCCTTCATAGAAATCCAGGATACTAGACTCATTTGCTTCCTTGAGTGCCACTGCCTCGGTCCATTTGGTGAAATAATCTGTCACTGTCAGGATCCATTTGTGACCTTGGCTTGAGTTTGGATTGATGACTCCAATGAAGTCCAATCCCCATTGCATGAAAGGTTGGTCGACTGAGATTGGGTGCAATGGAAGTGTTGTTAGCCTTTCCTTGCCTTTGAAGAATGCACAATTCTTGCACCTTTTGATCCATGTGTAGCAGTCACTAAACACTCTGGGCCAATAATATCCTGCTTTCATGATTTTGAGTGCTGTCACTCTTGGAGAAAAATGGCCTCCAGCTGCTTCAACATGGAATTCTTGTAGCACTCTCTCCACCTGATCTGTCCCAATGCATCTCAGCAGAATGTCACTGATGTCTATTGAACAAGACACCATCAATAAGAACATATGGGATGGCCTGTAGCCTGAAATGTCTTCTTTTTGCTTTACTCATCCCATGAGGACACATGCCTATTCGAAGGAAGTGCACCATGTCTTGGGTCCAACAAGGAGCAGGTACATCATCTCTCCCTTCTTCTTGATCATCTTGTAGAACAAAAACAACCTCCTTTTCACTGTTTGTTTCATCTTGTTGACCTGAGGCTAGTTGTTCACATAACCCCTTCCCATGGACCAGCTTGGTGACCTTGATCTCAATGTCATATTCCATGACACGAGTGATCCATCCTGCACGCTTCTCATTCAGGTCCTTACTGAGAAGGAATTCTTTAACTCCCGCATGGGAGACCAATAGTTGGATTTTGTTGTTTGAAACCAAATGCTTAAACTTCTTCAATCCTCTTATTACCACCAGGACCTGCTTCTCAATGAAGGAGTACCTCACCTCATAATCTTCCAAACTCTGACTGAAGAAAGCAATTGGTTGTTCTGTACTTTCTTTGTTCTGTTGCACCAAGATTGCAGAAATTGTGTCGCTGCCACCAAAGGCATAAAGTATGAAGTCTTTGGAAAAATATGGGTTCATAAGAGTTGGGGCTTGTGATATGGCTTCTTTGATAGCCTCAAAACTTTATTTTCCTTCAGCTTGTCCACCTGAATGTTAAGCTCTTCTTCAGCATCAACGTTATTGGCTTAACAAGGGCAACAAAGTTTGGAACAAACCTGTAGACAAAATTGATTTTTCCCAAGAAGCTTTGAAGAGCCTTCTTGTGACTTGGCAATGGCAATGCTCTTATTGCTTGAACTCTTTCCGGGTCAATTTCCAATCCTTCCTTTGATACGATATGGCCTAGAAGCTTGCCTTCATGGGCCAAGAATATGCATTTTTTGGGGTTCAGTGACACCCCAAAACTCCTGCATCGTTGGAACACCTGCCTTAGGTGGAAAAGATGATCTGCTGCATTCTTGGAAAACATTGTAATGTCATCCAGATAGATCAATGCTATTTTATTGATTAGTCCCTTGAATGCCATATCCATTACCCTTTGAAAAGTGGCTCCTGCGTTGGATAATCCAAATGGCATTTTCTATAGGCATAGGTGCCCCATTTGGTGGTGAAAGTTGTTTTGAATTGATCATCTTCTTTCACCATGATCTGGTTGTACCCTGAGTAGCCATCTAGGAGGGAGAACCTTTCTGACCCAGACACTACTTGCAAGATCTGCTCCATTGAAGGGAGTGGGTAGTGATCTTTGAGGGAGGCTCTGTTCAAATCCCTGAAGTCAACACACAACCTGATTTCTCCATTTTTCTTCTGACTGGGACCATATTTGCAACCCAACTTGAGTGTTTGATTGGAAATATGATGCTTGCCTCTATCAGCTTGTTCAGCTCCTTCTTCATCAGAGGCTCAATATGTGGGTTGACTGGTCTCTGCTTCTGCCTGATGGGCTGAGCAGCTGGATCCAGTTCGATTGTGTGTTGTGCTAGTTTTGGATTGAACCCTCTTAGGTCTTCAT
Source organism: Taxus chinensis (assembly GCA_019776745.2). Classification (NCBI taxonomy): domain Eukaryota; kingdom Viridiplantae; phylum Streptophyta; class Pinopsida; order Cupressales; family Taxaceae; genus Taxus; species Taxus chinensis. The sequence continues at coordinate 94,760,992 of CM034151.1, forward strand.
AACTCCAAGCAAACACATCAGGAAATTCTTGGCAAAGTTGTATGAATTCATACCTTTCTTGCTTGGTGGCCACTTTGCCAATTTGAAGTGTTTTGTCTTCTCCAACTGGGATTGACTCTGAATCTTCTCCTTTGATCTGCATGTTAGCCTTCTCCTTTCTGAACTGATCATTAGGATTGAAAATAGATTCCAGTGTCACTAAGCCTTTGGGAAGCTTGTTTGTATGCAGCTGTACTATCTGATTCCCGTACTGCTGCTCTAGTCTGCTCTGGTTTATAGCTGAGAATTCAGCTTCTTCTTGTAAAAATTTAATGATCTGTTGATCATTCTCAAACACCTGCCAGCATGTATTATTATCTGGCACTGCTGGCCTCACAACCACATGGATATGTGGTTGTTCTCTGTCCCTCTTGATGTTGTCAACCACATCAAACATTGCTCCAACTGCTGCAAGTCTATCAGCAACTTCATTCTCCTTCCTGGGTATGGACACAATACTGAAGGCCTCAAAATCCTCCATGAGATCCCATACCCTACTCTTGTAGTTCTTGAGCAGGTCATTTTTGAATATTCGCATTAAGTCCTCTGAAAATTTTGATTGGCAACCAGTTCACTGTCACCGAATACTTGCAAGTTCTTGATTCCCAGCCTTCCTTGCCCAATGAAGACCTTGGACTATTCGCCTCATATTCAACAGTGTCTATTTGAGCATTTTTCAAAATATGAATCTAAAGGGTGAATAATATCTCATACCTCTAGGGGGACACAATCATGGCTCCTCCTGTAGCTCCTTGTCTACTCCTAGTAGACGCATGACAAAGATTTTGTTGACGAGCGACATTGGAGTTTTATTCGCTTGAGCAAAGAGGGCAGAGGTTACAGACGCGCGACAAAATATTTTCTGTCGCGTAGGTCAGTAGGCCTATTGACGCGCGTCACAGGCCTTAGTGACGCGCGTCAATAGGCCTTAGTGACGCGGGTCAATAGGCCTTAGTGTCGCGCATCACTAAGGCCTATTGACGCGCGCCACTAAGGCCTATCTGACGCGCGTCACAGGCCTTAGTGACGCGCGTCAATTCCAGGCCTTAGTGACGTGCGTCAACAGGCCTTAGTGATGCGCGTCACTAAGGCCTATTGACGCGCGTCACTAAAGCCTGTGACGCGCGTCAATAGGCCTTAGTGACGCGCGTCAATAGGCCTTAGTGACGCGCGACAAGGAGTTACAACACATATTGACGCATAGAAGACGCACGAAAAAGAGTTTGTTGATGCGCGACACGGAGATTTTTTGATGAGAAAGCAGAGGTCGGAGGCTGCAGACGCGCGACGGAAGATTTTGCTGTCGCGCGTCAAAAAATGCAGTGACGCGCGTCAATAGACCTTAGTGACGCGCGTCACTGCATTTTTTGACGCGCGACAGCAAAATCTTCCGTCGCGCGTCTGCAGCCTTCTGTCGCAGTGCTTGATAATCAGGCGAAATTTTTGATATACAACCCCCAAAAAATTCGCCTTCCCGTGAAACCGGTTCCGGGGATATTCGCCAGGTATTCTCCACCTCTGATTTCCAGGAGGTCTCTTAAAATGAACCCTGTCTTGAGCAGGTCATTTTTTTACAGCATTAAGTCCTCTGACCTGATTGACAACCAGTTCACTGTCACCAAACACTTGGAAGTTCTTGATTCCCAGCTTCCTTGCCCACTGAAGACCTTGGACTAAAGCCTCATATCCAGCAATGTTATTTGAGCAAGAAAATTGGAATTTGAAGGATGAATAATATCTCATACCTCTGGGGAACACAATCATGGCTCCTCCTCTAGCTCCTTGTCTACTCCTTGAGCCATCAAAGAACAACTGCCATACCTCATTTTCATCCTTGCATTCTGGCTTAATCAGGTCAAGAAGAGGGTGATTATCTTCATGTAGGTAGTACACACCTAGGTCAGATTCTTCCATTTCCCGATAGGGGTCAAAAGCATGACTTTTTTTGACTTAATCAACAAGAGTCAAGTCTAGGATACATCTCTCCTTGGTATTTGCTTCAGAAGTGCTTAGGAGGTCCTCTTGATCAAAAGCTGAGTAGTTGGTGTTGATTGGCCTAGGCACATAGGATTCAATATGATAATCAATAGTAGGTTCAGATATGATTGTGGCCTTCGCTCCATACCTTGTCCTAAAGAGCATATGTGACCAATCAATAGAAAGGTAGCCTCCAATTTTGGCAGTGAAGTCTCTGGATAGACACAAAGCAAAATGTGGTGGCAAGTCTATGATTGATACGTTTTGCAAAACAGTCACATTAGGGCAAGTGTGTAGAGTGAGACTCAGATCCTTGATGATACCCATAGTAGTCAATGTTGTCCCATCTAATTGGACTACTCCTCTAGAGATGACCTCATATTGGTGACCTAACTAATCAGCTATTTTTTTGCACATCACAGAACTACTAGCCCCAAAATCAATCATACAATTGTGCACTAATTTGTCTCCAATAATTAATGAGACATAGAAGGGAGGAGGTCTCAGGTTTTTACCTTGTTGTTCTCCATGGTTCCTCCTAGGATGAACTACATTGGCAAGCACTCTTTCTTGATGGTTAGGGGGTTGATTTGAACTTGACCGATTATGCATGGCAGTCTGTAACATATCCCTCTGCCCTGGAATGACCAGTGACTCCCATAGTGAAATGTTCACACTTGTATTTTTCATCTGCTCAATAATATTGAATGAGCTATCTTTTTTCTGCCCCTTCCCAGACACATTTCTTTCTTGCACATGGGTTGTTACAACCGGTGCCTGACTGGATTTGGAAGGTGGTTTGGATTGGTTCAGCATGTTGGGAGTTGTACTTGGAGCACCAGGACCTTGTGGAGTTATGGAAGGTTGAGGGTCACCTGAGTTCAGTGGTTGGCCCTCTCCAATATTTCTCCTTTTGGATCGTGTGTTGGCAGCCACACCTTGAGGAGGGGATTGATTCATCCCACAAAAGTCTTCAGCTTGCCAATTGACAAGCATAGTCTCGTTTAGGGGGCCACCTTGTTGAGCTCCTTGTTGTTGATCTTCCTCTTGGCCAGGTTATTATGGCAACATACTAGTTTGCACCATCAAGGCCTGATTTAGATCACCATTAAAGCACGTTGATTGGTTATGTGGTTGATCGCATGGAAAACACCAATCATATTACTGTGTCATATTTAACTGTGTTGAGAGCAATGCTCTTGATGTTGAAGTTGTGTTAGGATCATATGGCCTAAAAGGTCTAACATCTTGGGGTTGTCCTTAGTTCTGGCTCTAATTTACAGTCTGAGGTGGTGGCTTATTGTGTTAATATTGGGGTCTAGCTTGGTATTGAGCCTGGGGCTGGTATGGCCTGGAATTCTAAGCTTATTGTCTTTTGATGGTCACTAGCTCATTCCCAAAGTTATGAAGTTACTTCACCACTTCCTGAATCTCTTTAGAGGTATTAGATGATGAAGTGGAAGATTCAGCTGAGCTTTGACTCCTAAGGGTGGGTATATAAGCTAATGTAGGTGCTTGGCTAGTATATGTGCTTCCTAACTCAAGGTATAGAGGCATGGATGGCCTATGAGTGATTTTGGCAGCTTGAATCAAATGGTTCTCAGCCCATATGGAGAGGTTATAGGCTGCAAGTAATGTAGTTCCCCCCATCGACTAAATCATCAGAGAAATATTAGAATTTAAAGCCCTAAGAAAGTATAATAAGGCACCTTCATTAGTGGGCTTTACTTCTGTTGGAATCCTATCCCAGGTCCGCTGGAATCTAAGTTTGAAGTTTGTCAACTATTCATTTGGGCCTCTCTTTATCTTTGTTAGTTTCTCCAACAAGGACAAGTTATCACCTTTCTCTCCAAACTGGTTGTGAAGAGTCATGCATAGCAGATTCCAATTCTAGATAGAGCCTACCTCAAGACTCTTGAACCATTGCGAAGCTTTCCCTTTGAGTGAAGAGGTGAGAAGATTGACTGCAATGTCCATCTCATGGATCTCAAGGATTATAAAGACATTTGCAATATCTTGGACATGATCACCAAGAGAAGTTTGATTTTCCCCACTGAAATATGGGATGCTCTTTAATGTTGCAATTGAAACTGGGTTTTGTGCATTCAAGGTGAGTGGACTACTTCTGGTGAAGTTGACATATTGATTTTGTTGTGCCATTTTGATTGGCCTAAGAACCCTTGCAGACTGAAAGAAAGGCCTTGCAGGTGAAGGTGTTGACAAGGTTATGCTTGATGGAGATGGAGACCTCTGAACTCTTCTTCCTTTCCTTTCTCTGCCTGGGGATAGACACAAGTATTCAAATATACCCTCTTTCCTTGCTCTAGACTAAGTTTTTCTCATGAATCTCCCAAGCTTGGGTTGTTGTTAAAACCAGTAGATTTCCTTTTTCTTTGGAGTCACCAGATGTACAATTTTAAGGCTTCTTAAAAGCCCAGAATCAACAAGTGTAACATCAAATCCCTACTGTAATAAGATGGAGACTTCTTAGTCCACACCGGGCATGCCAAAACTGTTAGTGCAGAATCACAACACCCCCAAATGAGTTTCGGATGTCTGCTTTTCTAAGGCAGGGTCATTTGGGTGTGATTGCATAACATTGAACTTTTTCCTTGGTGTGGGACCCTTGCAAAATGGAAATCTCTCCAGGATTGAGCTCCAGATGGTTCTATTCCTTTTCCTTTTGCTGTTCTGTTTATCTCATATACGTAGGATTTGCCAAAGGATCTGGACGAGTTGGCAAATATGGATAAAGAAATTAAGACTTGATAAGGAGATAGGGATAAAAAGGATGTAGTATAAGAAATAAGAAATGAAAACTATCCAGTGATGCACCAAAGGAATGATGAACTGGATTTTTCTAATAGAAACAAACCATTTATTTGGGTTGCACAAACATGCATTACAAAGCCCCCATGTAAACAAGCACCCAAAATCCCTCCACGATCCAATGCTACACCAAAAGACCAGCATGAAAGCAAAAGGGACAGGAAAATGCAAATGAAGGATCTCTAAAATTGCGCATCACAGAATGATTCCTATTGCTTCTGTCAGATTTGGCACAGTCCATTAAATGCTAGCCAGAGGTAGAACCATTAATTTTTGCATGCTTAGGGATGGAGGCCTAAAACCCCACAACATCCCTTTGCTAAGAAACTGAGGTAAGGGGATGCCTAGGAAATACAAGAATGTCCAACCCTTTATAATGAATCCTACCCGTAATATTCATTAATTCAAGAGAAAAAGAGAGAAAGAGAAAGAGAAGCAAGGGAAAAATTCGGTGAAACTCAACCACTGCTTTTATTGCCTCTGATAAAATATGCTTTTCCCACTTAATCCTCTTTAAATGCATGAATCTCTTGCAAGAGTAAGAACGTAATGTAATTTTGATGGAAGGCCCTATAACCCCACAAAATCCCTTTACTAAGAGGACAAAGGGGTTCCTGCAAAACGAAGAATGTCCAACCCTTTATAATGAACCTACCGCTGTAGTAGAGATTTTCAACCCTGAAAGAAGAAAGAGAAAGAGAAGCAAGGAATTAGGTTGAACGTCAACACTGCTAGTATTCTTCTGATCAATATCTTTTTTTACTTAATTTAATACAACTGATCTAAGCAATGAATCCTTGATTTCACTGTGCCTTAAAAGAAAGGAAACAACAGAAACATATCAAATCCGATCTTGTTTGTTGAGAACAAATGGCTCCTCCATTAAAGGCCCAAATATGTTTTCCCTCAAATTTCCTTTACTAACCTCCCTCAAAATTAAAGTTTTTAACACCCTCCATGGCATAGTGAGCGCTGAGATTCTTTATCCCAATGGTGTCAGATTCAAATCTTTTCGAGTCCTTGAGTCAAGGATTGCCCCCCATTCGAGAGTTTTATGCATCAATCCATAAATGGGTGGGAAAACGATTTGAAAAATGGGTCCTCCTTTTGGTTTGGGACACGTGGAAACCAGATTAGAACAAAAAATTAGGCTTGCAGGTCTGTAATTTATTTTTTGCCCTTTGAACAAAAGGAAAATTTTCACCTTTCCCTCTTGACTCCCCGCCTTGGCTTTGACTCAGGTTTTAACGCTAACTTTTTCCCTAGGCAGAGTTTCGGGCCATTTTATAACTTTTAACCCTTTTATGATAACAAGGGGAAATAATCAACTTTTCCCCTGACGCCCTACTTTCCTTTGGGACACGCATCAGTCTGGTAGTCGCTTGGGCTCTCACTTTTGGATTCACCTTTGGAGAAGCATCGTTAGGACACGTGGTCTCTTTCGCTGCCTCCTCCACACTTAGTCATTTTTGGACCTTTTCCTAAACCGTTTGGAGATCGAGGAATTCTGATCTTCACCATTTCATCCCCTTCTCCTCTCTAGTCTTTTTGTAGCATTGACCCTTCTTGTCTGACCCTGTTATCCCATAGTCTAGAAAACCTGTAGCTTGAAGAACGGATTTAAGATGTGGAAACAACCCAACAGAGTCATTTCTTTTGCACAGGGTCCTTTAGTCTCTCTTGGCCTCCGGATGCTTCATGGTTGAGTCCTTCTGTGACCAATTTGTAGGATTTTAATGAGTGTTCTTAGTTTTCTCTTATGCGGGGTCGTGGTTGGTTCAATATTTGGCACGAGGGAAAAATATGGATAACATGTACTAGAAGGGAATCCCACTGAAATAATATCTTAGGGAGACAAAGTGTTGATGAAGACACGTGGTGGATTTTTCATCCAATTTTAAAGGTTCACTTATCTCAGAATGGGAAAATTTGAGGGTGTACCTAACAAGCTCCTCATATTTTGTAGTGATAAGTTGGTGTTAATTGAAATATGTAGATAGTTGGATGTATTGTCTTGGTTGTGTAGAGAAAGAAATGCACATGACATCACTTTGGGCCATTACACATATAAAACATGAGAAAATGCTCAAAATGTTGAATGAAATATTGCTCCCTTTAGTACACACATATATTTGAAAATGTCTTCTTTTAAAAGTAAGGGCTTCACAAATAAAAATGAATGTCGATAAGTTACCATCATGTTCTTACTATTGAATATTTTTGAGAGGATTACAATGATGAATTTGAGGTTCAAAGAATAAATTACATGAGAAAGACCTTGAATCAAGTGCAAGCCTTTGACATTGCTCAAGTTCCTAGTGGTATGATTGATGATGGTACTTATTTGTGCAACATGAAGTTTAAAGTCATAATTCAACATTATCACCTTACTGTTATGGAGTGGTCATTGAAGGAAAAAGATAACATTGATGAATAAATAGATCTTTTGTTGAATATAACCAGGATATAGTTTGATAATAAGATGTTAGAATTCTTTTTTTCATAAAATCTACCCCATAAGATAAGCTTAGCACACCTTCTTCCTTGGGTGGTCAAGCCTCACAAACAGATGAGTATTTGAGAAAAGGAGATGTTACATTAGTTGAAGAAGAGAAAATCAATCCCAAGGATTCTCTCTTAGAGGATGTTGATGGAGGATGTGATTTGATACAATAATTTCCTTTCAAAAGGTGAGACACTTCTTCAAAAATGTTACATGTAGTTTATTCTTGTAGACAATAAATCCCACACTTTGGGTATTATTTAGTCCCAATCTTATACTACTACTCATATGGTTTTTGAGTGAAGAAAGTACTAATTAACCCATGTCGTTTGGCCATTTTTATTTGATTTCTATTGTCATTCCCGACCTTCACCACATACTTGCCCAGTCAGTTTCCATCATTCTATCCATTATTTTGCATCCTTGATTGGGGCACCTAGGCTGGTACTGAAGTGTCGACAGGATCGCCTTGGTCCCATTCGGGACACCCTCGATCTTTTTTACACTTTCCTGCCACTTTTTGGGCACTTTCTAGCCATTTGATCATTCTTATCTTTTTGGTGGTCAGCCTCTTCAAGGTTAATTACGAAATTTAGAACAAGAGAACCATATAAATACAAAGTTATGAGTCCATAATGAGGGACCAAACACTAGGCACTACTATCATCATCTAAGGTTACATCCATCTAGAGCTCCATTTCATCCATCTAGCTCCATCACAAGGGACTGGTTCATCTGCATCACACTGCATAGGAGGGAATTTTATTCTATTCCATCCACCATTCTATTAGATTTTATACACATAGTTATTTCTCGCTACTTTCACAAAGTGTGACTGGCACAAGAAAAACCTAGGGCATGATCACACACACACATAGAACTACATTGGGTCTGAGATGTAGTGAACATTATCAGTTAGTAAGTCCACCATTGTGGCCGCTGAGGACAGTCTGACCCCTTCATTTGCATTTTTCTTTTTTAGGGGTTGATGTTTGTTTTAGGGTCTTGCAGGTCTATTCTTCATCATTGATCATTGGTGACATTTGACACAGAGCAATGAGTTACACGCGACAGGTAGCGAGGGCTTCACATCACCATATGATCCTACAAGTTTTTTTCTGGACCTCCTACACAGACCTAGGGCACCAGAACTCGGACTAGGGCACCCACATGTGCCCTGATCCTCTCTTGAGTGCCCCACTCTAGCCAAACAACTCAGATTTGTGTCTTTTAGGACTCATGTGCATGGTCGTATCTACATTCTAGTTTATCTAGTTCATCCTATGACACAGTCCCGATCAACCTCCAAATCATCTAAGTTCCTTCCTTACCCTTCTTACACATTAGGGTTTCATAATTTCATTAGCCTAGTTTCTTGGGTCACTTTCCATATTTATTACTGCTTTTATTTACTGTTATTTACTTGTTGTTCCTAGTTTAGATTAAATTAATAAAATCCACATTTTAGTTAATCATTTTGGTGAACCCCTGGTCTTTCACGCTTAGGATCCTCATCTTTCTTCTATCATGGCTCCATAAAGTTCCTCAAGTTTCTTTATCTGATTTACTTAAAAGATATCCCAATTGCCAGGCTGTTTTGCAAAAATCCCTAGACACTATATGTATCCTGATGAAAATACACTGCCACATGAAATAAGTCCTATATTCTCTCACTATCTATTTGATGACCCTAGTCCTAGTGTTCCTCCATCTAATCAACCCCTATTGGACTCAATTCAAGCTCTTCAATATTTATTCTAAGACAAATTTCAGGCCATGGAATCCACAATTACATCTCTCAAATATGAAATTCAACAACTTAAGGATGCTTCTCAAGTGCATGTTTTTTCTCCTTCTACATCTCATTCTCATTCTATGTCTACTACATGTGCTCATATTAGTGAGCCTCAAGTTATACCATTACCAGAGCCTCTCATCCTTGATCACAATACTAAGCAACATGACCTTCTTACTAAGCTCCTTAGTCGTCACTTGATCACTTTACCGCCTACTCATTACTATCCTCCTTATCGACTAGCAAAATATCAAGGTCATCCATATTTCCATTATCATATAATCAATGGACATAATGAAAATGAATTCCATGCTTTATAATGAATAATCAAACATATTGAGCATCATGTATTTTCTCATTCATTACATAACATTCTATTTCATGCCCGCTTACAAATGTGCCACATCTCAATGGGTTCCTAAATATGATTCCACCATGTCTAATGAGAATCCATTCATCACTTCTAATGTTAGTCTTCCATCACTCAAGTGCCACCTATGCAATCTACTTAAGTCAAACAACCACTTCTCAAAATTAGTCTCACCCCCCTCCTACTCAAGGCATCTATGACACCACCAAGTCAATCTAAGCAACCTCCTTTAAAAATCAGTGCAACTTGGCCTCCTATGAAGACTTTGGCAGTGCCATCAACACCACTAAACTAACACTATTCAAGATACCTCCCCATCCTACACCACTTTAGTAACCAATAATTTTTGTCAAAGAAACAACCCCTTCTACTATTGGTCAAGACACATTGCAAATTTCACCATTGCATGGTCCCACAGTTGCTCTTTCCCACCATGCTTCCACTACTTCACGTAAACTTGGTCTTTGGTAGGTGACTCTTGTCACCCTACCATATTAATGACAAAATCATATTCTTATGGTTCTTATATGATTGTTGAGGGGTTTGTTACAATAAAGAACCTTGTTTCATCATACATTAACATATCTATCTATTACATAACCACTCATACATACATACATGTACAATCATCTATCGCTCCTCACACATGCCATACGATCTCTCATTATTTATCCCATCACTGAATCAATCTTACAAAATCTATGATACTTCACCACCTTCATATGTCACTTTTCTATTTGTTTTCCAACATCATTTATTGAACAATACACACATCACAACACACTTGGGGAGCATAGCATTCATCCCCCCACTTTAGCCTCAACACACTTCTCATCTTTGCATTATCATATTCAATCTCATAGTATAAAGATATTCATCTACAATACATACATCATCATTACCCAATGACACACTCTCATGCTTTGGTTCATACTTGAATGTTGAGGGCATACTATACATGAACCTCACACACTGCACAATAGATACATACACATTGACTAGTTTTCTCATATCTTGTGTTACATATGTCTTACATCCTACATCATACATTATACATTTAGACTACATCATTACCCTAACACTACGTCCATTTACACATCATACATCATATTACTCTTCATCATACAAATGTCAAACTCCTATTATATACGTGTTTACAATCATATAATACTCATCCTACATACTATATTGTTAGGCTATCTACATATCTGGCATTACATTCTACACATTGTACATTTACACATTTTACATATCATATGGTCATCTATTATCATCACCATAAGTACTACATCTTCTACATGCTACACTCACTACCCTATGACACACTTTAGTTCCTTGGTCCATACTCGACTGTCGAGGGTTTACAAATCAAATGGACCTTATCATACACACACGTTCATCACTTGACCTTCTATCATGCAACATTACTAGGTTAGTGACATATGCTATAGGCTAAATGGTCACCTATTTCTTCATCTTGTAGTGGTATACACTTTAGGCTACATCACCACTCCCTCTATTCATGTTCATAGTGATATATAGGATTTAGGCTACATCATCACTCGTGTTCATCTTAGTCGTGATATACACTTCAGGCTATAAGGTTCATGCACACACTTCTTCTATTGTATATCATCAACACATACACATTCATCACAACGCATTAGACACAACACACACTTCGACCATTTCTTGATGACACACTCTCATTTATGGTTCATTCTTGACTGTTGAGGGAAAAAATAAATGAACCTCACTGCATACATTTCCATTCACTTGGGGGCATGTGGCTCCTACCATCCATCTTGCATTCCATTCCATCCATCAACAACATACTGCATTCTCATGGTTGCATTTACTTTTTCTTAGCATTTGCTTGTATATGTTCATCTTTATTACACATGCTAGTTAGATATCTTGTATGTCATTTAATAATACCATACACACATGTAGGTTCATGCCTTTTTCTAGTTGTGATCACAGATACATGTCTCTTACACACATCATGGATGCTCACCTCCTACCCTTCCTACACTAGTCATTTAAGGCATCCACATTCATCTCTTCCAAGTTTTATTCTTTCATTTTGTACTTAGCACTTTACATTACTTGGTTTTACACATTTTTCACATATAGTTATTTTTCTAACATGCTAATGGGTGCTTCATGTACAACATTTGTTTGCAGGATATTTGCTTCCATACTATATGTTATTTTACTTGTCTTGTTATTGTTTTTATTGTATGCAGGCCTTGCCTTTGTTTGGTGTGCACACTTTTTTTTTGTATGCGGCCATTATGGCCTTACGTGTCTTGCAACATTGTGAGTGATGTCCCATGTTTGCAACCCACTTTGGCGGCTTACTTTGTCTTTCTTGCATGTGTTACTTGCATTTTGCTTGGTAGCTTTTACATTGTTTGTACATACACTTACTTTATATGCTGCATGCTTTTTGTACTAACACTTGTTTTTCTAGCCACTTGTTTGTGTGCACCTTGTTTTTTAACAAGTGCATTCTTTTCCCCTGCAGGGCAGAGTTACAAATTTCATGCAGTTGGTCCTCTTTTGGGGCCGCATTATCCTATTAGCGATGTGCACATGCGCCCCTAAAGAGGGGGGGCATCATTTGGGGTTTTACATACTACACAACGCTTCTACACCAGTTTAGTTCAGTACAAATTTCCTTCCCTTGGCATTGTGGGTTATACAACGAGTGGGTTCAGACTAGTCTATGAACCCCATACACAATGAATTTTACAGGACATGGTTTATCCTTAGACATTCTGGGGAATAGTTACATGTTAGAGGATACAGCGGAATTCCTCTCTACACTATTTTGGCCAGTGGCATCAGATCACCCAAAAAACTAGGCAGTACAGAGATCTCTTCACACATATTCAGGGAAGCAGTTACAAGTTGGAGGATACAACGAAATTCCTCCCTACACTTCTTCGGCCTATGGCATTGGATCACCCAAAAAACCCAGGACAAGATATCCTTTTTCTACACCCTTTCTCTCATCATGGATCAGGTGCACATGTTCCTTTTACACTTTTCATACTTTCATTTTTAGTCTTTTCATTATTTTACATACATATTTTTACATATATACATTCTTATTTGACTACTTGATCATCTTCTCCTTTACATGTCTGTGTGTATGAGAAGCAAGCAATTCAACAACAAACAACTACAACAACAATGGGGAAACAACAACATTTTGTGGCAACGCACACCATACTAACCATGCAGGTACATCAAACACATTCGCAAATACACATGCATTTCCACCCTAGGTTCACTCTCATCAAATTTTTTATACTTTTACATCTTTAGTTTCCATGCTCCATCATATTTTTGTCACTCCACACTTTTTCTAGTCCTTCGGCATGCTTTCTACATCACTCTACATGGACATCAGGTACACATCTCTATCTACTTTATGTTACCGAGCTTTCCACTCACCAACATAAAGTGGGGGAAAATGTAGACACTAAATCATGCACTTTAGATATTATTTAGTCCCGATCTCATACTACTATTCATATGGTTTTTGAGTGAAGAAAGTACTAATTAACCCTTGTATTTTAGCCATTTTATTTGTTTTCTATTGTCATATTTCCGACCTTCACTTCATACATGCCTAGTTTAGTTTTTAGCATTTTCCATCATTTTAGCCTTGATTGGGGCACCCACATGCACCCTGATCCTAGTTCGGGGCACCCTGATCCTTTTTACACTTTCCTACCACTTTTTGGGCACTTTCTAGCCATTTGTGATGCTTATCTTTTTGGTGGTCATCCTTTTTGGGGTTGATTATGAAATTAAAACAAGAGAACCATATAAAAATAAATTTATGAGACCATAATGAGGGACTAATCACTAGGCACTACTATCATCATCTAAGGTTGCATCCATGTATAACTCATTTGCATCCATCTAGCTCCATCACAAGGCACAAAACTAGTTCATCTGTATCACACAAGCATAGGAGGGAAGTTTATTCTATTCCATCCACCATTCTATTACATTTTCTACACATAGTTATTGCTCACTACTTTCACAAAGTGAGACTGACATAAGAGCAACCTAGGGCATGATCACACACACACACATAAAACTACATCGGGTCTGAGATTAAGTGGAACACTCAGTTAGTAAGTCCACCATTGTGGCCACTTAGGAAAATTTGACCCCTTCATTTGCATTTTTCTTTTTTTAGGGTTTGATGCTTATTTTGGGGTTTTACAGGTCTATTCTTCATTATTGATCATCAGCGACATTCAACACAGAGTAGTGAATTACGTGACACGATAAGCGAGGGATTTACATCATCATCCAACCCTGTAAGTTTGGTTTTGGACCTCTTACAGAGACCACGGCACCTAGATAATCAGACTAGGGTGCCCATAGGTTCCTTGATACTCTCTCAGGTGCCCCAGTCTAGCCAGAAAACTCAAATCTATCATTTTCGGGACCTTTGCATGTTCATTCCTACTTCCAGAATATTTGGTTGATCTTATGCCACAATCTAGATAAGCCTCTGAATTAGCTAAGCTCCTTCCAACCCTACTTGTCAATTAGGGTTTCATATTTTCATTAGTTTAGTTACTTAGGTCACTTTCTACATTCATTCATTGCATTTATTTACCATTATTTACTATTGTTCCTAGTTAGATTAACTACTATAATATGCACATTTATGTTAATCACTTCTCTTGTTAATCCTAATCCCTCACATGAGTAGAGTTTCTCTCCACTAGTTTTCCTCAATTTTATTACACCTGTATCTATTCAACCTAAGGTAGTTGTTGGGGACTCTTATTTTACTTGGGCACCTTGTGGAGAAATAGAGGAGAGTTTACTCAAAAGTCAATATTCCTAATTGTTTTTGTAAATTTTCTCCAAAGATCATCTTCCCCAAAGAAGGTTAAACCTACTTTGAACCTTATCATAAATCCTTCTGGCCATCAATTCATGGATATTGCTAAACCTCTATAAGATAAAAATGAATATGAGGTCACATTGACTTTGAGTTGACAAAGGTATCTGTATTTACTTGAAATTGTAGGGTACTACACTATCAGAACGATGTTACACATGCCCCAATGATGATATAGGTCTCCTTGCAAGGTGTTCGGAATCCAGAAAGGCTCGCTAAGTATATGATTGTATCCCGCATGCCCCGCTCAGCCTCCACATGCTTTGTTTTTTCCTTTTCCCCCTTTATTCTTACATTTTGTTTTTAATGATGAAACCGCCGCCCTGACAAGGTGCCAGTCCCGTGACCACCGCCAAAGACAGGGCAGAGGTCACATAACTGCCACCCTGCACAGGGCGGCGATCTTGTACGCATTTTCTAGATCCTTTCGAAAATCACGTCAAATGTAAATCTTGGATTTTACATGCTTTCTTCAACCACTTTGGCTTGCATTAATGTTTTCTGCTCCCTGGGAATAGTGTTTTTCCTTTGTTTATAGTAAAAGAGTTCTAATGGGAGTTACCCTTTGGTAAATGCATTGGTTATAAATAGCCAACTTGCTTTCAGACAAATGGCCCCTCATCCTCTCAATTCTCTTGTTTAGTTTTTCAATTCCTTGCTTAGAATTTTATTAGTTTTAGGTTTTGCTTCCATTGTTAGCATTTTGGAGGTCATATCATCTTCTTGTTTCAATTCTTGTTTCATTATTACTGCATACAGTTAGTTTAAACATAGAATAGCTTCATTTCTAGACTAGAATCCATTAAAGTTGTAGGTTTTGTTTTGTCACAAGGATAATTTCTGAAACTCTTGGTACACTTGTGTTGTATTCCTGCAATAAATCCTACTAGGAATTGCATAGTCAAGATTTGTTCACTTGCGCTATCCCTCTCCTACTCACATTGTATTCGATCTATATCCAAAGTTTCCATTGTTTGATTGCTATCTTCTATTGATACTATCATATACACACTTTCTGGATTCACGAGGACACGTAGGAATGAGGAGATCACAATGAGGGGATGAAATCACACACAACTAGATTTACCACTGTTTTGTAAATGCTAGGTTTGAGATATCAAAGTTCTAGTTACAACATATCAAATAGAGTAGTGAATTATTTCATTTAAGTGAAAATTTCACTCTCGATATCACCAGGGAAGCTGTGGGGATTGATAGTTTCTGAGAAACTGTGATTCTTTCCTCACTTCTGAGGTAGGATCAAGAGCCTTTCAAAAATTTAAAATATATAGATGCTTAGATATTTAGGATAAAATCACAACTGCATAGGAAAATAGCCATACCAGGCTACGTTGCTTGTTTTTATTCTGTTATTAGATTAGTTCATTTTATAAATATACTAGAGCAGTTGTTCTTAAATTTCATTGAAATACATCATTAGAAAATACAAAAAAATAGAAGAATGATTACGTAGTGTAATACCTCTTTCATAATTAGTTTATTAAATGTTAGTTAAAAGTTGAATCATTTTGTACGACAATCATAGGACCTAGAGAGCCTAGAGAGTATATATTTGAACCCATAGTGCCTCAGCCAAATCTACCCATGACTTTAGCTGATATAGATCAGGATCTTAAGATACAGGTCTTTCGAGCAACAACAAACCTACAAGAAATTAGCGAACAAATGAGAGGACTAAACATCGAAGACGACAAAGATTACACATTCTGGTCAAACCATCCAAATTATAGATTGCCTTGATAAAACACCTGAATGACCATGCAAGGGTTCAAACGAGAACAAACATTTGGTTGTGATCCTTTGGTTCCGCAGCCTAATGCAGGAGACCTCCTCATTGATATAGACACTAGCTTACTTATCCAAGTTTCCAGAACACCTATTAGGTACTTAGAGAAAATCATACAACTTCTAGTTCTAAACGTAGAAGCTAAAAAGGCATACGATTACTAGATAGTCGGAAGAAGGGATTGATTCTTCACATGACCATAACAGGTCCACAACAACCATGAACTCATGGTTGTGATCCCCAAGTCCCACAACCCAATGGGCCTACAAATTAGTCAAGTATTGACACCGGCTTGTGAACACTGGTGTTTAGATCTTCACCACTCCCGCCAGACATTATAGCACCGTTTTCCGTATTAAACATAGAAGTCAATCAATCCAATATTTTCTGGGCTAGACCAGAAAACCACCCATAGCTAACCAAAAAATCCACTAAACCACCTACCACTACTTTCATGACCTTGTCTGGAGATATATACGAAGCCCCCATAGGTCATTTCCCATGTATCCAACAACCAAGAAGTAGGATCTTGGTAGAGCTCGACATCGATTGGAGCCTCCGAGTAGCCATTATATCTGAACGAGCCATTACACCAATCCAAGTTAGGAGGACCTTCTTCGCCTTAGATTCGCAGATTCCATTATTACGTGTTGAGGATTTAAGATTACCTGATTAGCTTATACATATCCATTCACATTCAACATTCATCAGTTGTCTCGACATGACCTCGGGAAGTCGGGTACGAGGAAAGGGTACTTGTAGATTCCCATGCTCATTTGTCACTTCCATCATACAAAATTGGTGAACCCAACGTGAAACAAACTAATATTCCTCTTTCTATTTTCATCTCTTCCATCCACCTTCGCTCTTTCCCATTATTCTGTGGGTATTCATATACCCCCTAAATATGTCGGGATATGATGCATATGGCAGACCTCTCTCAGGTCTCAAAGTAAACTATAGTAAAAAAAATAGACAACCATCACCCTCACTTTCTACGTGGGCTGATAACTATTCAAGTAATTACTTGTCATATCAAACTCCCCCTCCCAGAACTAGTTCCAGGTCTTCATTCCAAATTGAGGAGTTTGATCAGCTTGCACAAACACAACAGCCAGAGCCATCAGGCTCTAACAATATTATGTTTACTGGAGAATCCACTTCATCTCCTCGAGTCTTGTTTAGACCACAGATTAGTAGACAATCAGACCCACTCCCCTTTTTGTATGAGGAGTACTTAGCATGCTTTACTAAAAGCGAACAACACTTCCAAAATATGTATCCACCTATAGGGAGTTTGCAAATAAAGTCTTATGCCCCATTCCAGGAGAACATCTCCACAACTCCACCTATGGGAAATACCCTCGGTGAAGCTTGGCAGGGTAACAACCAATCCATAGCAGGGTATCATACCCCCTTACAACCTCAAGCTATACAACAAACACCCCTAAGGAAAAGCACTGCGTCTTCACCAATGGAGATCATTTCAGCCTTAGCCAAGAAGGTTAGAGGGCTAGAACTTGCTCAAACAAACCAAAATTCATATTTTGGGCAAGCTGGAATCCCCAACCCTTTTTATCATCCCAGTCAAGTTGACCTCCTTATAGGAACAGGCATGTTAGGCATGCCTCCTCAAAATACTTATAATTATCCACAACAAATGCTAACTAGAATAGCATTTTCAAACGTTGCTCCAGTTAAAAACATGACACCTCCCAGCTTGGCACCAAACAACCCGTACCAGAACAATGCTCCTCCTTATTTAAACATCTATTCGAAATCACCACAAGGAGACATGTTCTCTTCTCCCGGGATGTTCGTTCAACCACAGGGATTCCCTTATGTCTCTACAAATGCATATGCTATGCCATATCAGCAACCCATTCCGCCTCAACCCCCTCAGCAAACCCCATCGATGGTCGAGGCCTACGCAGTAGGGACTTATTTGGAATAATTAAAAGAGCCCCTAGACTTCATCATACGAAGCGTTATGCTTCCGAGACCTCTTCTCGATTTGCCCAAATACAAAGGGGAAGGAGACCCGAACACACACATTAAGGCCTATGCCACAGCCATACAGGAGTTACTCCCTTGGGACGGGGTTGTCACTAAAATATTCCCTAAAACCCTATAAGGTATTGCCCTTAATTGGTATTACAGAATACCTGAAGCTTTGATACACTCATTTAAACAACTCGTGTCAGAATTCATCAAAGATTTTGACATGAACAAATTGTTAAGAACGGGAATCAGGGAGTTCTTACATATCAAACAAGAACATAATGAATCCGCCACTCATTTTATCCAAAGATGGCGTATGGTTCTTTACTCATCAGCGAGTGCTCCAAATATGGATCAAATGGAACTATGCGATTTATTCCTTAATTCACTCAATAGAGAGATAAAGGAAGAAGTCCAGAAGTTCCCACTAAGAACTTACGATGAAGTACTCGAGAGTGCTCTCCGAATATAACAAGCAGTGATTGATAGTGGTCATAAGACATATGGGACAAATAGGAAATTAACCACTCCTAATCAAAACACCATGGCCTACCCTAATGCTGGGAATGCTAATCAAGGACCTAAGATACTTAACAAGAACCGCGGGGTTACAACAAATGGAGTAATGACCAAGCTAAAAGGGAAAATGTTGTGAACATTTTGCCACCTGTTAATAATCAGCGAAATAACAATTTTACCCCAACAATCAACGTGGTGGATTTTAATCGTCCACCATGGTAACAACAACAAAAACAATGATAAGTCTAAACACAAATCCCAAATCGAAACCCAACTAGATATCATAGTCAAAACCAAAGGCAACAACCTCAAAATTTTAACTCTAACAACTAGCAAACTTATCAAATTTTCGGGCCACAACAAGTTTTGAATCAACAACCTCAAAATTACAATCCCAATCTATATTGTGCCTTCCACAAGATTCAAGGCCATGATACTAGGACTTGTCGTGAATACAATAAATTCATGCAACATTTTCTAGAAGATCAAAAACAACTCTTTATAGATATGTTTTTAGCAAATTTTGTAGTACCCACACCAAACGCTTATGCAGGGGAAATTTCCCCTCAAAATGCATCCCTCAAGATCTTCAATTACCCACTCCCAAACCATTCTAACAAAAACAGGCTAGATCTTAATGGAACAAATAAAGGTACCATGACAGGCAACAATGATCATGCAGCTTCAACTTCATTAAATCCACCCGTCGCACCCCAATTAGGAACTCGACCTCAAACTAAGATAGTTGGTTTAGTGGAGTTAGACGCCGAGCTACCCATAGAAACCATAACAAGATAACACAAGATTATTTATCCCAACCTACTCCAAGTTATCCATTGGAGCCAGACAATAGTCAACAAACGTTGGTAAAACCCATAAGTGCCTATGATTTAATTAACGATTTGACCAAAATCTTCTCTCACATCTCCTTCTTGGATTTGTTAAAAAACTCTCCCACCCACAGAGCTGCTCTCTTAGAAGCATTAAGCCTTGGTCATTTAATCAACATCACTCCTCCCCTAGAAACATAAGTGAGCCAGGTGGACTTTGATGTTTATCCTCCGGGGCAGCTAGATAGGGATACAAAATTTATATTCAATATAAGTAAAATGCCAACAGACGCTGAGATTACACGAAGAGGTGACTGAACTTTACATTTACAAGTTTAGGTCTACAATAATTATGTTAAACGTGTAATGGTCGATGACGGGGCAACAGTCAACATAGTCCCCTTTGCTTTCCTTCAAAAGCTAGGATATGGAGAGACAAACTGTTCCACGACATGAAATATGCTAAGAGGTTATGATAGCCTCAAAGCCACTTTGATTGGAACCATAGTTTTACTCGTCACTTTAGGACCCAAGACGGTTCTCACCGAGTTTTATATTATAGATCGGGAAACCAATTATAATATGATCCTTGGTCAGCCATGGATACACCGCATGAAGGCAATCCCTTCCACATTATTCCAAGAAATAAGATTTCTACACTTAGGGAAAATATTCATGGCACAAGGTGACCCAAAACCCTTCGATATACACCTAGCTGATTTGAAGAAAAGACCAGGTGTTCACTCCGAGTTTGAACTCCCAACAAATTAGCTTGTCAAACCAACTAACTCACAACCAAAAGAAAAGATGATACCCACCATTGAGTTGGAAATTTCAAATCCAGCTGAGGACGTTCTAGTACCCAAAAATGAGACCAATGTTATAAAAATAGTGTCACTAGGGACTATCGTAAGAATTGTCAAGTTGCTAGAGAAAGACTTCCCTATTATCCTACTGTTTGATTCCATGGGTATAGGACACACCCTGGGAATCGCTTCTCTTCCTTCAGACGAAGTTTTTATGGTAGAGGTAACCGAAGCAGAAGAAACAGACAAAACAAATATCCCAACGTCCATTTTTCCAAGCAAGTATTGGACTATCCACTTTGATGGGGCTAGATGTCACTTTGGAGCTGGGGCAGGGGTGATCTTTACTTCACCTGAGGGAAAGATCCTACCTTTCACCTTCAAATTAAACTTTGAATGTACAAACAATGGAGTTGAGTATGAAGCTCTCCTCCTTGGCCTCATTCTAGCCAAAAGAATGGGCATCGATAACATTAGAGTGCTAGGAGACTCGCAACTAGTTGCAAACCAAGTCTCTGAGGTATATGAAACTAGGGCTGAACATTTACAACTATACAAAACAGACTGTGTTAGATCTAAGCAAGGGATTCAACTTCATATCAATTGAAGCAATCCCACAAGAGCAGAACCTTCTCGCAGACTCAATAGCAACCTCAGCTTCCCGTTTCACCCCAAACAGTGAGTTGGAGGATACAAATTTCACGGTATCACTTCATACCGAACCATTAGTGCGTAAAATGCCAACAAACTCACTCTTGACTCATGGAGAAGCTGAGGATGATTTTTCTATCATAGGTCACTTTGACAATGATAGAGTCACTCTCGAATATCTGAATGCCTATGCGGAGCTACACCTCGCTCACCGTATAGTTGATCTTTCCCTAATACCTCATTCCTCTTCCTACTTTGGAAATCCCATGGTAGAGTCTCCTCCACAGAAAGATCTCGATATCTACGAGATAGAAAATGGAGAAAGATTGGAACTACCTTTAGTCCCGCCTGAATTTGAAGAAGGTAATGCTTCTTTGATAGAAGAAAAAACCACTGACATAAACATTAGAACGGAGGAGGAACCAAGAATTTTGAAGTTAGGATCCTCATTAACTCCAGAGGAGATATAAATACACACCCAAATCCTTAAAGAACATCAAAAGGCTTTTGCATTTAACTATAAAGAAATTATGGGCATTGCACCACAAGTTGCGGTGCATAATCTTATCACTAAACCAGATGTGAAGCCAATTAAACAAAAGTCAAGACCAATGAAGCCAAAAGTGGCTCTCATGGTAAAAGAGGAAGTAGTAAAACTTCTCCAAGTAGGATTCATCAAGCCTATTGACTATTCACAATGGGTATCTAATATTGTTCCTGTCCTAAAAAAGAATGGGAAAATATGCATTTGCATAGATTTTCAGGATATTAACAAAGCTTGTCCCAAGGATGATTTCCCATTACCATCCATTGACGTTATCATTGATGCAACAACTGGATTTGAACTACTATCCCTCATGGATGGGTTCTCAGGGTACAATCAGATTAAAATATCAGAGCAGGATCAAGCCAAAACCACATTCATAACTCCCTGGGGAACTTATTGTTACGCTGTCATGCCATTTGGTCTTAAGAATGTCGGCGCTACATATCAGCAGGCAATGACTTATATATTCCATGATCTTATCCATAAAATTGTGGAATCCTATGTGGATGACTTATTGGCCAAAGCCAAGAAATGCTGTGATCATCCAGAAGTGCTCAGTATCATCCTCTCACAACTAATCGAATATGGCGTCACATTAAATCCAAAGAAGTGTGTGTTTGGTGTGACATGAGGTAAACTTCTGGGATACATTATATCTTCACGAGGGATTGATGTTGATCCAGCCAAAATATAGGCTGTTCTCGAAATTATCCCACCATTAGACAAGTCTGGAGTCAGGAGTCAGGTCATTTCTTGGGAAACTCAGTGCAATTTGCAGGTTCATCCCAGATTTAAGCTTTTCCATTCATCCAATCAACAATCTACTCAAGAAAGATTATAGCGTCGATTGGGCTGAAGAATGCAACGAGGCCTTCGAAGCAATTAAGTGCTTTTTGTTGTCACCACCCACGCTAATGGCTCCCAAGCCAGACCGCCCTTTGATCCTATACTCACGAGCTAGTCATGTCTCGCTGGCCTGCATGTTGGCTCAAGAAGATGATGACAAGTGAGAACACACGATCTATTTCATTAGCCAAACATTGCTTGATTATGAAACAAGTTACACACATGCAGAGAAACAATGCCTTGCCATAATTTTTGCAACAAAACGTTTGAGACATTACATGTTAAACCAGGAAATAAGGGTCATTGTAAAGACAGACCATTTACGAACATTTCTCACACAAGGATCTTTATCTAAAAAGGCTGGCCATTTCATAACCTTAATGGGAGAATTTGAGTTAACGTTCGTGAACCAGAAATCTGTTAAGGGACAAATCATTACAATCTAGTTAGCTGAGAATCCACTAGATGGAGGTGATCTGGTAATTCTAGACTTTCATGATGAGTGTGTATACTTCGTCAAAACCAAGCCCCCCATCTCTACATGTCCTTGGTATACTGATATCATCAATTTTATCATGGACCATACATACCCAGAAGGTGCCACATCACAACAAAGAAGGTGGTTACACATTATTACCACTAAATATGTTGTTCTAGACCAGGTACTCTATCATAGAGCCTTTGATGGCATGCTTCTAAGATGCATCGAAATAGAAGAATCCAAGAGGATTCTTCATGAATCCCACAATGGGATATGTGGGGGCCACTTTGGTGGTCACGCCACCACTCGCAAAATACATCGGATGGGATATTTTTGGCCCACTCTCGAGCATGAAGTAGTGGAATTTGTACGTAAGTGCTACAAATGCCAAGAATTCTCTCACGAGATTCACATGCCAACATAATCCCTGCAGCCAATAGCGACCCCGTGGCCCTTCTCCACGTGGGGTTTAGACTTGATAGGGAAATTATCTCTCTCATTAACCGATGGCCATAATTTTATAATTACAGCCACATAATATTTTTCCAAATGGGTGGAGGCCATGCCTCTCACCACAGTACCAGGTTTGGTAATTTCCAAATTCATTTTGAACCAAATTATTTGTAGGTATGACATCCCACAAGTCATTACCTCAGATAATGGCACGTCCTTTAAAAATGACGAAGTCCGTGAGTTATCTAGAAAATTCAAGATAAACCATCATACGGCCTCTCTTTACTACCCTCAAGCCAATGGACAGGCCGAAGCGACAAAAAAAATGTTAAAAGCTATTCTCCTCAAAACAGTCAAGGAG
The DNA here is from genome assembly GCA_019776745.2 of Taxus chinensis. Lineage (NCBI taxonomy): Eukaryota > Viridiplantae > Streptophyta > Pinopsida > Cupressales > Taxaceae > Taxus > Taxus chinensis. The sequence continues at coordinate 94,784,749 of CM034151.1, forward strand.
AACAAGCAAGATTGGCATTTAAAACTATATCCAGCCTTGTGGGCCCATCAAACCTCAATAAGAACACAAATAGGAGCAACTCCTTTCTCACTGGTATTCGGGGCAGAAGCGGTTCTCCCGCTTGAGGTTGAAATACCTAGTCTCTGTATCTCATTACAAGGGATTCTAGATGAAGAAGCTTACAGGGAGGCATGCCTCTCTCAACTAGAAAGCCTTGATGAGGCCAGGTTAAACGTTGAACAATGACACAGAGCCTATGCTGACCGGATGCACCGGCAGTACAACAAAAAAGTCTACGAGCAAGAAATATATGAAGGAGATTTAGTTCTAAGACTGGACAACCAGATCGATAAAAAAATGGGTGAAGGAAGGAAGTTTCGGCCCAAATGGTTGGGCCCATACCGGGTCATGAAGGACTATAGAAACGGTGCATATCTCTTGTGCACATTAGAAGGTGAGGAATTCGGTGAAACTGTCAATTCCTTGCATCTTAAGCAGTTTTACGCATAAAACATCAAAGTCATTACTAAGTACATTATAGCTACTTACATTGCATTAGTCTCTTAGCTGCTTCATTCTATCCATTTCATAAAAATGGTAGTCTAGGAGCTTACTCTTAAAAACAATCTGTTACAAATTTCTGGAAATATTGGAAAAAGCATTCATATCACATCTCTTCAAGCATCATCAGCTATTTTCAAATCTTCTCATCATAAATTCGATAGACAAACATTGACAGAAACCATACCAAGGCCTACATACTTGGCTTTGCTATTTCTTTCTACTAGGTGAAGTTGTCCTTGCCCACGGTCTGTTCTGGAAGCTTCTTGGTGTCACATCTATCCCTCTTAAATCTCTTGGAATGAAAGGATATCCCAAATTCATAGATCAGAAAATTCAAAATCAAATGAAATTCAAAGCACCAAGTGAACAAAATGTTTTATTTTACACAATTTTTGCCCCATCAACCTTCGGTGATAAGCCCACATCTCTTATTGGTGGTGTGAGGTTGGGAAAGGAAAGAAGTGCCCTTACTCACCTATATCTTGCCTTTGGTGACAAATCCATGCTTCTTACTAGTGGCGTGAGGTAGGGTGTAGGGGGTCCAGTCACACAAATGAACAAATCTTGGTAAGCTAAAAACACAAATTCGAATTCTATTAAGGGCAAAAAACAAATATCCAAATTCCAAGAGATCAAATCCTCAAAACTAGATTTTGTCAACCAAGTTGCCATTTATAAATCTAAGTCTAGATAAACTGGAAAGTAAGTGGCTTTCTAAGCATGGTAGTAGTTCTGAGTAGGGTAGGTGTGTAGGTCCAAATTTGGTTGTTGTTACTCGGTTTTTTTGTCTCTCATCATTCCATTCAATCAAACTCATACAACTTGTGCCCTTCCTAACTCTTGGTGTTGAGCCCTCGCATCTTACTAGTTGTGTGGATTTAGGATTGGGGCAAGTTCATCTCTTTATCACTATGCATTCATCACGTTTTTCCAACATAAGAAGAAATCACTGACATTTCCCAAAGAGTTCAAAAAATTCAGTACTACCATATGTTAGTATCATCTCATATCAGCACTACAAAAACATACAGAGTAAAACATTCTATTTACTATCATTTGTTATCCATTGCATACATTCTGGAAACATGAAAACAGTATTCTAAAAACATCTAAAAACACATATAGAAATGAGTCACAAAATTCAAGATGCCAAGAGTCTAGATCCAAAAAGATATACATATACATACATACATACATACATATATATATATATATATATATATATATACAAATCAGGTTTCGTATACAATGCCATCATGCACTAGGCATGGTCAAAATGCTCAATGAGCCCGAAAAGTACAAAAACACTCGTATAGACATATGAACAAAATACTACAAAAATAGTCTCTCAATCCCTATGGGATCCCTCAGAGGGTGCGCGGCCACACCTAGGACTCCAGCTACGCCAGCGCTCCGAATGCACTGAGGGCTCGCGGTCACGCCCGGTAGCTGTCTTCTCGCTATGAGAATGGCTCCTCCTCATCAGGCGCTCGGCTGTCCTATATCCAGCTACCTCCTTGTAGAGAGAAGTCATGATATTCACCACATACCAGACAAAGGCAAAAACATCGGTGTGCCTACCGGCTATTGAGGGCTCCCCCACGTCCACAGAAAGCTCAGCACGATTCTTCTCTAAGGGGAGAAGCACGGTATTGGTACACACTTAGTGAATCAAGTCTCGCCACTCATCAACAGTCGCTGCAAACAAAGGAGAAAACAAGTTATAAAACGAATCAATGATAGAAACCATGAGTAAGCGAAACAAAAAGAACTAAAAAAACTAAGACGAGTCTAACTAGAACAAATGTCAGGAGAAGAGTGAGAACTCACCAGGATCGCCAAGGCCTCCAAGAGGGATCTCTAGGATTCGTGCCTACCACAAACGCCACCCACCGATTGGTGCCCCTCTCCTACGTCTGGGACAATGTGACAGACCTGCAACAGACTCGCCATCCACCTGGGTGCCGAGAGAGCAACTCCTCTAAAACCAGAGTCACCCTCTCTGTGCTCCGCTCCACCCTCTCTGCCTATAAGATCTTCTGGGTATTATGCCACTCAGGATCACTATCATCCCCCCCACCCGCTCGTCTCACTGATCTCCATCTCCTCTAGTCTCCTCCTCGGTCCAGTCCCCTAGTGAACTCCTCAGAATCGGAGTCCACATTAAAGGGCTCATCACTACTATGAGTAGGACCAACGACAATCCGAAGTAAGGGTGCATGAGGAGCACCAGCTCTCCCTCGTGCACCTACCACCCTCCTAGCCACAATAGGAGTACCAAGCGTAACAATAGTCTACCCCTGGCCTCTAGGACCTCCCTGAGCCTCGTGGATAGATCTATACACTGGAATCATCAGAGGAAACATGTCACTATAGGGGAGGCCAAACTTCTATGGAACTCTGTCAAAGGGGTGTATCTCCAATTTCCCCGCCTCTGTCTATCAACTGGTTGGTGGTCTGACATGAAATCAAAGTAACGAGTATCCTCTCCCTATACCCCTACCATGGCCTAATAAGGGGTGGCCTCCATGAATGGAGTGGTCAAATGGAAGCTACTGGCTGGTGGGGTGCTCTAAGAACTGTCATCCACATCCACCTAGCTACCTTGGTGGCCCCGGGATCCTCCACCTCTACACCTATCCCATATGGGATAATGTGCTCATACACCCAACTCATGACAAGAGTCGGGTGGCTCAATGACTACCCCTATAAATGGAATCTACCTTGTATAAGTCATGGTAGGTAGTCCCGAGGATATCTTCTCCCCAAGCACAGACACGTCAATGGCCCTCAACTCTGTGCAATAAAAGGACCCCAACAATACAAGAGGGTGTCCCCTCCCTTGTCCCTAATCAGTCTGGATGCAAGGATGCCCGTGATGGCCTTACGGAGCAAGCGAATGTCTGACTCAATTATAGAGTGGATCCTCACACCCTTCTTTGACCCCATCAGATACAACCCACATCTCCCATGTAGGTGGCCCACTAAACCACCTGTGATCTAGATATTGTTGTCTTAAGAGATAACTTCCATAGCCTAAGGATCGGAACCCCTAATATGTGGTAAACATCCTCCAAGGTGATGGAACACTCACCCCTAACTCCTGGTAATCGGAAGGTTTTCTGATCCGCATCCGCAATAAGAGAACAAATCACAGAATATGTGACTGGAAGGTGCAACATGAGGAACCTGTGCAATCCTCCATATACTAACCCTCTGGAGAGTATCCCGCTCTACCTGGGAGAGTGTCTCTAACACCGGCTGAGAGCTAATCACACTCCCTCTCTTGGCTCCATTTCATGTACTCCTCCTTCTTCTGCATACACCCAAAAACACAAAAAGGAGTAAGTTAGTACTGAAATCCAGTTGAAAAAACTAGTTAAAACATGTAAAAATGTTTATGCATGCAAAAACAAGTTAAAATTTGCATTATTTTAGTCCTCTGTCGCAGACCACCGCCCTGTGCAGAGTAGCGCAGTTCTGTAACCACTACATTCTAAGGTGGCGGTCTCATAACCGCTGCCCTGCACATGGCAATGGTCCTGTCCCGTGAAACTAAATGGGCCGTAAGCCCTAAAAAAGCTTAAAAACAAGCAAAAAGACACCCTTTAAACAAAAAAAGAAACCTACCCTATGGGTGCCTCCCCCTTAAAGACACATTTAAAACTAACATTTTCAAAAATGATCTCCCCAAGGGGAAAGATTTCATCATTTCCACTATTTTAAGTTTAAAAACGATAAATCGAGAAGAAATAACATGAGACTTCACGGGTCGACGTTTTGCTCTCGGAGGCATGATCACTATCTCACCATGAATGTTTTGAATATACTCTCATCGAAAACCATCATCATGGGTCCCAGAGCTCAAAATCTATCAAATCAATCCGCGTAAATAAATAGTAAAATGACTTTATTTTATATAAATAGCCCTCTTAATTTGATTTCGAATGTCTTTCACAGGGTCGAAGCACCAATAGAGGTAAGTTCTAAACCTCACATAGATGGTAAGTCCTCTTTTCAAATCAATTCAGTCATTATTTCTCAATTTATTTTATCTATCTGCACTTGAGTTCCCTTTTCATTTTTTACAGGTAGTGGGATCTTGGATGGCGACTCTTCCAGCACACAGGTGTATCAGGTATAACTCATAACTCCCCATTTACGGGACTGCCATACTCGGATCCACAGTTTTACGCCTCTTCATGGCTAAAATGCTTCTCTGAGGGGGAAATATGTACGTACCCAAAATTGTAGGGTACTACACCACCAGAACAATGTTACACATGCCCCAATGATGATACAGGTCTCCTTGCAAGGTGTTCGGAATCCAGAAAGGCTCGCCAAGTATACGCTTGTATCCCGCATGCCCTGCTCAGCCTCTGCATGCTTTGTTTGGCCCTTTTTCCCCTTTCTTCTTGCATTTTATCTTCAGTGACAAAACCGCCACCCTGACAAAGCGGTGGTCCCGTGACCGCCACCCAGGACAGGGCAGTGGTCCTGTAACCGCCACCCTGCACAGGGCGGTTGTCCTGTGCGCATTTTCCAGAACGTACCGACGATTGCGTCAAACATAAATCTTGGATTTTACACGCTTTCTTCAACCACTTTGGCTTGCATTAATGTTTTCTTCTCCCTGGGAATAGTGTTTTTCCTTTGTTTATAGTAAAAGAGTTCTAATGGGAGTTACCCTCTGGTAAATGCATTGGTTATAAATAGCCAGCTTGCTTTCAAGCAAATTGCCCCTCATCCTCTTAATTCTCTTGTTCAGTTTTTTAATTCCTTTCTTAGAATTTTGTTAGTTTCAGGTTTTGCTTCCATTGTTGGCATTTTGGAGGTCATATCATCTTCTTGTTTCTTGAGTCTTGTTTCATTGTTACTGCATACAGTTAGTTTAAACATATAATAGCTTCATTTCTAGACTAGAATCCATTAAAGTTACAGGTTTTGTTTTGTCACAAGGATAATTTCTGAAACTCTCGATACACTTGTGTAGTATTCCCACAATAAATCCCGCTAGGAATTACATAGTCAAGCTCTGTTCACTTGCGCTATCCCTCTCCTACTCGCATTGTATTCGGTCTATATCCAAAGCTGCCATTGTTCGATTGTTATCTTCTTTTGATACTATCATATACACACTTTCTGGATTCACAAGGACATGAAGGAACAAGGAGATCACACTGAGGGGAAAAAATCACACACAACTAGATTTACCACTGTTCTATAAATGCCAGGTTTGAGCTATCAAAGTTCTAGTTACAACATATCAAATAGAGTAGTGAATTATTTCATTTTAGTTAAAAGTTCACTCTCGATATCACCAGGGAAGCTGTGGGGATTGATAGTTTCTGAGAAATTGTGATTCATTCCTCACTTTTGAGGTAGGATCGAGAGCCTTTCAAAAATTTAAAATATATAGCTACTTAGATATTTAGGATAAAATCACAATTACAAAGGCAAATAGACATACCAAGCTACTTTGTTTGTTTTCATTCTAGTTATCTAGATTATTTGTCCATTTTATAAATATATTAGAGTAGCTGCCCTTTAATTTCAATGAAATACGTCATTGAGAAAATACAAAAAAATAGCAGGATGCTTGCATTGTGTGAATACCTCCTTTCATAATCAGTTTATTAAATGTTAGTTAAAAGTTGAATCATTTTGTATGACAATCACATGACCTAGAGAGCCTAGAGAGTATATATTTGAACCCATAGTACCTCAGCCAAATCTACCCATGACCTAAGCTGATATAGATCAGGACCTGAGGATACAGGTCTTTTCGATCAACAACAAATTTACAAGTAATTAGTGAACAATTGAGAGGATTAAACATCGAAGATGACAAAGCTTACACATTCTGGTCAAACCATCTGAATTATAGATTGCCTTGATAAAACACTTGAATGACCGTGCAAGGGTTCGAACGAGAACAAAAATTTGGTTGTGATCCTTTGGTTCCACATCCTAATGCAGGAGACCTCCTCATTGATATAGACACTAGCTTACGTATCCAAGTTGTCTAGAACACCTGTTAGGTACTCAGAGAAAATCATACAACTTCTAGTTCTAAACATAGAAGCTGAAAAGGCATACGATTACTAGATAGTTGGAAGAAGGGATTGATTCTTCACATGACCATAACAGGTCCACAACAACCATGAACTCATGGTTGTGATCCCCAAGTCCCACAACCCAATGGGCCTACAAATCAGTCAAGTATTGACACCGGCTTACGAACGCTGGTGTTTAGATCTTCACCACTCCTGCCAAACATTATAGCATAGTTTTCCGTATTAAACATAGAAGCCAATCAATCCAATATTTTCTAGGCTAGACTAGAAAACCACCCATAGCCAACCAAAAAATCCACTAAACCACCTACCACTAATTTCATGACCTTGTCTGAAGATATATACGAAGCCCCCACAGGTCATTTCCCACATATCCAACAACCAAGAAGTAGGATCTCGGCAGATTTCAACATTGATTGGAGCCTCCGAGTAGCCATTATATTTGAACGAGCCATTACACCAATCTAGGTTAGGAGGGCCTTCTTCACCTTAGATTTACAGATTCCATTATTACGTGTTGAGGATTTAAGATTACCCAATTAGCTTATACATATCCATTCACATTCAACATTCACCGGCTGTCTCGACACAACCTCGGGAAGCTGGGTACGAGGAAAGGGTACTTGTAGATTCCCATGCTCGCTTGTCACTTTTCCATCGTATAATATCCCTAGGTGAGAAAAACCATGAAGGGGATGTACACGACTTCAAGGACGCATCATCAAGAATGATTGAAAGAGTGGAAAAAATCATAAGAACAACTTAAAGAAGATTGTATACACTCAAATGACATTGATCAAATCTTTCTTATCACAAGCCTTTAATCCTTTAACTCCTCTTCCTTCTTGAACCTTTATGAATACAATTGACCCAAGGTTCATCTTAGATGTATGTAAACTTAGTAATCAAGGGAAAATAGTTGAATATTGGGTTAAGAAACTTCTAGTTAATGGAAAAAATTTCATTGGAGAGAGAATAAATGCATATGTGAACATTACAAATGAAAAAAGTCAATTGATGACTTGGATAAAAGTTGTTGAGAAAGAAGCAAGTTTTTGGGTGAATCTCACGCAAGATCTTATAATAATGACAATCATTGATGAGAATATTCTCATCGCAAAGAAGATATTTGACAATGCCCAAGACAATCTCTCTTTTACTTGGTCCAAATTTTTGGAGTGTAGAATCAATGTTTATGAAGAGAGTGTTCCAGAAACGTTAGACAAGAATTCAAAAGGGTAAGTCATTGAAGGTTGAATTTTGTGCTCACATGAAGGATCTCCATTGTGAGTTATACAAGGGTACATCCTCAAAATTGAACACAATTCTAAACATGAGAGAATAATTTAAGAAGCATGTTAGAGAAGAACCTCTCTAAGCTTCGTAATATGATTACTAAGGCCTCCAAAATTTTGATTAACTTTACTAGTGAAAATCTCAAGATGATGGACGTGATGAGCACTTGGATCACTAACCTCTCCAAAATAATTATTCATAGTGAGTGAAATATTGTCAAAATTGTAACCAAGTTCAAGGCACAAGTGTTGAAGCAATAAAAATCAATCATTTCAATCAATATAGTTTCTTCCTCTATCACATATTGACTTCACTAAATTTTATTCATTCTTTATAACTTTTTCTAATCTCACATTGTACTTATTGTAAATAATTTTCTAATAAGTTACAAGGTAGTTATGCTTCTTCACCCTATAAAATTGAATCTCTTCCTCATTGTAAAGGGTTGGAAATTTTTTCAAAGGCCAATATAGTGAAGGGTTTTGAATTTTGTCTATTCATTTTTCCGCCTTGTACTATACATGTAATATCAAGGAAATTAATGAAAATATGTGTTCATTTAATGCCAATAAAATATTGTGTAACTTTTTGTCTATTAATCTTTTGTGAGTATTTTATTTCCTATCATATAATATAGTACTCAAAATTTGTTATTTGACATGCATGATTATTTTGAGATATGATTTTGCACATTTGACCACTCATTATCCTAATATTATTCTAACTTGTGTTAAAATTATCGTAGATATAATTATAATTGATTGGTTTCTAGTTGAGTATATTTGCTTGTTTGGCATTTCCCTCTTCTCTATATGGCTTTAAAATCACAAACAAACAAAAAATCCCTTTCAAATGCCTCTAAATACAGTCTTACCACCCCAAATTAGATATTCCTCTTAAGTGTATCTTAATTAAGGTAATTTGGATATATTCTTAATTGACATTAAAATTCAACTATTGAAAGTCATGAAAATTAGATAGCTTGAAATTGAATTACCATTGAAATTCAAATATTGATTTTAGATATAAGTTCACAATTTGTTTCTTTAATATTAACTATATTAGGACAAAAATGTGAATGAAAAACTATTGACTTTTGATTAATTTTACAATTTATTTACTTCAATGTTGGTTTGATTAAGATGGAAACATAATTCAATTTTTCCTATTGATGTGTTTTTTAATCTTTCCTTTCCTTCAATTATATCTTTATTTTTTGGGGAATGTATTCTTAAACTTTAGAAAATGAGGAGATACGCGGAAAGAAAATTTATGCACTTCACATATTTCCAATTACATAATGTTGTAATCAGGTAATATGCTATTAAATGTGTATTTCAGGTTGAATAAATATCTTAACTAAACCTATTAGGATAAAATCTCAATATCTAAGTTTAAAAATATTATTAAATTACAATACATCAAGATTTGGAAATCGATAATGATATAACAAAATATTCAAGATAAAACCACTTATAAAAAAGATCATAATCAACATTTTTAACCACACATTGTGGTTGATGAAACTACAATGTGTCGTTTGAAACCCAAAATATTTTCTTCTAAAACTATTATATGTTGGTTAGTGTAAAATCATTCACATAAAAGTACAATGATTATAGACATGGCCATCCTTATCATCTAGCTATGCTGCATACTCATGTATCATATACCAGTTTGAACAAGGTAGGAGAATGCATTATCCCAATGTTAGAAGAAATTAGATCAACAATATTTGGAGTACATAAACTAGAACTTAAATTAGAAACATGGGTTTTATGGTAATCTAAGGAAGTAAAATGAAATAAATATTTAATCATGTTCTTACTAAAATATTAGCTCTTTCTTAACAACTTTTTATTGATAAGACAAAGCATGACAGTAGATTATTCTATTATAGTCACGATGACATATTAATCCTTATAAGTCATAGTCCTACTATAATCATTTTTTCATTATATTAACTGTTAATTTTCTTAAACATCCCCATAACTTGGAGTTGTGACTATCATGAAATTGCATATAGATGGTATGCCACATTCTAAGAGACAAAATTTTCAAAAAAAATCCATTTGTCACTTTGTATGCACAACAGGATGAGCTAAATTAAAAAAATAGGGTCCTTAGAAAAAGATGGTCAAGAGTACTTCAAAGTTCTCCATGAAACTCCACAATTGAGTTCTTAAAGAAACTAGTAGTGTTGATTTGACACCTCTAGAAGTAGTATTGATGTGTAACACAAACCATATTCTCCCCATGGAGATTAAGATTAACACTCATTGTAATTCTTTTTCTATTTTTCATTTTAATATCCTTTACAAATAGTTGAGGCATATTGGATAAACTTGTAAAAGATGGTTTTTTATCCTCCAATGCAGCTGGCTCTTGTTGTATTGATCCCACATAAGGTATATAACTATAAGTACAAGAATTGTAGGCAATATTATTCTTAAACATCAATCTCAGTTTAGAGAAATCTTATTTGATCAAATTGGCGCAATTGGTATACTGTTAGATCACCATGTTCAAACAATACTAGTATCACTTTGTTTAAGAGTATTAGTTTGATTTTGAAATCCCCTTTAATTAATGTCAAATTTGCATATTTTACCAATTATATAGCTCAACATTATGTCAAAATTTGTTGTGCATGAATGATCTATATATGTCAATGCTAAATATGTTGCTTAAGAGAGAGAATTATATGCTCACAAAAGTTACAGAATCCCCTACTGAATAATTTTTGTAACATTTAATTGTTCAAAATATTTGAAAATAATCTAGATTTTATCATTATAAAAGGAGAAAAATTAGGTCATAGGTGTTATCTAGAATGTATATTGCCTTTTTTAGACTAGTTATGTATCAATTTAACAGCTATTCCTCCACAACCATAACTATTCCTTCACACCCTACTATGGAATACATTGTATCCTCTTCCATGTAAATATCTTGAAGACATGGAAGATTCTCACTTAAGTATAAATAACCAAGATATATACTTGGAAATGTAAAAAACCAATAAAAAAAATCTTCACTGCCTTGTTCGACTAAGTTTTCTAATAATAATAATAAAAATAAATGGGTATTCCACATAGAGTACTTGCATCTTCACAGTTCTAAGAGAAATAATACACTACAACTATATGGGATATAAATCACTAATTTTCAAGGGCCAAGATAATTAATATAACAATCAAAGCATATTACAATGTATAATTATTGTCAATTATATTGTAAAATTTGAACTTCATTGTCACAATTTTGAACTTCACAACCACAATTTTGAACAACACAAAGTACACTTTGATATTCATAATGTCAGATTCAAACTCACTAGAATACATTATTCGAAATCCGATAATGTGTGCATGTGTGTACACACACCTGATAAGTATTTATAGTAATTTAATATAATTCATGTCTTTATTTAAAAACTAGCATTTTTGTCTTTTGAGTTTAGAAGAATGCCACTGTTGAGTTTATGCCATTGAGCATAAGCTATCCTTCCATGTTTTCCTCTTTTTGGGATTAGCCTTGTACTCTCCAAGGGTGACACTTGTCGTACCACTAATGAATTTACCAACACATTTTTCTTGATTTCTAACACCTTGATTGGACATAGTAATATGCAAATCCTGTAAACACAAAAAAAATCATCAATATTAGTATCACCCAAAACATGAAAATATTTAAACACTAAGACAATTCTAAAATAAAACATATACTTTATACCTCTCTTGGAAAGTGTCCTTCATCAATAGGTTTCATGTACATTTTGTACCATAATATAACTTCATTGTGTACATCACCCAATGTATATGTTTCATTTCTATGAATCAAAAACATGACATTCATGATATAAATATGGGTAACTTAGACTGAAAGAATGAATGATGGTAGGACCATACCACTATACACAAACTATTCATTGTCGGACATTATGCAAGCAAGCCTATTTTAAAACCATCAACAAAAAGTTCAAGAAAATATTTTTTCCTAAATATGTGGTGAAAATGATTTTTTTCGAGCCTTCACAACAAATCCATTTCATTTTCACACCAATATACCAGTCTAGTAAATAATGCATCACCCATTTTCTCATATTTGGGAACAAGAAATGGTAGTGAGACACAATAATTATCTCTGTATGTCAATTATACCAACGTTCAACTAGGGGGAAAACCCATTGATGTATTTGGAAACACGCTACAATTATTAACCATTCCTTTCCCAACAAAAAAATCACCTAAAGAAAGACTAGCTAAATCACCAGTTTGGAAAAGCATGGGTTCTTTGACAACAACCTTACACACAATGTCACCATCATTATTAACAACCACACCCACACCATCACCATCATCATCAATAGCCAAACCCGCAAAATCACCATTTTCATCAACACAATCTCCAATAACAACACCATTTCCCATATTACCATCAACACCACCAACACCAACATCAAAACCCACATCAACAACATTACCATAATGACCACCACCACCATCATGATTAACAACATAAAAATATGTTTTTAAATAACTTTTATAGAGGGATGATGTTAAATATTAAATAAAACAAGGAGGTACAATCAATAAAATAATTAACATTCAATAAAATTTGTTTACTTATTTACATATCTTCCACAACAAGAATCAATGCAATCTTTTCTCTCTGTTTACAACATACTCATATGCATCAACCACAACATTTTCTTCTTATTTTCCCTTTACTATTAATGAGATCTTAATGTTTTAAATTCTCTTTTTGTAACCATATATTCTTTTGCCTCTTCTTGAAATGGTATATATTTTTTATTGAGGTAGTATGCATGTAGACAATTGGCCACATTGCTGGCTTGTTTCTCTTTGGGAACAAGTGTTTTGGAACCTATTGGTGTGGTTCTTATTTTATCTATTAGATGTAGGTTTTGTTCCTTCTCCCGATGCACATTAAAATATTTTATATCCTAAAACTTTTGAGAATGAGATTGGCATATTCCAACTGTAGAAAAAAACTGGTCTTGACCCAAGTGTTTGAGTACCTTGTACACTTCAGTGCAAACAACCTCCATATACCACATAAACATTTCATAATCTAAGAAATAATTTCTATTGGTGCAATATTTATATATATGCACCTTTTATTTTAAGTTTACTAAGTTCACTTAGCTTCATTTAGGCTTTGTTGACTTAGTCTACTTTGCACACCTCCCATGCTTATAATAGGATAAGTAGCACTCATAGCTTGACCACTTGTCTCATGTCTACCTATTCATGTGGAGGTTGTTACACACATGTCTATCATATAGTCAAAAGCAAAGTTGGATTGAAACTATTACTTTCACTATATATAGACCACTTCTATTTGTAAATAAAAAATAATCTTGTTGATATCAATTTCATTCGGTTAATTTATTGGCAGTAATGTATTTCTATTATTGCTTATTATTTGCAGCAATTTATACCATTTCTTGAGTGAGTCCAAATTGAGAAGATTCTTGGATTTCACTTATTCTTTCAATTTTAAATGACAAAAAAAAGAATGAAAAATGTACAAATTTCCCATTCTTGTATGCTCCTGAATGTGAATGGTTCATGAAACATTCACTTCACCTTCTTCACATTCCTCGTGAATGTAATTGTCAACACATTATTAAAATATGAAGATTTGTTATCAATGACACATTTGTATCGAAATACAAAATTATGTACATTATGATAAGCTATAGTGAATACTATAATTAAACAAAATTATATAATCTACATATTTGACATGGAAGTGGAGACAGAGGTTACATTAGAGTTAGTTCCTCTCTATTATTTTGGAAATTTAGTCTACAAACAATAGAGACAAATTTTCATAAAGTAAAAAAACCAATGCATAAAATGAAATAATTAATAACAAGGAATCTCATGCATACTATGATATTTGCTAAGTCAAAGATGGTATTGTAGTTTCTTTTTGCAAAGTCTCTCAGTCTTGTCATGTTGTAATGTGTTGCAGGCAACTGTAATAGTTAAACAATCGATTAGAGCTTCTAATATTTTATAGTAAGTGACTAGGGATTATCCACACCCTTCACTTTTCTAATACATATGCTAATTACAAGTTACAAGAAGTCTATTCAAATGAGAGGAAAATATCACCAAGTCAAAGGAATGTTGATATGATGGAATGTTGGTTCTATCACCTATATGGGCATAAAATCAATTTTTGATCTTGTACATCATACTGCATTATCAAGGTTGGAAACATAGACACATAAACAATTATTAGATTGCCCAACCTCATTCATCAAATATGGAATTGTGAGTAACTTCTTAGTCAATCTAATGATACATTAAATAGGCTAATTTACAACCATCAATAATATTAATGTTACAATCAATAAAATTATCATAAGAGAGCATAACTTCCACAATGTTATAAATAAATGATTAAAAACACTGATCACATCACTTATAATTATATGATATGATAATCTTCAATTTTGGTCGACTAATTTTATAGTCACTATATATTAAGAGTTTCCAAAGTTGCTTAGTATAATATAAGTCACTATAGCTAACTATACGTCCTTCTTATGACTATCTAACAATGAGGATCATCAAACATAGTCATGATCCATGTGTACCTAACCTCCACACATTCTTTATTTCCAAGATAATAAAAGGAATTACATAGTTCTTCTAATATAAACTCCCCATAGATAGGGGCATACTAGATATAGCTGGGGGAGGGCCCCCTATCTAGATATGGGGAATCCCCTAGAAATCCCTACCCCCCTCTATATTATGGGGGGGGGGGGGGGGGGGTAGATTGAGGGGGAGGTCCCCCTATCTAGATATGGGGAACCCATAGAAACCCCTATCTCCCCTCTACTCTATGATGGGGGGGGGGGGGGGGGGGGTGATAGATTGAGGAGTCCTCCCCCACAATGTATCTTATCTTATCTATCTAGGAGTAGGAGCCCTATAGATCCCATATATAGGAAGAGGGGCGAGGGCCCCCATATATAGATAGGGGGATTTTTTTCTCTCTTATGCCCATCTATCTATATTAAATACCTTAATTTTCATAACAATGTATTATGCCAATCAAGGTATTTAGTATGGAATACAATCATAATATATACAAAAAAAATTATTTGTAAGGAACAAAACATATTTCTATTTCAATTTGTGCATATTAAATAAATACATGGAGTTAGCCAAGAATCTTAGCTCAATACTTGTTAATATTCTTACCGAAGCAAAAAAATCACACCCTTCCATAAAACTTCCACAAGTATACAAGGTAGCGATTCCTCATGGTAGTAAGATAATTGTTGGCACTTCATTCTAAACTAAAATAACAACATCATTTATTAGTCTACAATGGGATCATAATAATCATGCACATTTTAATTCCTCAATTATAATTTCTTATCACAAGAAACCCTTGAAGGATAGGATTTACAGTCATGAAATTAATACAACTTTCATTCCCTCTTCTATCTAAAACATTAAAATTTGCATTCTTTGTTCAAAATGCAATAACTTATACAAAAACTAGAATAACCATAAATCAATCCATATTTGATTAAGCAACATGTTTGCTTCTTTCTTTTCCTCTCATCATAAACTATTAAAAATTATGTTATCCCATTGGTTGGAATACCCCCATATTTCCATCAAGATGCCAACATGAGTTAGAGATAATTCAAGGTATATCATAAATTCCCATTTAATTTAGTAAATATAACATGGTAAAATATAAATCTCAGAGAAATTTTTTAATAGTCTTAACTAAGCCCATAGGGGAAAAGCGATAGAATAATTAAGCCATATTCATTATTTATCTTGTTTCATAATTATCTCTTCACAACGATAGAGGCCAATCCAATACCACACAAATATTTGTAAAAAATGGAAGGTATTCCCATGAGAAGATATAAAAGTAATGATTCCAAAGCATTTACAAATATATTTCATATAGAGATATGCATAGCTTTCTACACATAATTTACTTGGTGTCTAAAGGTATATAAACTCATATGTACTGAAATATGTACATGCCAAACAAGTAGAATAAAAATTCACATATATCTATCTAACCCATGAGAAATCAAATTTAAGGGAGATAACAAGTGTATATGGTATGTAAAAGTCACATAGTCATTCCCTGGTTATCTATTACTCCAACCCAACTCCAAAATTTCACACCTTGTTGTTATCCTCCTTTATTTCTTTAGATAATCCCTTCATTCAAATCCATTCAATGAGTGATGTAATGAGGAATATCAATAATATATTGTAGTCAATTCGATATGAATTTTAAGTGTTATTTGTTTTCTACCATGAGTATTAACTTCAAGGCTAAAATTATGAGCTTCACACAACCCTATTTGCTCTATTATGAACTTCACACAACCCTATTTGAACCTCATAATTTGTACTGTTCACAAAACCCAATTTAAACTTCACAATCATTCTTATCTAATTAATATCTTATTCTACATAGTATTTAGAATATTTAATATCCCTCCCTTAGATCTATTATGAACTTCACAAAAACCTATTTTAACTTCACTATCTGCACCAGTCAAAAAACACATTTTGAACTTCACAAAACAATTTTGAACTTCACAACACTATTTTTGTACTTCACAAATTTTTTTTTGACAAGAGGCTTAAGAAGCTACATATTAGAAAATATTTAAAATTAGTTTGTAGCATCATGGCCATATTATAGAGTTCATAATATGATTTTTAACTTCAAGGATAGAATTATGAACTTCACACAACCCTATTTGAACCTCACAATATGCACTATTCACAAAACCATGTTTGAACTTCACAAAACTTAATTTGAACTTCACAATCATTCTTATCTCAAACATAATCGTTCTTACACAATCCATATCTTATTATAGTATTTATAATGTTGAATATCCCTCCCTTAGCTCTATTATGGAATTCAAAAAACAAATTTTAAACTTCACAAAACAAATTTTAAACTTTACAACAACATTTTTATACTTCATAAAACCTTATTTGGAAGGGGGCTTAAGGAGATACATATAGAAAAGATTCAAAATTAGTTTGTAGCATCATGTGCATATTAAGGAGTTCATAATATGATTTTAACTTCAAGGATAAAATTATAAACTTCGCACAACCTTATTTTATCTGTTATGAACTTCACACAACCCTATTTAAACCTCACAATTTGCACTATTCACAAAACCCTGTTTGAACTTCACAAAACATAATTTTCACTTCACATTCATTTTGATCTCAAACACAATAATTCTTATCCAAATCATATCTTATTATAAAATCTAGAATATTTAATATTCCCCTTTAGCTCTAATATGGACTTCACAAAACCCTATTTCAACCTCACTACTTGCAATAGTCACAAAACACGTTTTGAAATTCACAAAACAAGCTTTGAACTTCATAACACCATTTTTGTATGTCACAACACAATCATTGTACTTCACCAAACCTTATTTGATAAAATGCTTAAGGGTATATATATATATAAGAATCAAAATTAGTTTGTAGCATCATGGGCATGTTAAGGATTTCATAATATAATTTTAACTTGCTGAAAATATGAACTTCTCATGACACTATTTTATTTGTCATGAATTTCACATAACCCTATTTGAATCTCACTAGTTGCATTGTTCACAAAACCTATTTGAACTTCACAAAACCCAATTTGAATTTCACAATCATTCTTATCTCAAACATAATCATTCTTATCCTATCAATATCTTATTATAGTATCTAAAATATTGAGTATACATCTCTTAGATTTGTAATAAACTTCACAAAACATGTTTTGAACTTCAAAAAATAATTTTTGAACTTCATAACACCTTTTTTGTACTTTACAAAAACTTATTTGATAGGATTGTTAAGGAGCTACATACAGAAAAGCTTCAAAATTAGTTTGTAGCATCATGGGCATCTTAATGATTTTATAATATGATACATTAAAACAATGAACTCGATACGAGAGTATACTTTAAGTGTAAGGGACATTTATATGCCAAAATTATATTTCTTTAGGTTTGAGTGTAAAAAACTTATATGCATCAATTTGGGTGTTTGTGTCTTTCTATTGGCTAGAGAACTTATATACATATGTATAGGTCTCGTTTGAAAGAGGGCACAAAGATATCCCAAAATGCATGCACTTCGATGGAGTTACACTCTAAACAAAAATGCGTAAATACTCCAATTAATTAGCAAGCAAAATAATCTCAAGGAACTTGTGCATAAGAAAAATTGTCTACTCATCCTCATAAATAAATAAAAGTACATATGGGGAGTGTTGTGTAGCTCCCATGCTTGGAATTTTCATAATCCAAAAATGAAGAGAGGAGTTACAATACAAGAATAACATGTGACTCCCATATGACAATGACACTATGACACGTATGACATATTCTATGATAGAATATGTCATATGTCATATAACTCCCTAAAGGACCTATGACTTACCTAAGTGAGATGACTCACCATGTGTGAGGTGTAAATAACCTAATAAACAAATAAAAGGTAAATAATACCCCCTCACACCAACAACCCATTCATCAAAGCTTAGGAAGACGTATGACAAGCTAAAAAAGGGGAATCTATTAAATAAACTAAGAAAGATATGGCATATGGGTCCTAACAATGAGGTGTGATGAGGCACCCATGTAAAAAACAACAATCTTTCTATAAGATGGCTAGAAATACTCAAGAAGATGTGTTGCAGCAATGGACCTCACCCCAAGAAGAGAGTGCAAGTGAATAAAAATAGCTTTAGTGAAAGGTTTGGTAAAGATGTCTACAATCTAATCTGATGTCTGACAATACTATAAATTAATGATGTCTCCATGAATCAACTCCCTGATAAAGTGCATGTGCATCTCAACGTGTTTTGTCCATTGATGTTGAACTAGATTTCTACATATGGAGATAGCGCTAAGGCTATCACAATAGATGGTGGAAGGTTGTCTGAACTAAATATCAAACTCTGTCAGAATCCCCTGTAACTAAATAGCTTCGGTGGCAACGTTGACTTCTCTCTTGTATTCTACCTTTTTAGAAGATATAATAATGGTGTTCTGCTTCTTTCTTCAACAATTGACATGACCAGAACCAAAAGGGAAACTGTATTTGGAGGTAAATTTTTGATGATCGAGATCAACGAACCAATCAAAAAACGTGTATCCAACTAAATCAATCTTTGTCCCTCCCAAGTAGTGAATTCCATTGGTGTAGGTGACTTTAACATATTGAAGAATCCACCTCACTACTTTCCAATGCATCTCATGAGGCTCATGTATGAATTTAGACATGGTGCCAACAAAAAATGAAATATACGATTTGGTATGGGTTAAGTAGATCAAGATCCCAACCACTAGTGATAAAGGGTTCCATAGACTAAGGGAGTGGAGTAATCGGCTACTAACTTGACTCTAGAAAGGAAGGGAATGGGAGATGACTTATAATCAACAATGTTAAACCTAACAATAAAATAAAGGGCATACTTGGGTTGAGTAATGATGATCCCCAAATGGGAATAAGTGATATGAATCCAAAATTTGATTACTCCCATGTATTCTACCTCTATAGAAGATATAGTAATCGTGTTTTGCTTCTTACTTAACCAACTAACAGGACCAGAACCAAAAGAGAGATTGTATTTGGAGGTAAAATTCTGATGATTAAGATCAACGATCCAATCAAAATATGTGTATCCAACTAAATCAATCTCTACCCCTCCCAAGTAGTGAATTCCATCAGTGTAGGTGCTTCTAACATATTGAATAATCCACTTTGCTACTTTCCAATGCATCTCATGAGGAACATGTATGAATTTAGACATGGTGCCAACAATAAATGAAATATATAGTCTAGTACGGATTAAGTAGATTAAGATCCCAAATAATTGGTGATAAAGGGTGCAATTGACTAAGGAAGAGGAGAAATCAGCTAATAACTTGTCTCTAGAAAGGAAGGGAGTGGAAGATGGATTATAATCAACAATGCTAAACCTAGCAATCAAATCAAGGGCATACTAGGGTTGACAAATGATGATCACCAAGTTAGACTAAGTGATCTAAATCCAAATGTTGATTGCTCCCCTATATTCTACATATGTAGAAGATATAGTAATCACGTTCTACTTCTTGCTTGACCAACTGATAAGACCAAAACCAAGAGAGAAACCGTATTCAGAGGTAGATTTCCAATGATAAAGATCAACAACCTAATCAAAATATGTGTATCCAACTAAATCAATATTTGTCCCTCCCAAGTAGTGAATTCCATTAGTGTAGGTGTCTCTAACATATTGAAGAATCCACTTCACTATTTTCCAATGGATCTCATGAGGATCATGTATGAATTTATACAAGATTCGAACAACAAATGAAATATTTGGTTTCCTAAGGGTTAAGTAGATTAATCTCCTAACCAACTGGTGAAAATGGTGCCATCGACTAAGGAGTTGAGAAATCGACTACTAACTTAACTCCAGAAAATAAGAGAGTGGGAGATGGATTATAATCAAAATGCTAAACCTAGCAAGAAAATAAAGGGCATACTTAGGTTGAGAAATGATGATCCCCAAGTCAGACTGAGAGATCTAAATCTAAAGGAAATAATGAAGTAAACCCAATTCAGTCATGGAGAACTTATTGGCTAAGGAAAACTTGATAGAATCAACGATCAAGGAATAACTTCCCATAATCAATAAGTCATTGACATACAAAACTAAGAAAAACATGGCCCCATCTTACTAAAAAATGTAAACATTTGGGTTAAAGTGACACCTAGTGAACCCAAAACTAAGAAGAAAGGAGTTTATCTTAGCATACTAGGCCCAAGGGGCTTGTTTGAGGTCGTAGATAGACTTCTCAAGTCTCCAAACATGGGAGGAATCTTATACATAACATGGCGGTTGTTTCACATAGATTTCTTCCTCTAGGTCACCATGAAGGAAGGAACACTTAACGTCCATTTAGTGGACATCCCATCTGTTAGTGGTAGATATGGATAGGGTCAGTTGAATATAATTCATCTTGGAAATGGGAGTAAAGGTCTCTGATAATCAACCCCATGAAGTTGTGAGAAACCCTTAGCTGCAAGTCGCGCCCTGTACTTTTTGAAATTCCCATCAAAACCATACTTGGTTCGATATATCCACCTACACAAAACCATGTTTCTTCCCTTAGGAAGAGGGATGAGATCCCAAGTATGATTCTTCATGAGAGAGGAATATTCCTCTTCCATAGAAGAATCTCACTCAGGAATCCCATTAGCATCCCAAAAGAATGTGAATCAAAAGTAGAGGTGAAGAAGGCATGGGGCCCAACAAATTTTGAATGATTTTGTCTCTCATTTGAAGGATCCCTTATCCAATCACTAGGGATCTGTAATATCTTCCCAGCCCAATGAGGAGTAGGAGGAGATTCAGGCTCAGAATATGTTGAATCATCACTTGAGTGAGAGGGGACATAATACTCATCATCACTACTATAATAATCAGTCAATGGTGGAACGAGAGGCTTAGTAAGATCATCAAAAGAGTCTGAATCATGATCAAAGAGGTGAAGAATGGCCTATGCAGGTAGAGAAGTGGAAGTAGGAGATGTCTCTTGGAATTTCACACTTTCTCTTGATATATAGCTGATGAGTGGAGGGGTTCAAAATTCTATAACCCTTGATGCCTTTGTAATGTTGGTGAGAAAAAGTTTCGAGGAAAAATTTGTGGGTTCCTTTCCAACGCTTTGGGAGTCTAATTCCCTGTACTTAACCAATGTAACTTCCGTATATGCATGCATGAGTGAAAGTGAGTTTTCTCTGGGTGGCCTTACGGTTGGGGATCCAATAGGGGCACTCTATTGACCCTGCGAAAAAGCTAACAATCTCTTGCTAGGGAAGAATTTCTTTGAAGAGTGTGAAAGGGGAGTGAGAAATGAGATGGGAGAACTAACGTTGTAGGTAGAAAATTAGATCCCTACACACACTAGTTAGAAATTTCAACACATGCGTTTATGGGAAGAAATAACTCTACAAATAGCAACAAGACCAAATAGAATTTATTGATCACAAAGTATCAAGAAACCCCTTAGTCAAAGAAAGCTAGAAATTCCTTCTTCTTGTACTGATTGCTTAAACAAAATTTGTACATAGTTTCGGAATGGAGGAAAACTGGTGAGGGGGAAAATGGAAGAAAATGGCTATCTCCTTTGTTCTCTCAAAGTAAAATACACTCTTGTGTTTACAAAATCAATCACCAACCATTTGAAATGGGAATGGCTTTATAATTTATAGAATGAGATATGACTATTCATCTACCCTCCAATGCCTTTTCATATGTCCTCGCACAACTTAAAACTTTTCAACTTCCTAGGAAAATTTCAAGTCCCTTTTTGTAACATAAAGGTGACTTATTATATTAGGAACATTAATACATATGAAAAAGTACAACCCCAACGCAAAATTAGAACATTGAGAAGAGAGTGAAAGTTGGGGGAAGAGGAGAGAAGAAGAAGAGGAGATGTCATTCCTGATGAAGTTCATTGATCCTCATTGATGGAAAGCTCAATGCGATGAAACTTTGAATATTCAAACACGTGTGAAAATCCTTCCAATTGGCTCACAGATGCTTTGGAATGAGTGTTTAAAAACACTGCTGAATGGTTCTACTGATGACCATAACTTCCACCCTAGACAAGATACTCCTGCAACTCAAGCCATGAAGTGAGTGTCAAGAGTAACTGTTGAATGCCTTGAGATGTGTCTTGAATTCCCTATGAGAAATGCCCATGGATGATCCAAAATGATGGTGTTGACTTGAATGATCATCCCTCTATGTCCCATTGTTCCAAACTTCCCCTTTGAGAATGACCTGCTATTTTTAGTAAGTTAGATGGGGTAACTTACTATTTTTAGTAAGCGTCATAGTTAGATTTTCCCAACCTCAACCGGCTATGGTAGCATGAATTATTTCTTCTTACTATGTTCCTCTCACTTTTTATACCAAATGGCTATTTATAGTAGGGCTTGTGGAACCACTTACTATTTTTAGCAAGTGTCAATTGCGAGCCGAGATGACCTTTTTGATGACTTTACATGCGATACTCCCTTTGTGTTCATTTCCTTCTTCATAGCCTCTTCAAATGGTGGATTACCCGAAGTAATAGACCCCTATGTAGGAAGGCATGCTATTTTTAGTAAGTGCACTGTGGATGTCAGATTGTAAAAAAAAAGTTTTGAAAAGCTAGGTCTTATTCTGGGATTCCACTCTCCACATTTTGAGTAATTCCTTCGTCTGAACAAGTGGGAAAATGATATTTTCATCAGCGGGGGAAGAATACTAACAAAAAACACAACCCTCCATATCCCTAAAAAATAGGGCTTTCATGGCACGAAAATTAGTTTACGTTAAACTATATTTTTCAATGATCATTCCCTCTAATTTTTGAGTGATTTTGCCCACTGGAACCCTGAGAAGTGAAGAGGTAGATTGTTGCCTTTTTCTTAGATGTTCTTCATGTGACAGGGTAGAAATCTGATGAAAAAAATGTCCTACATATCCCTAAAAAATAGGCACTTCATGGTGCAAAAACTAGTTCACGTGAAACTAGATTTTTCAATGATCATTCCCTCCAATTTTTGGGTGATTTCGCCAACTAGAACACTGAGAAGTGGAGAGGTAGCTCGCTGATTTTTTCCACTATTGTGTCATGGTAGCCATTAATGGAGCTTGAAAATTTCAGGTCTAGTTTTTGTCTCTATTTTCAATGAAATCAAATCCATTGCGATAGGTTTTTGCTTCTTGTCTAACTTGTGAAATTTCTCTTCGATCAGGTTGCCAGTTTGACAGTAAATTGAGCTTTGTTCTTTGTGGAGCTGAAAGTGAAATTTATTTTCTGTGAGCATTCCTTTCTATGAATGGGAGGTTTGAAGATGATTTTTTAATGGCCTTTGAGAGTGAAGAAATTAGAAACAGACGGTTCTTCATTTCGTACACTGGCTTGCAAGATATGTTCGAATCTTCGTCTCACGACAATGGAGGTTTCTGAAGAATTCCTTCGCTCTTCTCTTTCATTCTTCATTCCTCTGGCTCTTTCAATCGATATTTTATTTGAAAAATTTTCATATTCATGGAGTGTAAGGTTTGGTTACTATGATGGAGCTGGTTTGGAGCAACAATGGTGGACTGAGGTGTTCTCTGTAACTTTCCTTCTCATAGTGAGAAACAACAAGAAGCGGCATACAATTAGAAAAAATTTTAATTTTTTTTATTTTGAGTTAGGAAAATTTTCATGTCCCTAACATCCCTCACCTCAAAGGAATGTGAGGGACATAAAATTCCATGGCAAGCAAGGCAATGACACGTGGCGGAGATCTGACGGTAGGGAATGAAGGCTAAAAAAACCATCTTTAAAGCATCGAGGGATTGGAAGCTGGTCATATGGGTGACTAGAAGTATTCCTTAGGGGATGGGTGAATTTTTCCATGTTCGATGTCCCTGACAAGTTACGGACATGAGGGACATCAAATTCCATGGTGCTCTTGGTGATGACACGTGGCAGCGACCAGACGATTGAGGCTTTGAGCTCCAACAAGCACCTGGGGGTTGAAATGGCGATCTTGGAGGTTGCATGAGGATCCAGAGGTAATATGAGGGATAGGAAAATTTTTCCATGGTTGATGTCTTTGACCTTGAGGGAAAAAAAATCCTGCCATGCTCCTGGATCTGACATGTGTCCTCCCAAAATTTGACTAACTTCCAAACTCGCTCTAAGAGGACAACTTGAAATGACATTAACTTGAGCTCCCGATGGAATTTTTTAATGAAATTTTATATAATAAAAACTAGAAATGACATTTTAAATCCAATAGTGGGGGTATAAGGTCTTTATTCATCCATTGGATTCATGAAAAATAAGATTTTTTATTTGGTACTCCACCTAGGCATGAGAAACACTACTTTCAAACCCAATTCTCCAAAGTGTTGTGAAAACAATAATTTCACCATCTTGTAGGGCTTGGAATTAAATTTATGAAGATTTTTTTTTTCTCCTAACTCCATCCGGAGCTCCCATAATCACCTTTGGAAGCTCAACACATATTTTGACATGTGCACTGCCTAGGCCTGTGAACCCTGATTTTGATCAAACTACTCCAAACTCCTCAAATATTCTCTAAATCTTCCAAAATAACTTCCATGATGTTTCTAGTCCTTCAATTCACCTCCATGTTGGTTTTAGATCCTCCGTTCAGATTTGAGGGGTTTCTCTAGTTCTAGGAAGGCCAATGATAGTCCTTCCTAACACTGCGCAGAGATAACATTTTTTAAGAACTCCTAAAATCACCTAGGGGATTGATTTGAATTTCATAAATCACCTAGGGGAATTAATTAACAGTAATTGGGATGTTACTGGACTGACTGGGCAGACCTGGGGTGCCTCGGAATGATAAAACATGAAAAATTTTCTACATGGGTATCGTTGTCATGCTTGGAAATTGTCAATTTCCCTGTTGCACATTTGCATGACAAGAGATACCAACAAAGATACAAGGCTTGGATTTTGGTTCTAAGGACTTATGTTTCTTCTTGGGTATTTGAGACATGGCATGTGAATCAAAGATACATAAGTGCTCAACACCAGGTTTGCATCCATACAAAGCCTCAATGGGTGACATCACTTTTACTGCTTTGTGTGGAATGTGGTTCTAAATGCAGCAAGGGAAGTTTACAAATTCATCCCAATACTATGGAGGAAAGGATTTGGATTGAATCATGTAGGTGGATATCTCCTTAAGAGTTATGTTATTTCTTTCTGTAAATCCATTTTGTGAAGGACTATAAGAAACTATACGCTACAAAGTAATTTTTTTAGAGGTGAAAAAACTATCAAACCTATTTGTCAGTACTCATCTCTATTGTCAATTATAATAAAATTGATAAATATTTAAAATTGTTTCTCAGTGTGAATCTTGAATTCCCAAAATTGATCTAAAACTTCATATTTCTATTTGAGAAAGTAAACCCACGTATAACTTGAAAATTTCTCAATGAAGGTAAATATGTATTGAGCTCTAGTGAATGAAGGAGATGGAAAAGGGCCAAAAATTTCACTATGGAAAATCTCAAGGGTATGAAAAGTTCTCCAAGATTTTCCCTCATCAAATTTCTCTTCGAGGTGCTTACTAAGGGCACAATGCTCACAAAGAACATTCGAAAAAAGACGCAAGGTAAACCATTGATCATCTCATGTTGGCTCAATTTCTCAAGGTAATAGTAGTTTAAATGGCCAAACCATTCATGCCATAGCTTACTAACATCATCTATGTGAGTCAGTAAGGTAGTGGGAGAATATTTAGGAGTAAATTGGAAAAAAATGAATAACCGAGCTTGGTGGTTTGCCTTTCCCTCTGCCACTATAGACTCACTATGCATCTCTCTAATGATCACTGAATTAGGGTTGAATTCCACATGCATCCCTTGGCTAATATGGGTGATTTAGTAAACTAATATAGATTGGTAGAAAGTTGGGGAACATTAAGGAAATCATTGAAGGTTCCACCATCAACTTACATTAATCCACTACCAGTTACTGCAATGGATATATTAAGACCTAAGGTGATATGGGACATAAGGTTCTACGTTGGAAAACTTAACGTGTGAAGAACCCATGAGGTGTGAGGCACCAAAATCTATAACCCATGTCAATGAAGGAGATAATATAGCTATGAGGGATTTTCCTTCTTCTCAGACTTTTTTTTCCTTTTCCTTAAAGTATTTAGGTTTCAAAGCATTTTGATTGATAGACTCGGGAAAACCTATATTATTCTTCCTAAGTAAATGAGTAAGGTGGTCATTTCTTTTGTCATGCATTTATGCTCTTCATGTCCTGACTTCTTGTAATAGGAACACTTGTACTTCTCCTCCTTTGGTTTAGACTCAGAAGTAGAGGAAGAAGTACTCGTATTGGATTTGGATTGGGCGGACTTAGCTTCCTTCTTAGGTTGGTATTTTTTCTATAATTTATTCTCTTTTCCTTTAGCATTACTTAATATTAGGGAATGTGAGTTGGAAATAATTGCACCCATTTGGATCAAATTTTCCTATTCTCAAATGTGTTGGGAAGAAAATTTGTCGAATGAGGGCATCTTACAAGTAGTCCCTAAATCTTCTTTCATGGATTGAAAGGTAGAAATGAAGACATAGTATTCGGGTCCAAGCTTAGAAAGAATGGATAGGATCGGTTGGACATCCTTCTTATAAAATACACATGATTTCAGCAACAATATCGCGTGGATAAATTTGGAGAAGAAGGCCTATAGGTTATCAAAGTTACTTGGAGTCAAACTTAGGAGTTTGTTCTCTAACTTTTGAGCTTTCACATCATCTTTTTTTCCAAACATTCCATCTAGAGTTTTCAATCTTTTTTAGGTGTTGTGGAAGAATCAATGTGAAAGAGAAGGTTGGGAGAGATAGACATACAAAGAATACCTAAGGCTTCGTCACATTGGTTAAACCATTTAGATTTCTCAGGTTTGGTTATTGGTTCTTTCTACACTCCCATCGTGATGCGATACTACCTTTATAATGTAGTGTGATTATCATTTAGATTTCCATTCATGAAAGTTAAACAACACAAGAAAAGGAATATTAACATTTATCATAAGGAAAGATAAAGACAATGTAGAAAAGGAAAGGACACACACAAACACTCCAAAACAATACTTTTACCCCCTTTTTTGTGGTAATTTATAGTTAGTGTGTTGATTACAATCAGATGTTTTTGTGCGATGTGAACTAGATGGCCACTCACCTTGAAATTCGTGGAATCCATGCAAGTGGAGACCATAATAAGTTAAAATACATGTGAAACGATGCAACACCATAATAAACACAACAAAATCATAAAACAAGAGAAAAGGGAAAAAACAAGGTTTTGTGTGAGAAAAAGTGCCCCTCTTTGCGATTAGTCTCCCTTGCCACAAGTTTTTGGTGGACTTATACACTAACCCACAAGAAATAATAAGAGCGCAAGGTTACAGTAAGCCTCCAAAAAATGATAATAAGCTCCAAAAACACACCATCCCCATCACAATAACATCTAAAATTAAATTGGATAAAATAAGACTATAACCTTAATTTGTAAGTTCAAAAACATCGATAATAATAATAATAATTAGTTTAAAGGTTTAAGTTCAAAAATATTATTAATAATAATAAACTTAATTTTTAAATTATAAGTAAATTTGAACTTACTGTTGTATATATCTCCCCTCGGGTAAATATAGACAAACAGAAGAATATGTAAATCAAAGAAACTCAAAACCTGACATTTATTTGTGCCCCTGGCACAGATTAGAAAATGTCGACATGAAAAAGGTTGCGCCCTGGCGTAGGTTAGAAAATGTCGACATGAAAAAGGTTGTGCCCTGGCGTAGGTTAAAAAATGTCGACATGAAAAAGGTTGCACCTTGGCACAAGTTGCAAGGCATCAATACCACATTTTCAGCACCTATGGCACACTTAAGAGTATGTTGACATGAGGATGGATGTGCCGAGGCACATCTTCAGGAGGCGCAACATTTTGAGCATTGACACCCCCGAACTTGATAGAAAGCAAACCCTAACCCAAATATTCAAATGGTCATAACTTTTCACAGGGAGCTCAGATTCACGCAAGTTTGGACTTTTCAGAAAGATTACAAGGTCCTCTACCCAACTACGACTGGATATCTTTAATTGGGTGAGAACAAGTTCTTCAAAAATATAAAATATAGTTCACCATTTTTTTGGGTTTGCTAGGGTTCTCACCTACCACCATAATGAGATGAATTAAATACAATCTGGAGGTGGTTGGGGTAGATTTGGAATTCCTCTCTCTTCCCTCTCTCTTTCTTCCTATAAATTGTAAGGAGGGGCTTCTTTCTAAAGGTTGGAAATTCTTGTTTTGTCCCTCCCTTCTTCTAATTGGCAGGGGAATTTGTGGAGTTCAAACCTCCCATCTAAAACTATAATGCAACTTTTCCTCTTAGCATTTTGTAGTGTATTGTATCAATCTTTGGAGCTAGTAATGCATGTTTGTGGATGATTCTCAACCCTCTCTATGTTCATTCACATCCTCTTGATCTTTCACTACAAATTTGGTTATCTGTGCATGATCTTGCATTGCATTTTGATGGTTTGTGTTTATTGGCAAGACAGGTGTTCTTCATTCCTCGGTGCATCACCTTTGTTAGTTTAGGTTTATTTTTTATACATATTATTACCCTGTCTCCTTGGCAAGTTAGATTAGGTTTTTGAGTAAACCCTCTGCATTTTTATGTGTGAATCTGAACAGAGGAATAACAACCGGCCTTCATCTGGAGAGCTTTCTCGATTCGCAGGGTCCCACACTTGGGAAAAGCTCTATGTTATGCAATCGCACTAAGAGTCTCAACCCATCAAGTTGCAGACATTCAGGGGTGCTGTGATTTGCCATCAACACTTACCTCATCCAAAAAAAGGTGAAAGGGGGGTGGAACGCTAAAATTAAGGCTAACCTAATTTTTTGTAGGAGGGGAGAAAAAGGGGTAGCTCACTTTGAGACTGAATTGCAGGTGAGTTAGGAGGGCCGAGTTGAGCTTTGAGAGTCAATTCTGGCTATGATGAGGAGGCCGAGTTGAGGGCCAAGCTGCAAGGTGAGCATGATGGGATAGGGTATGGGATGAGGTGTAAGCATGGTGATATGGGTTGGAGAACAACACAAAGGCCATGAAAGGAGCAAGAGACAAGACTCAAAGCATAGGGTTGGAGGAAATCATCTTGGTGAGGCAGAAATAGATGTCATTGACAGGGTTAAGGGGATCAACATGTTCAAACAATTAAAATCTCAACTGATCCAAGTTTGGTGTGATGAGGTTGGTGAGGATGGATACGTGACTAAGGTGGATGCAACAATGATTGAGTTGAGGAAGATAGATCAATAACAAGCTTAGTAGGGGTTAGAATGACCATGCTACCTGGGGTTAGGAGATGGAGCTAAAAGAGGCAAGCTAAACAGGTCAGAGACCATGGAAACCAAGGTGAGCTTAGGATATAGAGATTAGGTTAGAAAAATCTTGGGGGATACATAATTTAGTGAGCTTGGAATAGGATGGGAGCTTGGGTATCTTGAAGGAGAGTTCGGTGAGCTTGATGGCCTTGGGAGCCACAAGGGTCATCTCGATAGACCGGGGGGATCCGGGGTAGGTAGTGGAACATGATGTGAGTTGAAGGAGCACATAGCCCTACATTGCAATCCAAAAAAACAAAACCTCAAAATTCAAAAATCCACCAATCTTAACTGCAACTAATAAGATTTAGAGGAAAAACCCCTGAAACCTACAAATACACCCAAAACACCACAAAACAACAAAAATCCATGAAAACCAAGATTAATACAGATAATGCACAAAACTAATACATATTAAAATCTTACACTAAGAGTGAATAAAAAATGAAATTGAGATTAATCAACAATAATAAAGCGATTGAAATGATTACCGAGATCATGCTCTGATACCATGAAGATCTCTTGAAATTTGTGCACATCAACAAAGTTTCACTCTAGACAAAAACATGTAAATACACCAAGTAAGTAGAAAGAAAAATAATCTCAAGGAACCTATGCATAATGAATATGGTCTACTCATCCTCATAGATAAAAAAAAGTACATATGGGGAGTATTGTGTAACTCACATGCCTGGACTTGTCATACTCCAAAAATGGAGAGATAAGTTACAATGAAATAATAACATGTAACTCCCATATGACAATAACATTATGATGCATATGAAAAATTATATGAAAAAATCTGTCATATATCATATAACTCCCTAAATGACATACAAATCACCTAAGTGAGATGACTCACCATGTGTGAGGTGTAAATAACCATTCTAAATAAATCTCTTCTTATTTTTCATGTTATCACACCTATTTGAGATCCATTACAACTCTCTTCCCTATGATAATGCAGTATACATTCATGAAAAAAATAATCACTGAATAACCTTGGCCACCCTTGGTATGGGAGCACCCAACAATTATGCACATGTTTGAAAAGATCAATTATCAAACCTTATTTCATGAGATCTCTTTCCACATGGTATAGTTCATCATTATCATGCATTCATCAACCCCTAAACATGTTGTATTATTTGAATAGACCCCTTGGATATTATTGCTTGCCTATCAATGCAAAAAAAAATATATGTTGTCATGTTAAATGTATATCATGATTTTTTTTATAATAAATGTCCATGACAACTAATCCCACACAAAAAAATCCCTGAACCGGGTAATGTACAACTTGGCCTTCGTGTGTAATAGGATGACTATCTCAATCTCCATCATGGATGAGAGAGTTGTTCTAACTATATGTTTTAAAGTTTCTTTTAATGCTTGACGGAAGGTGAGTATTGGGATTATATGAGAGATTCATGAGTTCATGGGTGTCAATCAATTCATAATTTGAAGGAAATACTATCGGACGGCCTAAAAAGGCCTTTTTCAGGACTCATTGTACCTAATGTTAGACACCTCTAGGGGATATTAATTGTTCCAGTTAAAAGACTATAGCTTCCTAATTAAAAAAATTTGATAGAGATATGATATCAATGGATGAATTTTAGGGAATTTAATATAAACTATATGATTATAGGTTAATTGGTTTCTTTAAATCAATTATTTTTTAAATCAACGGTGCTACTTCGCGAGCATAGTGCACGCCCGATATAAAAGGAGTCAAAAAGACTACGTGGGATCAGTTGATAAATCTAGATAGGTCCAAGAGCCTCAGATAATTCATGTGAAGTGAATTCACATGAGGAGAAAATAATTGGAAAGATAAATATTTACTGGACTATACAGTTTCTCATATTTTTTGTAAAATATTTCATCGTTGTTAGTATCCCCCTTTGAGAGTATTGGACCGATAATGAATTCTGAAGATCTTTGATCATGGTGGAGATTTAAAAGAGTATTCTAGGAGTTACAAAGGGATTTGGGACCTGGTTTAAAAATAAAAGTGAATTTAATTCAACCCTCTACATGTAATCATGTGAAAATTGTTATCCAATTTTATCAACACATGGCAAATTTGGACAACGGGGTCCTAGCGGTCTATTCAAAATGTTTAATTACGTTAGTTCCAAGGTTACCCAATGGTCCGGTCATTATGGTTGGATAAAATGATTAAAATAACCCCCCTTCCATTAATTATGTTGAAGAGGTCTTAACATGTCTCTATGAATTCTCCTATGTAACTCAATTAATTGCACTTATCATTCCCAATGAGTGACTCAGAAATATTGATCCAGGCCCACTAAATAAGTATTGAGATCGAAGCTAGGTGGCATTAGCTCAGTAAGATAATTGACATGGACTTGTGTTAAGTATTTAATGTGACCAAATGTCCAATGTCACAGGAAAAATAGATATTCCAAGCGTAAGAGATAGAAGGTTTTCATGATGGAGTTGAGACATAGCTTCCATGACTAGAGCTTGATCTCCATTTAAACTCATTGAACCAGGATAAGCCATTGTCATGGCTTGGTCACGAGTTATAGAAGATCTCAAGTGAGCGGCATAGTTATCTATATGGAGACAATGTTTAGTCTAAACCTTATCATAGACATATGTTCGCTAGTAAATCTATGAACCCCTTAATGCTAGCATTATGTTTAATGAATTTGGGAAATGGCTCACACGTGAATAGACAAAGACACAGCTCATCAAACTAATGAAAGAATCATTTAGGACTCGATCCTCTTGAGAGCTCAATGAAGGCTGAGACCCATGGGATCATAGATGGCCGATAGGCCTGGGATCTCAGAGACAATTGTAAGAAAGAAGCTTGACATGTTTTTCCAAGTGAAGTCAAGTTCATGCCATTTATTGAAAATAGCAATTTGAGTTGGCTTTACAACAAAGACTTCGCAGGTTTGATCCTCTTAGGAATCTTATTCATTCAGGTGAGTTTGGTAAGAGGAAGAGCTGTGTGCTAACCAAGCGTGAAGTCAATATAAATTTACTCTGTATAGCCCGATGCTTAGATTAAATGGTAAAATGTCAAGCTCAGATGGTTTATCATGGAGGAACTGCCAGTATCCACTATAGAAATTAATTCAAGCTCATGCCATTATAATTTTGGCCAAGATTTAGTGAGTCATGTATTGTCAGCAAGCGCGGGTGATTCGAGCCCACACGAATTTAGAAAAAGTACATGTTGCGTAATCTGGATAATACCAAGCTAAATAGGGGGAGATGTTAAAATGGTGAGCTTGCAATGCCAAGTTAATGGATGACGCTCAGGCAAGTCGTCTTTAGATGGCTCGAGTGAGCCAATATGATCACTACTTAGTGGAAAATTGGCTTTCAAATCCCAAGAATCCACCATTGTGGGTTCCCGAAATGGAAAAAATTCAAACCATTCCACAACCAGGGAATTTCCGTTTGGGTTATTTCCGTTTTAAACCAAGGATGCCTTTTCTGTGCAGGGAAATCCTTCATCTGTCGATTTCCTAAGTACGGAACATGAGAAGTGTTTATTTTGTTGTGTCTGAAATCGATTGTGGGGTCCATGTGGGGAGGTTGAGGAGTTGATCACCATATCAGAGCTCTTATATTTGAAAGACATCATGATCATTCCACGTGAGAAAGAAGTCCAAGTAGTTTCGTATCCAGCAAGTGGGTCATCAGGGAAGTGATTGAGTGGTGAGTCATTCAATGAGCTATACAAAAGGTTATGGGTGAGACACACACGTTGAGTAGTATTGTAACATCCTCATTTCAAAATACCAGAACAAGGGATTTTTTTTTTTTTTTGATAACGTTCACTGTTATGAATTATAAAATTCAAACACACGTTCAAGTTTTAATAATTGTTCTCTGCCCAAACAACACAGTTTGGATCACACAATTTCTTTTTAAAACGAATGTTCCCTATTCGCATATTTACAATATGGAACACACATTCAATGCCATTCAATATTATAACAGATTCTATATGCTGTTGTAAATGACTCGAGGAACTACCGATCTTCCATTTTCATGGCTCGGAGTTTCAACGATCCTTCATTTCATGACTCGGCAACAACCGATCCTTCATGTTCATGACTCGGCAACAACCGATCCTTCATGTTTGTTTATGCATGGTATATTATATATACCTATTCTCATAACCATTTCCGGTTATTGAAGTGATCCATTTAAGAAGCCTATCTGAATATCTGTTACTGATATTCATCTGACATCCTGCATCTTAAATTAAGTGATAAGGACAACGCAACCAGTAATTGTGATACTTTGGCCAAATATTTTCACATGCTTTGCATGATCATATTCCTGGATGTGATACACATCTACGGAATACATCCTTCACCTCACTTCACCTGTTATCTAGAATGGTCTTTCCTGGTTCCTACCAGTCCTCTTTGTTTAAGGTCAGTTTTAAACTTTCAATTCCAACTAGTAATAGGAACAGGTATAGGAAGGCACTCCTGATAACTAAAGATACACAGACATACGGTGTCGTTACCCCACGACTCCGTGTGTCTAATTATCTTTAGTATTCCGGAGTCACTCCGTATATCTGATCATACTCTATCCCCTACTAAGAATTACACCTTCAGCCTATGTATTCTAAATGTTTTAATTCGGGAGGGCATTGCTGTATGTCAGCTGCAACAATGTGTCATCATGAAGACCCGTCTTCATGGAAACACATTGCTATAGCTGGCGTATGCCAATGTCCTACAGAATTCTCCCATCGAGAATGCACATCCTGCTCAAGTGATTTGGATATGATTTACTAATTAAAATCAACTTTCAGCCTCCACGCTGATCCCTTGATTCTTGTTTCTGTTACAGTTGCACAGGGCTAAGAGGGACTAAATCCGTCCATTAGCTTACTATGCATCTTCTCCTTCGTATCAAAGGGCTACATTTCCCTACTTGGTTCACTTCTTAATCATTAGATTAAGCAGTCCGTACCGACGGACGTGATAAGTTTAACCTATTAAACTTAGCCAAGATTTTTCCAACTGCAACAAGATTCAGAATTCTAACTTATTAGACGTCACTTAAATGAGGCCTAATTCCCAAGAAATGTATTCATTTGTTCTCCTTAACATTATATAGTTAAGGTCCGTTAGTTATGGATATATTTATCCCATATCCTTTATTCTGAATTTATCAAACGGGATCATTAATGGAGTTCGAAAGTGAAGTTCGATTACTCCGAAGTTGATTGATATTCCTTAGCTCCTAAGCTAATCCCTGAATACCCTCTGATTATGAAATCATATTCTTCTTAATCCTTTTTAATGTCAATTAAAAATTCATCTTTACCCAAGTATGAACTAATTGCATTGTTCAACTTAAAAGTTGTATTTAAGTAAGAATAGATATCAGTTTCAATTCAACATCCATCCAAGGATAATGAAACAATTCCAACTCAGGAAATAACATCATATTTCCAATTTAAACAACAATATCAACTGATATAATTATTGAAAATATCACACTTGTAACTGTATTCAATATTGTAAGTCATAATTTGTACATTTGCCAATCTAGCTGATTGGGTATAGTTTTTACATAAAGCAGCAATACAACTCATAGGTCAGAAGAATATATTTTCTTATTTTCACAATTCCTCGAAGAGGAATAAAAGCAACAGTTACAATTCATAATTTACATCTAATCAAGAGGCATCAGAAGACAGCCACGTCTTCATTCTAATCAAATTCCATCTGTAAAATTAATTTCACAGGTCAGTTCAATGAACTGAGCACATTAAGCACTTATCCTTAAAATAAGATGCTTCAACTAACTGTTTCAATAAAAGAACCCTGCTTTTATGAAACGACAGCAAAACATCAATCTCAAAATAGGCACAAAGGAGAGATCAGCATAACAACTGAACTATCAGAAAAATATATCATCACAATCAGCCAATAAGACTGCTGTCCTATTTCCACATAATCATTGCAAGTAGCAATTTACAATATTTGTAACGTTAGGAATACAAGTAGTTTGCTGCCTATATAGCATACAGTTATCCTTTCCACGCCTTTCATTAATAACAATGTAAAGGATGAAACTAAGTGAAATATAAATCTCATTACTTTCCTTTCCGTTCATGAAGCATGTTAAATTTAAAGCATTCAAGTACAAACAAGAAAGCGAACAGTAATGCATATAGTAGCTCCCATCTAAGCACTATAAAAATTCATCATTCACGAATTCCAGATTTCTAACTGAATGAAGGAAGAAAAGATCATTTTTCTCAAGTCATTCATTCATATCTCTATTTCTTTCCACATGACTATCCTAACAGTGGAATCCAAACGAAAGACAAATCAAGATAACAGTTCAGAGTGAAACTTACAAAATCCATTCGGAATTCACTTTCCGGTAGCAAGAATAATTTCATTTAGAATCAGCTTTAAATGAAAACAGGGAAGAATTCATGATAGAACAAGCAATATCAAGATGCAGACCATGTAATTGCTGTACTAGAAGATTCCATACTTCTCTCACTGTATTGTTAACCAAACAAACAGTTATACAATCACGCAATCACTTACTCATATGACCTTTTATATCCATGAACGCATACAATTCATAATAACCAATTACACATTGTTGTTACCTACAGCGAAACCAAATTATTATGCACCATAAAGTTCCAATATTATTTTTCAGAGTCAAAATAGCAAAAAGATAAGAATTCATTTCTCTAAAATTTCATTAAGAACAATCCTTTTGATCAAAATGAACTCAAACACCCAAATCGTGTTCATCTAAGCAAGACAACTCAAATTATAAAGATAGCAGAACAGTCGTTCTTATTGAAAAGCAAACTCACATAGCCTGTACAATTTAAATCCAGTATACCACAACAATGGATATCCAATTTGAGTTCTATCTCGGTCAACTATTAATTTCAAATACAACATTCTCCATTCTCTTAATGAAGTACAGAACGCAAATATAATAATCATATTTCAATACCTTAATAAAGGCAAACCCGCGTAGGGCGCCAATTGCGTAATCTTGGTACAGTCGGGACAGACTTAGAAAACAAGCTGATTTCCACGTTTTCCATTTATTTAAAACAGAAATCTAAGTCAAGTTCACAATCACCAGACAGTTCCAAACAGGAGGACAAACCTCAACTATAGGACGCAATGAAATCAATTTTCCATTACAGCATAAGGAAATATAATCATTCTTTGCACAAAATACAACCAATTATAATTTTGTCAATCAGTCCGAACAGGAAGACCAAACAACATCTATAAAACACAATAAAACCACCCTATTCTCTCAACAAGGAGAAACGAAATCCATTAATAACTTCAGGAGGAAAACAATCAACTTTTTCCTACTTTCACGAATACCCAGTACGTATTCGTTTAGTTCCTACTCAAGAAAAAGGTACAACAATAAAAATAATGCTAATACTTCGTTCAATTCGAGTTCAATTACTCAAAGGAAACCCGAATGCCACTTCCATCCAAAATCCAAAACAATACAAGGAAAAGGATTTACTTTCTTAAAGAAATTTTCAATAAGAACTACTTCAACAACTATTATTTCCTTCCTTCCAGTTCGTTAGCAATAAACAATTGTTTCAATAGTGAAAACAACTCATAATAAGTGTACAGTCCCAAGATACACATATCGAATTTCCCGTTACTGTCAAACGACTAGCACACAGGAAGGTACCTCATTTGAGGAATACAAAAACAATTAAACTCAGCAGTCAGAGGCAATATTTCTTATTATTTCCAAAATGACAGCCAGATTCAATGAAACCCAATTCATAGCAATATACACGGCTGTATCTTCACTTCCCCTTTTTTTTTTACATACAAGGACAGTTCCCAACACAATAGCAAAGAAAAGATTACATTTAAGGAAACAATTTCACTATAAGGAACGATTACACGGCCTGTACCAATTTCAACAACATGAACAATGAAAGAAATATCTATTTCAAACCTCCATACAGTCAATAACCAATACAATAATTCATCTCCAATTTGATTCGAGCAAATACAAATCAAAACCGAGCAACCAGAACGATTCATAATATCATTTTCCAAACAAAAAGAAGTAAGAATCGATGAAACCCAATTTGAATCGACTCGACAACAGTCACAGAATCAAAACCCAAGAGCAGGGTTGTTTTAATGAGACACTTAAACAAAGCAAGAGTTTTTAAAGAGAAGGGCTTAACATGCCTATAATCCCTTCTCCTGAACTCAAAGAAAACTTCATTTGCCGCGTTTTTCCTTCCACAACGATAGCAAAAACTCCCCAACACTTCTTTCTTCTTCAGGCTTAGCAACAGCCTCGAAATCTCCAAGAAAATGTCAAATTCCAAGAGCTGGTTCAACTGAACCAAGTCTAAAAAACCAAATGCAGAGCAACTTTGCAAAAGCCAAACCGAAACAATGAAAAATCAAATTCCCTCATACACTTTCCAAGGCGAACTGGTCGCGGAGACCGAAAACAATTAATGCAATTAAGGCTCTGACTTTTTCCTTACTTTCCACGCCACCGCCACTTGAGTTGGCGAGCTTTTAAATTTCAAATTTCCCATGCAAAACGGAATTTGGCTCTATTTCTAAATAGATGCCTCTATTTCCTACCTGCCCCGCCAAAACTGGTGCTGTCCACGTATGGACTGTTTATTAAATGCCAATGAATGCCTTTCCTTCATCCTTATCCCTTCCCTCCAAGGGTCTGCGCACCCCTTAGATTAGGATTAGTTTAGGTTGCATATAGTATTCAACCTAGGTCTTAGTTTAGCCTTAGGTTATTAGGGCTTAGGTTATTTTCCCCCTTTTTATTTTTTTATAATTTAAAAATCCACTTAGGATAGTAGTGTAGGATGCATGTTAGGACTTAGGATTAGTTTAGGGTTTAATTCTTACTAACCACTAACACTAACAACTTCCATCCAGCCTCCCTACTAACATTCACGTTAATGTAGAGCAGGACGTTCCGTCCTTTGGATCGCGTGCCAAGGCCACCCGTGTCTAGGCGTTTCTTGCCTCACGAGGTCCCAAGTTCGATAGTACAGGGTTCAAGAATCGAACCCCTGTCGTTGGCATCTATGTGCCAGCTGCCCAAAACTGCAATCAGGCGCTGCACGCTCATAACAATCTCGGTTCGGTTCAAGTGTGAATCGACACAGAAATCACAAGAGGACCTCAGCATACTTGGATCAATGGAATTGATTCAAGGCATGCTGTCAATCAGCAACAAGAGTTTAGCAAGTATACGACAATTTGTTGTCACATCAGCAAACACACAAGTACGATAACTGTTGTTCTATACAATAATTCACAGCATGCAAGAATATGAGTTAGCAACACATTCTCTTAAGATCAAAACATATCTTAACATGTTTGCCTTCATTTCAGCAGCTATAACAGTATGTAAAACATTTACCAAGTTAACATACAAAATCAGAGTGTTACAAGTATTGCAAACAAACCCAAACACGCTACCTTTCATATTGCATCAGTTCAATTTGCATTCACTTTAAATTCCTATAGCTAAAATATGAATTGGGTGTTCATCAAATGTTATGTGAATAAAGGAAACAAACAATCCTCAAGTCCCGATAAATGAAAACAAGGAGAAATCACAGATGCTTAAAATCATTCACAATATCTCTCATTTTTTAGTTTGCTAGAAAATTTACATGAATTAGAAGAGTGAAAAGGAGTAGCGTTTTCCACATGTTGAGTAGTATTGGAAACAGACTCGAACCTGCTACCTTTCACATTGCATCGATTCAACATGCATTCACTTTAAATTCAATTTTATCAAATTTTTGTTATATATACATTGGGTGTGTTTTTCATTGCTTCAGATTTGTTTACTCAGCGAATTTTTATATTTCCAGTCGTTCAAAACATTAGAATATCCACCAAGTTGTATTAAGTGGACAATTAAATTTTCCCCATGAAATCGGGACAATGCTCCAATTAATTGCTTGTGTGAATGTCCTGGTGCTGTTGCTGCTAGGAATTGCTTGTGCTGTTGTGCAAGTGTTTTCAAAAGATAGTTCCTTTTATATTATACACCTACAACATTCTTTACGAATTTATTGAAGTTGCATGTCTGTTATTTTCTTAGTATCACAACATATGAATGCTGAAGCTTACATAGAAATACATTTATGCAGAAATCCAATACTCCATGCCTTCAATAATTCCTGTATGGAAAAATGTGTGTGTCCAATTATGTTTTTAGTTTGTAATTTCTCTATGGAAAATTGTATGCATTCAATTTCATTAAAAGGAAATTCCTACAACTAAAAAATGATTTGGTTTTTATTCCCTCTTTTATACTGCCGTTGAAAGACAAAAAGAATATGTAGATTTTTCACACATAAAATTTGGGCTATGACATGCTATTATGTCTTGAGTACATCTACCATCATAGGATATGTTGATTAAATATGAGGAGTTTCTAAAAGAAAAAATATACTCTAAATTTCTAGGCTTGGATGACAGATTTTAGATAAACTCCCACCCCTAGGTTACAAAATCAATGTTTCATTCACATTCACGTCAACAGTGTAGACACAATTTAGATCCTTAAGCCATTGTTGCACATTGATGGTAAAGATTAGTGTTTCCACAATATAGCAAGTGCAGACTAAGAATACAAAAATGACAACCAATAAACAAATCCACTCAACCACGCAGACGTTGATAGAAGTTATAATGTTTCTTCAATATTTTTAGTTCATGTGCTGATCAAATGTTTGCTATTAGTATTAGTCCAAGGGTACGGTGAACAAATCCTTCCTGCTTAGCATAACCAAACCTCAACTTTCGGTTCAGAGATTATCCATGTTTATGTTTTTTTATGCATTCTTTAGTGTGTCAGTGAAAATGCTTTAGGGATGTGTTTTTTTGAAGAATACTATATTGATGTAGTAGTTCCTCATGTTTAGGGCTATGTTTTGCTGAAAATTTATTTCAACGTTACATTTTGATAGGATTGAAATCTTAAATTCATGCATTCATTTTCTAAATTCTTTAAATGTCTAATTTCATTTTTTACTTATTTGATATATGCACTAATATGTTAAAATGAATTTTAGAATTTAGTTAGTCTACAAAAATTTATGGTGAGTACAAATACTTTGGACCCTTGTACAACTCATTTATATGGGCTACACGTGCCTTGCTTGGTACCAGGAGATAGGACTTGCTGATGGATTATTTCTAGAAGAAACACTCCTATCACGTCCCAAGTTGGACGTTAGACTAAGTATATGAAAGGATTTTAAAGTTGCCTAACGAGTGACCTTCCCACAATTATATCCTCGCTGTTAATTTGAAGTTATATGTTTCTCTCACGTATTGCCCTTTTTTGCAGTTGTATTGGAGTACAATGAGGACTGGGAACTCGTCAATCATCCCAATATATCATGATGCACCAACATGGACATTATCTGTGAAGAAAGTTCATTGTGAAGAACAGTTTTTTAGAAAGCAATTTTTGATTCATATTGTCTTTCATAGAAGAAAAAAACTTAGTACAACAGAGATAAAAGAGGGCCTCATGAAAAAAGTTTGGTGTTGTTGAACCTTGGACAATTTTCCTTTTAGAGTTAAAAATAAAAAAAGCCTACTCAAGAGGTTCTGGTATGATTTATGATAGTATTCAACATGCAATTGAATATGAACTCAGAACCAAGTTGATTCAAAATGGGATTCATGTTCAAAATCCAAAATCGAAGAAAGACTATCCAAATAGAGCTACAAAAATCCGTGGAGTGAAAAAATTCCATGCATAGCTAAATCATGTGAAGTAGATAGTATTTACGTCTACTTTTGTTATGTCACTTTAGGTTGTTTAGAATTTTACTTTGAAATAAGTTGTCACTGATTCTTCAAAGCATACAACAAAACTACCGAATGTAATATTTCATTTTCGTTGTTTACTAGTTCAATATGGAATTTCATAAAACTTCTCTGTTACCTGATGTTTATTTCTGTAGTCATGTTTAGAATATTAACTTACATTATGAATTTATGATGTGTGGTGTTAGATATTTTCTATGAGCATCTAATTTTCTTATGTAACTTTATGCTATTTACATTGTTTTTCAAAGGAAAAAATCATTTCTTCATGAAAGTATTAAGAACAACTACCTAACATAGTTTTCCTTTTTTGTTGTTTACTACATTGATATGAAATTAAATACAGCTACATTGTTGCCTAATGTTTTCTTCTTTATTCATGCTTAAAATATTAACTTACCTTTGAACTTTTCAAGTCTGTTGTGATGTATTATCTTCTAAACATGTTTCTAGTTGCAATTATATATCCAATGTTTACAACTGATACGCGCACTATCTTCTCCTTTCAATTAATTTTCCTTACTTATATCATCTAAACGTTTTATTATCCTTCTTTTATTACTCAAATTA
The DNA here is from genome assembly GCA_019776745.2 of Taxus chinensis. NCBI lineage: Eukaryota > Viridiplantae > Streptophyta > Pinopsida > Cupressales > Taxaceae > Taxus > Taxus chinensis. Next base: position 94,827,213 of record CM034151.1, read on the forward strand.
TGTAGGACAACTTGTTTACAAAATGGAGCCCCAAAGTTCATCCACATCAATGAATGTTTGTACTGCAAATAACTCGCTAATAGACAATTTTGTTTGAATACTTCCTATTAGAGCATTGTCCCCATTTCATGATGGATGGACTATACAAGGTAGAACTACTTCTAAATCAAACATTTGTAGCTTTAGCACCATTGGGGGGATTGGAAAGGTATTCAACTTTGACATTATTGATAAGGATGAATAAGAAATACGGATTGTCTGCTTCAATGAACAAGTTGATAGACATTATGATATTATCAAAGTTGGCAATGTCTACACAATTTCAAATGGTAGCTTACGAAAAGCTGATAAAAAATTTAATAATCTGCCTTATGAATATGAAATATTGTTGAATGACATGTCAAAAGTGGAGGATTCTTCACTTGATGATGGATCTATCGCATTCAACAAGTTCCATTTTGTTTTGCTTGGTGAAATCACCAACTTGGAGGCCAATATTATGATAGGTGTACTTGGGATTTCTCAGTTTGTGAGTGATCTTCAAACACTACTCAGGAAGGATGGTTCAGAGCTCAAGAAGAGGACAATTCAAATTATAGATACGTTTAATTATGCCATTGATGTTACACTATGGGGTGATTTATCTGTCATGGAAGGTTCTCAACTCCAAGATCTCATTACCATGGTTCCCCATCCTATTGTTGCTTTCAAATGTGTTTGTATAACCAATTTCTATGGAAATTCTTTAGGAACAATTTCAAACACTTAAGTGTTTATAAACCCAAGTATTCAAGAGGCAACTATTTTGAGAAATTGGTGTGAGGAACATGGAAATATCTACAATGTCAGGTCTCTAACAACCCATGATCAATAAGGGGTTCTCAATTCCATGCGGAAAAATATATCTGAGATAGCGGCTAGAGGATCTCTTAGTGTGGAAAAGCCAATATGGCTATCCCTAAGAGGAACTGTAGTTTATATTGATGAAATGGATTGTTTCACTTATCTATCTTGCTCATCAATGCACACAAGAAAACAAGTAGAAATAAGATTATGAAGAACCAAAGAAAATTGGATATGCTTTGCATGTGATGTGATTTCTGCAGATTATGATTATCGATACTTATTGAAAGTTCAAATTACAGACCACACTGGGAATTTATGGGCTACATTATTTGATGATGCAGGAAAAGATTTGATTGGTGCAACTGCAAAGGAAACATATGGGCAGGTTCAAGATAATCCATTGTGCATACGTCTTCTGAAGAAGAAGATAACATTCCATCAATATTTGTTCACTTTGCATGTGCGAATGGACACGTTCAACAATCCACCAAAGCTGAAAACTAATGTTACTAGGGTTAAAAAAGTTGATTACTCTTCAGAGTTGAAATTTTTCACAGGGCTACTTACTGATATTTGAGTACATTTTATTTTACATTTACTTTCCATTTATGTAAGGGGATCCATTCTACACATTCATAGTAAAGACTATATTCATATTCTAATGTGCTATGTTTTTAAGACAAATTCTTAATATTTAGATGCAAATTTTCATATTGATTCCAATGCCATGGCTCTTGAAAACTTATGTAGTATTACATTTTATTTTAGATTTATTTTCCATTTATGCAAGGGCCTCCATTCTATACATTCCCAGTAAAGACTATATTCATATTCTAATGTGCTTTGTTTTTAAGACAAATTGTTAATATTTGGATGTAAATTTCATACTACTTCTAATGCCTCAACTCTTGAAATATTATGTGGTGAATTTTTGTATTCTTGTACAACTTTCACATATCATTTACAATTCTATGTATAGGTTCTATATTATTTTATTTGATGCCAACTGTTTCTTTGTTGTTATCCACGTTTCTTAGTGTTACTGTAATCTATAATTTTAGGTAGTTTTAAAATTACAAAATACTTGATTCTTTTGTGTGACATTTACTATGATTACCATTAGTACTTATTTGTTTATTACTATTGTAGATGTCAAACCCAGATGCTATCCTTTCTAAAATGTTGACATCAACTCAAACAGATAGATATCAGTCCCATCAAACTATGGTCATCCAAATCGATCCAACTAATATAATTACATGTTACAACGATGCAAGCTATATTAACATTCCTCGAAACCATTTTCATAGTGACCAACATTATGTGTAGCCTCGAACCCATGAACCTACTACAACCCAGACTCGACAAAAAACAAATGTTACTCAACAAACACTTTATGCAGAAAGGTGTGAAGAAATAAATAGACAAAGAAGATATAAACAAAAAGAAGAGAGAAATGTATCATGCACAAAGAGAAGAAATAAATAGGAGAAGAAGACAACTATATGCATCAAGGACTAAGTTTTTTGACATTAATTTCACACCGACACAACTCAAAGGGCAACAAAATGACTTTGCAGTAGCTCCTCCCTTGCATCCACATGTGGCAACATGTCATAATGCTTCCATTCATTCCTTGACTACCCAGTATAATGTTGGCATTAACAATGAAGAATACATTTCTCAAAGAGGTAGAGGGTAGTATAATTTCCATCAGGTGTATAGCCGTCCATTCCCTCATCAAATTAGAAGTGAACCTTCAAGTGTAGAAAATATACACTCCCTAATGTTGCAGTGCTCTCAAATACATCCTCATGTTCCCATTAACAACCTTCCGAATCCCACAATCACAAAAAGGAATTCTGAGCTACAAGACATCATGATGACTCATACCACATGTGATTTTTCTAGTTCTCAAGAATCACGAGTAAGATTATCATTCGACCTTATGTCTATTCGAAGGTCATTCCACCTGAGACTAGTTAACCTTGCAAACATGTCAGTGTGCACTGTTTGTAAAGAGTCATACCCAGGAATCAAAGTCAAACTCACAGCCACACGACCAGTCTGTACAAGATGCTACTATGAACATAATGGTCATCACTTTTCATCATGGAATAATATGGACCTTGGTGTCCAACCTCATGTCTTGGGTGTGGTCACACAAGTTGAAGAGATGCTCATTGCTTGTGTCAATTCCATAATACAAGTAAGCCATGCACAAGGATGCTAGTACAAGTACAGGGGGCACACTTTAAACTTTTCACAAGACATAACTTTGATTACTACTTATTTCCTCAGCTTGTTTGGGACCTTGATATTCTTATCATTGGAAGACATGGAAGTCATTCAAAACACTATGACTTTCTGGTAAAGAGATCTCATGTATTGGATGCCCTCTGATATAAAATCTGTAATGATAGGTACTACAAGGATGTTCAATTATGTAATATTGCCATTTATGAACTTCTTGAAGAAGAAATGGACATAAATCAGAGCCTCCAATTTGTTGAGTCAAACATTAACGATAATCAAATGTTGAACACTTTGTATAAGGCCGCACTACATCAAATTTTGAAGAACTTCAACAACAACCATCATCTTTTGTAATAAGAATGGGAAACACACGCCATGAAATGGAAGAGGTAAGAAATATTATTGAAAATGAAGGACCAGGTGCCATTGACAGAGTTGATTGGCCTACTATTGGGCTATCTCTAGTTAACAAATACAATAATGAAGGTTTGTTTGACATGGACTTCCCAACATTATTTCCAAGTGGTGAAGTTGAATGGTTATAACCTTGAATAAAAAAGTTACGTATAAATGAATATGCTTTTCATTTGATTAAATACCATGACAACATATTTGGTGCCCATCCAATATTCAGGTATTTCTTGTTGAACATTATGTTGAGGCACCGAACACAATCCAATGCATCATTATTTCTGAAGAAAAATTTGGATGACAACATACCGACTACTATTCAAGATCTCTGCCACCACCTTTGAGATATGCCAGATGACAAACTTCTTGAGAAAGTAATGCATTATGCAGCCAACATTAGAGGTACTAGGGCCTATTGGAAAACATGTAAGAATGAGTTAATGGACATGATTACATAATTAGGGTGTCCAAAATTCTTCATTACATTAAGCACCACAAATACCAAATGGCTAGAATTGCATCAAGTCATACCTGGCTCACATCCAAGTAATGCTATAGAGGACTAACACTGGAGGAGTAAAAATATAATTATCAATCTGCATATTGTTGCTATGTATATGCATCATCACTTCAATATTTTTGATAAGGCCAAAATATTCTCGATTAATGTCTAAAATATGATCTCATCTTACTCTCCTTTTTATTAAGTTTGATTGCATTTTGTGACTTTTATTTGATCTAATACGACTAAAGATGTAATTGTCTATCTTTTTATTGATTGTTATGCTAGTGCTTAAAAGCTTTGAAACTCCTAACGAAGTGTGTGTTTGAAATTCAATTTTGTAATAAAGCAGGTCTAATCAGTCAAAGAAATGAAGTATGTATCGTTTAACATGTTTTCGGTAGCATCTGTTCCAATACAACTTAGTTCTAAAACTTCCAAGCTAGTTCCAGAACTCCATTACACAGTTATAATCTAGTTCCAAAACTTTCAGACTTAGTTCTAGAACTCTAGTATTTAGTTCTAGAATTTTCGGACTTAGTTTCGGAACCCCTGGGTATAGCTCCAGAACTCTCACGGTTTCGATCCTTAACGATTTCCTATGGATCTGGAACTTCTCTGAAGTTCCGGAACCGATGGAAGTTTATCTATTCTAACCACATCTAGAGATTTTGCATCAATGACCCTTTCAATCAGGAAAGGATGAGAAGATTTCTGAACATAGATCCAGGGATAGTTATCTTACAGTTGTCTGATCAGCCACAATTCGAGTCACCATATATTTTTGGCATGATTCAATTTCATTAGAATCGTAGAGACAACTATGATTGTAAATGTATATATAAGCAGGCCTGTAGTAGATAATGATATGAAAATATAGAGATAGAATAAAGAAGATAGATATAGACTAAGTACATAGATCCAATACATTTTGTAATACTGAATGTTTTATCAATAAATAGCCATTCTTGTTTGAGAGAATTCTAAGTTGTTAAATCCTGATTCAAGGAGGAGCAAGGGCCAGCTCCCCCAAGGACTAGGATATTCATCTATTTGGTATTTATATTTTCTAAGAAAATAGTTTAGATCTGTTAATTCTGTATCGTTTTCAATTCTTCTAGTTAAACTCTGTTGTATACTTGTTCCTGCAGGCATCTAGATAGATTCTTATTTTTCTTGCAATTGTTTTTAAGCATTCTAAGTTGTGTGTGTTTATTTCCAAAATCAAGTGTGTTTACTTCCATAAGTAAGTGTGTTTATTTCCAAAAGCAAGTGTGTTTATTTCCATTCTGCAAAGTTTTTTTCCTTCCAAAAAAGTTTTCATAGTATGATTTAAATAAGGTTTTACTAGGAAGTCCTTAAGACATTGAAAGATCCCCCAGAAAATACAAAAATAACTACAGTCAACTACTAGATCAATAGGATTACTCTTGTTGCATATAGCTTTAGACACACCCCTTGGTTTGAATATGACATCAACAAGAAGTTGATTAAATGAAGGGAATAACGACACCCATCATTTTTGGTGCCGTTTCCGGGGACACACTAGTTGGAATTTTCTAATTAAGTGTCAGCAAGAGCAATAATCATACATCTAGTAGTTGAAGGATCTTCCCTACTATATCATAAAATTTATGAGTAAAGCAAGAGAATCAAAGGGTAGATTCCTCCCCAAAACATCTTCACACAAATTCATAACATCCTCTAGTCCAAATAAGGAAATTGATCAAGAATTGGAGGCACCATCATCCACTGTCACACAAGAAACAAGATTGCCACCTTTGGAGTTCTTAGATCAATCACCTGAAGGAAGTAGAACTTTTAGGAAAAGGCTTATTACTCAAGATCCATTTAGGGTGATTTTTGATTCTCAATTGAGTAGTCAACCTCCTACTCCTGATTTTTCACCTTCCCCAAGGCATACCACATACCACATTGATTGGGAGGAAAATTCAGAAAATATTTTTAAAATGGCACGAGAAGCTGAAAGAGTACCTGATAGGAGCTTTACTTATCTAATCTAATTGGGTGATGATGATACACCAATGAAAAATATCTCACCTACACATTTACCCACATTTAGAGGGATGTCATCTGAAGACCCTGACCAATTTCTATTTGAGTTCAAGGTACTATGTTAGACCTATGACTACAAAATGGATAATCAAAAACTCAAGTTGTTTCCATCCACTTTGAAGGATGCAACAATGAGGTGGTTCATGGGATTACCATCCAAATCTATTGCCACTTGGGCAGAAATGGATACTACCTTCCTAGAAAAATACCAGGATTATTGTAGAGGGAGAACTAGGAAGGAATAATTCTTCAAAATCAAGCAGGAGGAAGATGAAAATATAGAAGACTATTTAGATAGATTCCTCTATGTGAGCAAAAGGTGTGGATTTGTACTTCAAGAGGAATTAAGTAAAACCATTTTTCTTAAAGGATTGGATGACAAATATAGGGAAGCCCTTAACTTGATAGGATGTGGAGACATTGATCAATTAAGGATGAATGAAATTAAAGAGATTTGTAGAAGCTATTCCAGAATAAGGGGTGGACCTACAAAAGCAAAATCAATGAAAATTCTGAATCCAGATATGAAAAAACTAATGGATGAGTTAGGAAACTTTAAAACAAACATCTTAGTTTAATTAACCTCTACTATGGATGGATAACAAGCTAAAGCAAATGCCAAAACTGAATCATTGGCTATGTATTGTCCTAGATGCAGGAAGAAGCATGCAATAAGAGACTGTACTTTAGATAAAACATAAATGTGTCTTATCTGTGAATCTAAAGAACATGATACTGATGCTTTTTCTCTACTTCCAGTTATAAAGAATCAGCTTAAACAAACCAGTACATCATCCATAATAGAATAATTGAATTTTGTTCAGAGACAACCTCACTAAGGGTAGTTCATGCCAAGATCAGTTCCTAATCCTTGGACGATGCCATGGGCTTCTCAGATATTACCAAAAAATTGGGGACAACCAGCTTGGGTACCTCAACCAACATGGAACCCTCAAGATTGGGAAAATCAAGCTTGGTATGCTCAGGGACATCAATACCCATGGGATGGTCAAGGAAATCCTTATGCTTGGTCACAACCTAGATGGAACCCTAGTAATTATGCTCAAGGAAGAACATATCCAAATCAGAATCAATAGGCCATCATGGGATCCCCTGCACAAAATTCACAAACTAAGAATATAGTCCAAACACAAATACCAACACAACCAGTAGCAAACCCAAGAAACAAACAAACAACTCCTGTTTATGGAACCGAACCAGAAAAATCAGTTGATCTAAATGCCATGGATTGTAAGGATATTCAAACTATATCTGGAAAAATAATTAGCAGTCCACCTATTATAATCACTGAAATGACAGAAGAAAATGAAACCCCTAGTACTATTGTTCCAAAAGAGGATATAAAAAGAAAAGAAAAGGAGCCAAATAGTGACACTACTGAGACTCCATTTATAGAGAGATTTAAAGAAGCTATAGAAACCAAGGAGTCTAAATTGGTACAGGAACTAAGGAAATTGAATATTGAGATACCATTGTTACAAGCAATTAAGGACATTCCAGAATTGAACAAATTAATCAAAATGATATGTCTGAAAAATCCCGGAAGGAAGAAACAAAACCCTAAGACTATCAAAGTAGATGGGAAATTTGCTGATTTATTAGCAGGAAAACTTTTACTTCCCAAATACGGAGATCCTGGAAGTCCTGTTATTTCTGTCTCTATAGGGAATATGGATATACATAACATTTTGGTAGATTTGGGTGCGGCTATAAATGTAATGACAGTGGACACTTTGAAAACATTACCATTAATAGGTATACAACCTACTAATACCATATTGCAGATGGCAGAATAGTCTATAGCAAAACCAGAAGGGATTATTGAAGATGTGGCGGTTGTGGTGGAGTCATGGGAATATCCAGTTCACTTCCTTATACTACAGCCAAAAGTTAAAACATTCGGTTATCCCATTATTTTGGGTAGACCATGGTTAGCTACAGTTGCTACCTTAATTGATTGCAGGTTAGGTGATATGACAATCTCGAATGGTAAGAACTCTAAGAAAATTTCCTTATATCCTTCTGCACGACCTTTTATTGACAATCAAGAACAATTGTGGGTTGATTCTCCTGATACTAATAAGAAAAATTTATCTTCTTTGGCTATGATCACATTGCAAGATCATGTAAGAGAAGTAGAAGAGATGATTAATCCACCATTGGATGAGCACCAGCTGTCCTCGAATCAATCAGAAATAGTTCTGGAACCTGTGAACTTAGTTCCGAAACCACCACATCTAGTTTCAGAACCACCACATTTAGTTCCAGAACCACGACAAAAGTAGTTCTCTTTGATTGAAAATAATTTCTCTCTGGAGGAATGAGATTTCTCATGGGGAGAGGAAGAATTAGTAGCTTCAGTTTCAAGTACATCAGGGAGTGGTGAAGAATTTCTGGAAAGTAGCAGTGACGAAGAATTTGACCTACAAAGAGATAAGTATCATAATTCTCATTACTGTCCTTTTTCCATAATTTTGTCTCAAGGAAATTTTGGAGATGTTGCTACATATCATATGTTGTTACCACATACATGTCCACTAAATACTTTAATGGAACATTTTCAACAAATCAATTCATCACACATTGGAACCAAGCATGTTGAGATTCAACCGGGTAAAACTTTGAACATTAACAGTTGGTTGAAGGATGATGAAGAAGCTAAATTGTTTGATGTTCTAAAAAATCATACTAAAGATTTTTCTTGGGATTACAAAGACATGAAGGGAATTCACCCAATTATCTGCACTCATCACATCTATACTGAAAACGTTAAACTAGTTAGGTAGCCTTAGAGAAGGATTAACCCAGCCTTAAGGGATATAGTCAAACAAGAAATTGAAAAACTATTACAAGTAGGTTTTATCTACCCTATCTCAGATAGTCAGTGGGTATCTCCTCTTGTAATTGTTCCTAAAAAGAATGGAAAATGGAGAATATGTGTTGACTATAGGGAATTGAACAAAGCCACACTAAGATATTATTTTCCCTTACCATTCATAGATCAAGTCCTAGACAACCTTTCAGGTAAACAATACTTTTCCTTCTTGGATGGTTTTAGTGGATACAATCAAATCAGAGTTGTTGTTGAAGATTAGGACAAAACTACATTTACATGTCCATGGGGTACCTTTTCCTATAGGGTGTTACCATTTGGCTTATGCAATGCTCCTACAACTTTCCAGAGAGCTGTACTTGTAATCTTTACTGATCTAACAAATGATTGTGTTGAGGTATATATGGATGACTTCACTGTACATGGAGATACATTTGATGATGCTTTGAGAAATCTGGATAGTATGCTAACAAGATGTGAATAGCACAATTTGTCTCTTAGTGATGAAAAGTGTTTAATGATGGTTAATGAGGGGATTGTATTAGGACACCATATTTCAAAAAGAGGAATTCAGGTTGATCAAAACAAAATTAGGATCATTTCAGATTTACCTATTCCTCAGACCCCCACAGATATCAAGTCATTTTTATGACATTCTGGGTACTATAGGTGCTTTATTAAAGATTTCAGTAAAATTTATGCCCCCATGTTTAATTTGCTAACCAAGGATTGTGAATTTCTTTGGGATGAAAAGTGTCAGCATGCTTTTGAAGAAATTAAAGAAAAATTAATCACTACCCCAATATTGAGAGGACCTAATTGGGAAAAGCCATTTCATATCCAAACAGATGCCTCAAATAATTCCATTGGTGTAGTTTTGGGATAGAAAGATGAAGAAGGAAAAATGTATGCTATTTATTATCTTAGTAAAAATCTTACTCCCACTGAAAAGAATTACACCACCACTGAAAAAGAATTTCTTGTTGTGATTTATGCAATCAATAAATTTAGACATTACATTACAAGGTACAAGATATTTATACACACAGATCATTCAGTAATTAAATATTTAATGAACAAACCAGTGGTTGGAGGAAGAATAATTAGATGGTTATTAATTTTACAAGAATTTGATATTACCATTGTGGACAATCCAGGTAAATCTAATGTGGTAGCTGATTTTTTTTCAAGACTAACCACTACAGGGGAGCAAGATCCAGTCAAGGATAACTTTCCAGATGAACAACTATTTGCTATTTCAGCAAGTACACCATGGTTTGCTGATATGGAAAATTATCTTGCAACAGGGAAGTTTCCTCCTTCTTTCACTAAGAAATAAATAAAGAAGATAATCAAAACCAGTGCACAATTCAAATGGTTAAATGGAATGCTATTTAAATGGTGGTTTTTGATTGTAAGAGGAAATTTTGACATCCTCAGAGCATGTCATGTGAACCAAGTGGAGGACACTAGATGAAAAGAACAACTCATAAGATACTTGACACTGGTTATTATTGGCCATCTCTATGCAAGGATGTGAAGAGATATATCACGTGGTGTGATCCTTGTCAAAGGATGGGACAACCAACTTTCACCAATGAAATGCCTCTTCAACCTCAAGTAGCAATTGAACCATTTGAGAGATGGGGATTGGATTTTTTTGGTCCCTTTAATTCTCCTTCACAAGGAAAGGAATATATTCTTGTGTGTACTGACTATGTGACAAAGTGGGCAGAAGTGCAGGCATTGACAAATGCCACTAAAGAAGCAGTTGTTGATTTCCTTTGGAACAAAATTATGGTAAAGTTTGGAGCACCTAGGAGCATAGTTTCAGATCAAGGACCACAATTTATGTCTAATATGATCCAAGATTTCACAATGTATTACCAAATCAATCATAGGAAGTCATCTCCTTATCACCCACAGTCAAATGGACAAGCTGAAGTAACAAACAAAGAATTGGAAAACATCCTTACCAAAACAGTTGAAGTTGGGAGAAAAGATTGGGTAAAGAGACTACCTGAAGCTGTCTGGGCTTATAATACAACTTGGAAAACTACAACAGGGTTTTCACCATATGAGTTAGTCTATGGGAAAAATCCCTTGTTTCCCATTGAGTTTGAACTATAGACATTGAGGACAGTAGTTAAGGTGGGTATTGAGTTGGATGCAGCTCAAAAGGAAAGAATCCTTCAACTCAATGAATTGGATGAATTGAGGATGGAAGCACTTCAACAGACAGAGATAATCCAAGATCAAAGGAAGCAATGACATGACACACATATCAAGAAAAGACAATTCAAAGTAGGAGACTGGACATTTTTGTTTGATTCTAAGTACCAACAATTCAAGGGAAAATTGAAAACCAGATGGTTGGGACCCTATCAGATTGAGCAGATATTTGACAATGGTTCTATTCAGTTACTTCCCATTGATGGCAGCAGAAGAACACTCTTGGTCAATGGACATAGGCTAAAACTCTATAGGAATCCTCCCACTAAGGATGAATTCTTGAGGAAGATTGAAGCAGACAAAGAATTTGATCATATGGAAGAACCCAGTTCTTCCAAAATGATCAAATAACTAGATGATAGATCCAGAATAAAGGGAAGAAAATGAAAACCAGTAAATGGCGTTTTCTTCCCCAAAAAATAAAAAAATAAATAAAATTTTTCTCTCAAAGGTCAATTGAAAACCAACAATGGCGGTTGACCTCCTCTTATGGCTAATTCAAATAAAAGGGAATTCTTTGGAATTCCAACTGTCTTATCTAACCCTGTTTTGTTCCACTTGTAGGAATGATGAGTCATCATAACAAAAGGATTACATCATCAAGGATGGTAATTATATCTTTTAACTTATTTAGGGTTAAATTAAAGTTTGCATGTGTGATTTGACTTGATTTAAAAGTTGGTATGATGAGTCATCTATTTATACATTATGATTACAAGTGAGTAATCATGAGATGATTTGGATGGAATAAGTGGCAGCATAGTTATCATGAGTAATCATTAGTGCAAAATCAAGTGAAATAAGTTGCAGAGAGATTTTGAGGGAGAAGCAATGAATTAAGCTTGTGTTCCGCAACAAAGAACAGAGGTTCCACAGCTAAGAATAGAGGTTCCGCAGATAAAATCGTCAGTTCTGCAACTAAGCAAGAAGGCCTGCAGCCGATTTGCATAGAATCAAAGGAAACAAAACTCGAGTTGATATGGGGATTAAAAAGAAATGAGAACCAGAGGATGATTCCCAGCTTCTCGCAGATGAAGAAGTGGCATCTATCTTTGAGCATGTAGGATGGCTAGAGTTCCTGAAAAAGTTTTCAAAGTATAATGACGAATTAGTAAGAGAATTCATCATAAACCTAGAGCAATCCAGGACAAAGGTGAGAAATATTTTTATTCATTTTTCTGTGAATACAATAAGTAATGTGTCTGGAGTGCCAATTGTGCATGTCCCACATCCTGCCAAAGGGACCTTGAAAGAACTGGTTGAAACTCTACTACAAGAAGGGGAAACTGAACCCCAATACATTTACAATACAAAGAAAATCATAAAAGGGATCAGAACAACTAGTTTTCCCAAACCCTTTGACATGGTAGCATTTTGGATAGTGAAGTATTTAACTTGTGATGGTCAATTTGGGTCTGTAGGAAAAGAAGTCCTAAAGATGCTCATATATCTGAAATATAGAGCCATAAAATTAGAGTACATAATAAACCTTCCAGGGTTTCTTTTTTATTCTATCCAGACCATGGCCTAGAGGTATTCCTGGGGTGTTGGGACAATACAAAATCATGGGTTAATTCATTTAGTATGCTAACACCATTTTCTGTCAAAGAAAAATGGAGAAGAAATTTGGGAAAAGTTTCTTGGAAAGTTTAAGAAAAACCCTGATATTATCAGAAGGACAATACCAAATCCATTTTCTCCTTCAACTAATTTGGAAATTGATGTCCCTGTAGAAGAACAAAAGGAAGTGGGAAGAGAGAATATACCAAAAAGGAGAAGATCTGTGAGAAAGATCAAAACAACAAAGCCTTCTGTGCCTTTGAAGGAAATTCCTTCTTCTACAGCAGCTATAGGGGAGCTAATATCTGTCTCTGACGGTGATAGCTCACCCATGCAGGAGTAAGAAACAAAAGTAAGAAGAATCTCTAGAAGGAAATCCACCACTGGGCATGTTGAAATTCCCCAAAGAAGGAAAATTCATAAGAGGTCAAGGGAAACCCCAGAGGGAAGGAGTGAACAGGAAAAGATGGAAAAAGAAGCTACTGATATTTTGGGCAGCATGGCCATGACTCCTCCCAAACCAAGCCAAGCTGAGATGGACAAAGGAGATGAGAGACTTGAGGAGTAGGATTTTCAAGAATTGGTTGAACCATCAACATTGTCACATGAAGAGGAAGAGTTGGCATCCTGGAGAAGAAAAGGTAAATTTCCTTTGATAGAAGAAGAATGCTCAACTCCCCAAGTAATTTCAGAGGAAGAAGAAAAACATTAGGTTAAACAAGCTTTGTTCTTGTCTAGAGCAGAGCTCATTATCAGGGAAAAGGATGAGGAATTGGATTTCCTCAAACTCAAATTAGAATAGAGGGAAAAGATCACTGGAGAGCTAACAACTCAGCTTGCAGTTAGGACTGAGGAATTATCAGTAATTAAGAAACAACTAATAGAAAAAGAGGAAGAATGTCAAACTTCCAGAAAATAGAATGTTGTGTCCACAGTCTCTGCACAAACTGAGTTAACTTATTTACCACTCAAACAACTATGGAATGAAACTTGTAGGGAACTCAGAGAAGCTAAAACATCAAATGAATATTTGAAGACCAAGATGGAAGAAGAAAAGAAGGCAAGAAAAGAGTGGGAAGAAAATTTTTATAAGGAAGAAGGAAACAAATATAAATGTCTTGCAAAAATACATATGGTCTGCATTATGAGTGAAAAATTGCTTGCCTGTAGGAGGCCCTCTCCTGCATATAGTGTGTTTTTAGAAGAACAATTCATTCATTGGCAGCTGTCAAGGATTGCATGTGGAATTCCACATGAACTAAAAGATGAATCTGAATTCATGACAGCTTATCCTTTAGCTAGTCCTGAGCAGAAAAATCTTCTGTGTGAATTTTATCTTTGTAATCTGATGCTAGAGAAAAACACAGGATTTATGATCAATTTGTATGTGGGGGAAAGTCATCTCAATGCATTTGTCTCTGTTCTACAAAACCAAATTACATGGAAGGAAAGGGAATCTGAGTTTTTATTGAAAGCTAGCTCAACTGGTCTCTGCATGAGAGCTCACTATGGTAAACCTTCTGCCTTCCTCATACATTTTAGAACTCATGCCTTTGATGAGTGATTCAAGACACATTATTTTTCTAGCTTAAAAAAGAGTATTGATATCTTTACCTCCTATGAGGAGGAGAAGTTTGAAGATATTTGTGAAGGATGATAAAAAAGGTGGGAACTTCTTACTGTTTCCTTGAGAAGAAGGGAAGTAATATCCCCTACAAATCTGATCTGGAGTTTAGAAAGAGAAAAAGCGTTATGCACAATAATTCCTCAGATCAATGAGACCTATGGGAAAATATGGATGGGAATGTGAACAAGGCCCCCTCTACTTCTCACCCCCATGTCTCCTTGGAAAAATAGAGAACCTCAAGATCCTACTCAATTTGAAGAGTGGCAGAGGAAAATAGAAGCAGGAGCAGGGTACAATACCTCTAAGTTTAAGCATTGGAAGATCCAGTTTCAGCCATTTGATCTGAACAATCAAATGGAATGCAAAACATATAACCCCACTTTTGAAGAATGAAGTTTGTAAAGGGACTTACAAACAAGTAAGTTTGGGGGAAATGATGAGGCCAGAATATGCCCGATTAATGTATAAAATATGATCTCATCTTACTCTCCTTTTTATTAAGTTTGATTACATTTTGTGACTTTTATTTGATCTGATATGAGTTAGGATGTAATTGTCTATCTTTTGATTGATTGTGATTCTAATGTTTAAAAGCTTCAAAATTCCTGATGAAGTGTGTGTTTGAAATTCAGTTTTGTAATAAAGTAGGTCTAATCAGTCAAAGAAATGAAGTATGTAGCATTCAACATGTTTTCAGTAGCATCTGTTCCAATACAGCTTAGTTTAAGAACTTCCAAGCTAGTTCTAGAACTCCATTACACAGTCATCATCTAGTTCTAGAAACTTTCAGACTTAGTTCTGGAACTCTAGTATTTAGTTCCGGAATTTTCAGACTTAGTTCTGGAACTCCTGGGTATAGCTCCAGAACTCTCATGGTTTTGATCCTTAACAATTTCCTATGGTTCTGGAACTTCTCTGAAGTTTTGGAACCGATGGAAGTTTATCTATTCTAACCACATCTGAAGATTTTGCATCAACGACCCTTTCAATCAGGAAAGGATGAGAAGATTTCTGAACGCAGATCCAGGGATAGTTATCTTACAGCTGTCTGATCAGCCACAATCTGGTTCAACATCTATTTTGGGCATGATTTTATTTCATCAGAATCATAGAGACAACTATGATTGTAAATGTATATATAAGCAGACTTGTGAGGAAATAGAGAGATAGAATAGAGAAGATAGATATAGAATAAGTACACAGATCTAGTACATTTTGTAATACCAAATGTTTTATCAATAAATATCCATTCCTGTTTGAGAGAATTCTAAGTTGTTAAATCCTAATTCAAGGAGGAGCAAGGGCCCACTCCCCCAAGGACCAGGATATTTTTCTATTTGGTATTTATATTTCCTAAGAAAATAGTTTAGATCTGTTAATTTTGTATCATTTTAATTCTTCTAGTTAAACTCTATTGTATACTTGTTCCTGCAGGTGTCTAGATAGATTCTTATTTTTCTTGCAATTAGTTTTTAAGCATTCTAAGTTGTGTGTGTTTATTTCCAAAAGAAAGTGTGTTTACTTTCAAAAGCAAGTGTGTTTATTTCCAAAAGCAAGTGTGTTTATTTCCATTCTACAAAGTGTGTTTCCTTTCAGCAAAGCTTTCAGTGTGTTTCCTTTCAGCAAAGTTTTCATAGTATGATTTAAATAAGGTTTTTACCAAGAAGTCCTTAAGACATTGAAAGATCCCCTAGAAAATACAAAAATAACTACAGTCAACTACTAGATCAATAGGATTACTCTTGTTGCATATAGCTTTAGACACACCCCTGGTTTGAATATGACATCAACAAGAAGTTGATTAAATGAAGGGAATAATGACACCCATCAATTTTCATTAATGAGATCCTCATCAAGCACTTCGGTACAACAAACATTTAGTCAAGGTATCCTCTTTCTTCTCCTCAATCACGTCAAATTATATTGCATTGTATTTGACACAAAACTCATATACATTCATTATGTGTGACACTTATATGTAACTACTAGCTATGTCCATTTCTTGCAGGAATGAATGTCAGTATCAATCATCATTTCATAGACATATGGTCGTTTGGCTAACGGATTCTCCAAATGTCAAAAATATGGATTGGAATGATCCATCGCAACTTGCAAAAGTAAAGGCATATTGTGATAATTTTATTAATGCATGGAATCTAAGAGATGAGAGTCAAAGGAATAACCATTTTTCAAGATCTACCAATGATGACCCTTGTTTGATGGAAACATTCCAAATAATGCAATGTGATATAAGACATGATTATGAAGAAATTGTAAATCATGTTGAAATACACACAAAGTGCACATTGGACACATGCCTGTGAAAAAAGGGTCCATAAATGTTTGTCGGTATAAAGCTCCTTGGGAGTTACAGACAGAATCAAAATTGTTTGTAGATGAAGATGGCCAAAAAAACATCTTCCTACATGCAATGATGACAAAATCAATGTACATAATCCCAATACACTTGCACTTTGGAGGGAAAACATAGATTGTCAACCCATCCTTTCCCAACGAGTAGTTTTGAATTACATTGAAAAAGTAGAAAAAAGTTCAGAGAGTTATCATGACATGCTAACGCGGGTTGCTACTGCCAATCATTCCCAAGACCCAACATTGTGTGCATACCAAAAATTCCTTATAGACACAATAGCAGAGCATGATATTGGCACACAAGAAACATGCCATATGTTGTTTAAGCTACTACTTGTGGAGTGTAGCAAAATTTTTATTACACTTAGTGTTGGCCGAAGGGTATATAGACGTGTCCAACTAAACATTGATGATGATTCAACTGATTATAATTTCCTACACATGTACATTCATCGCCCTTCAAAACTAGAAAATATTACAATGCTGGATGTTTCTAGGTCATGGTCTTATTCTCCAAAACGTAAAAAAGAACAATGGAAAATTTGATAGCCACAAGCTATAGTGCATGTATGGCCAAGATTTTACTCCATCCCTAATGAAGAATCATATGAATATGTGGATTTTTTTTGGAGTGAAAGCCTCCTATATAAACCCTTTCAAAACATTTGTGTTGATATCGACATCGCAAATGAAGAAATAATTCACTCCTAAGAATCTATAAGGGGTACATACCATGCTTGACACATTGATCACATGTAAACATCACCAACATCTGATTATGCAACTGAAGATAACGTCAAAGAAAACCCAGAGGTAGGCCCTTCAGATATGGATGAATGGGAACTCATGTATGCATTGGCCCCACATAATGACATGTAATTTTTAGATATCGAGTTGCTTGGTCGTCATGATTATGACCTGGACCATGATTGGAATGAACATTCTGTACCAGCACCATTACATGATACATGTGTAAATTTTCTAGATAGCATTCATTCCTCCATTCCAATAACCTATAACACTCCAGAACACCTCAACTGTATACACAATTTATCTGTAGAACAACACATTGTATATTCCAAGGTCATGGGTCATTGCAACCATGTAGGCAATCAAGAGCCACTCAAAATGATTATTCAAGGAACAACTGGGACTGATAAATCTTATTTGATCCATTGTATAAGGAACATCTTGGACTCTCGATCAATAAATGGAAAAATCCTTTTTTTGCTTCTTTCTCTTGTAGGTGTTGGTGCTTTCAACATACAAGGAAGAACAATACATAGTGGCCTTAGAATCCCAATTAGGGATGTCCATGCTTTAAAAGGAAAAACACTAGCAGTGTTTCAAGAAGAAATGAAACATGTGTGTTACATTCTCATAGATGAGATGAGTTTTTTAGGGCCCAAATTGTTCAAAAACATCAATGATCGACTCCAACAAGCATTCCCATCACATGCAACTGAACCATTTGGTGGTAGATCAATGATTCTTGTTGGAGATCTTGCTTAACTACCTCCTGTGAGGGACATCCCATTATATGTTGGTAATCTTGCATCATGTTTCAACCCTCCAAATTTTCTTAATTATTTAATAAGTTTCTTTCTTTTACAATGATCATGGTTACTTTGCATTCATCTCCACTTGTAATGGTCTTTTTACACTGCTTCCAAGAAACACAATAAGGAGAAGGATTTGGGACACTTTCAACATCGTCATTACATTAGATGTAATATTTCGACAACAAGGAAGTGATCCACAACAAATCATCTTTCGCATGATCTTGAAAAACATTAGAAATGTTGAACCTATTTTCCATGATTGGGAAACGCTCATGAAACAGATAAATTTGTACTTCAGCCAGGGAAAAAGAGAATCCTTTGATTCAAAAATCCACTTATATGCAACTAACAAATTTGTTCATCTTCATAACAAACACATGATGAAGTCTTTATCTGGGCCAATCGCTCGGAGTGTTTCCAAATATACGAGGTGCTCAGGATTAGAAGATGTAGATGATGACCAATTGGAAAATGAGGTCCTCCTCTATATAGGTCAATGTGTTATGTTACTCTGTAACCTTTATGTTGAAGTTGGATTAGTTAATGGTTCTATTGGTACTATACATGACATTATCTACACCGCTGGCTCCAAACTGCCCAGCTTGCCCATGTCTGTAATAGTACAATTTGATAACTACATAGGTCCTGCATGGGACCCCATAAATCCAAAATCCATTCCTATATTACCAATAATAAGAGGCAATCAAATATAGGTGCCACTAAAAATGGCTTGGGCCCTTACCATACACAAGTCTCAAGGATTAACTTTACCTAAAGCAACTGTTGATATTGGAGATGATGAGAAACCGGGGTTGAATTTCATAGAATTTTTCCTGAGTTAGGTCCATTGACCATCTGAGAATATCTCCCCCCTTTTAGTTTTGAGCGCTACTCAGAAATCAAAACAACAAGGAATGTAAATCAAATATTTCTAGAAGAGAAATGCCTACGGATGTTGTCAGCAATTGATGCTAACAGGTATCTCTTTCCTTATTATAAGTAAATTACGTTTTCCCATTATTTCCAAGCAATATCTTTATCATTAAGTTACTTTACATGAATGTCTATGAAACTAATTACAAATTACATCCAGTGCACGACATCAACAATAGATGCAGCTAGTTCTTAAGCCTTTTTTGACATTCAAATATAGGTTATCACCATCTACTTATCCGTAATGTAATTCTGTTTCCATTTATTAATCATCCACACTATGATGTTAACTACACACTTTTTCATTGCAAGAACTCTTTATCACATACAGCCTCTAGCAACTTCAAGTGGTGCCCAAACCTTTCAGAGCCAACATATTTTTCATGCTACCTCATGGATTATTGTCTCTTAAAACTTTACCAATATTTTGCAACTCCAAACATCTTAAAATTACTAATTTACTACATTCAAATACTCCTCCAATCTGCCTATTGGCCTCTCACAAACACTCGTGGATGCTTTTGCTAGTATATTAAAACATATGTGCCTTGGCTATAAATTTGTTTTGGCATATAATTTTTCACATATCAATAGAAGGTGCAAGAACCAATGTCCATCATATTGCGAAGCATGCAAGATGATTTCCTACTTCACATTGGAAATCAAGAAAGTCTGAGTGAAGCTTGGACATAACTAGAATCAATACATGAAGATACATGTTTGTCAAAAATTATAACATTGATTCTTGAGTTAATGATGACTCCCATGAAGGGAGATGAAAAGGTAATTAATTTTTTAGCAAAAATTAAAAACATTAAATCTCAAATAGATGGGTGTAATTGTATTTTGATTCATGATAAAATGTTGTATTTCATTATTTAAGTGAACATCCATGAGAGGTTTATGAATTTCATTTCCATTGTAAATTCTAAATATCAAACTAAACAAGACATCCCTGAACTTTCTACTCTGAGTGCTCTCCTGATCCAAGAAGAGTAGGTCATGTTGAATTTTTAGTCAAAGGAGAATGCCACTCAAGCACTTCTCACACAAAAATATAATAACAACCCTTCTAGATATAACAAGAATAAAAAATAAAACTTTAAAACTCTGAGTAAAGATAAGAAACCTAGAAATTTAAGATTCAATTTTGATGGGAAATGTCATAACTGTGGGAAATTTGGTCACAAAAAGTAAAACTATAGAGTAAACAAAAACTAGCAAAATTTCAAAAATAAAAAAGGGAATAAACCAAATCAAAACAAGAATCAAGAGAATAATAAAAAAATCTAATGAAGTTGCCTTGTAAGTTGCATTAGTCACTGCCAAAGAAAATGAATAGATATTAGGCAGTGGTGCATCTAGGCACATGTCATATAAATATGATATTCTATTTGATATCAGATAATGTAATGATAAAATATATTTATATGATCATTCCATGCTTGATGTTCAAGGTCAAGGAAAAGATTTTTTTTTTTAGTTTTATAAATGATATTTTATGTATTCCTAAATTAAAAATGAATTTTTTTCTTGTTCACAACTAACTCAGAACAATTATAGTGTCATTTTATTAAAAGATAAATGATTTATAAAGAATAAGTTAGATGTTACTATAGCTGAAGGCATAGAAAAGAATGGATTATATGTTTTTAAAGGTTTTTCTTCTGCTTCATGTTTGTCTACTCAAAATAGGAATAATTTTCAGTCGTGGCATGAAATATTAGGTCATGTCAACTTTAGGAGCATGTTAGGCATGTCTCGGCCTAATCTTGTTGTTGGTCTACCACCCATCTCTTATGCCTATAGGAAAAACCAATCCATCACCCATATCATTATCTATATATTTATTAGTAATTGCACTAATTGTTGCAAAGACAATCCCAATAGGGAATACAAATAACATAAGATTTGTAAAATATACATGGATAAATATTGATGTGGTTAATTTGACTAAACCTCAAGTTCCTTTTAGATCACTACTTATCGATTATACATTGGAAGAATGGAGTGAGGTGTTGGGAGTAATGATTTTGTGTTAATGAAATAAACATAAAGTGAAGTGAAGGATACTAAGCAATGGAGTGTCGCATTAGTGAAAAATGTGAATTATGCGAAATTCACAAAAATAGAAAATTATGTGAAAAATATGAAAAAGGAAAAAAGCTTGTTTTTTCAAAAATAACAAAGGCTGTGGTAGAAGATGGTCTTCCCGCACCAGGTGCCAGGGTCCTCACTGGTGTGAACAAGATCCCAGTGGGAAATGACTAGCAAGGCAACGTCTATGGATCTGCCTGTGAACTTGAAGCAGAAAATGCTATGCTTGAATTGATTGGATAATTCGGCACTTGTTTGGTTGTCAAAACCCTAGTTTCTTTGTTCAGGGAGTCGGTACTAGAAAAAATGGTGACAAAAAAAAGCTTGGTACAAGCTGAGCCGACCGTTAAGGTGGTACAAAAGGTCATCCCTTTCAATCCAACCCTGGTTAGGTTTGATAAGCTGAAGAGCTTGGAAGACTTCAAGGTTGGTGGAATCAATTTAAAAATAGCTACAGAAAGTGTACATCTCTCGGTGCCTCCTCCTCCCAAAGCTAATTTTTCTGATTCGTTGGTGAAAAGGCTGATTTTATGCAAGTTTTTAGGCTCTTGTTTCTCTTGGAGGAGGATTTCAAGTTGGGTTGTGCGCTACTGGGGCTCAAATGCTAAACCAAAAGTCAGTTTCCTTGCTGCCGGCTTTTTCTAGGTATGTTTCCCCTCCTTTGATTGGCTGAATTTGGTGCTTAAAGAAGGACCCTGGTTCATGAACTCTTCTAGCCTATACTTTCGTCCTTGGTCACCAAATTTCGACCCCTAGAAGGAAAAAATTTCCAAGGCCCCACTTTGGTTAAGAATTCATGATTTTCCTTTGGATCTCCACAAATGGTCTGTTCTGAAGCCAATTGCAAACTCCCTAGGGACACTCGTGCCCATCTGTAATCCTGCCTTGAATTTATGGTGCAAAAGCTTGGTGTGTCTCTGTGTGGTGATGGACTTGACTACCCCTCTACCATCATCTTTGACTCTCTAAAAAAATTCCAGCCCCAGGTGCTTTACCATTGAGTATGAGGGTCTAAATGCAAAGTGTTTTTATTGTGGGCAATTGGGTCATCTAAGTAAGGCCTGCTCTTTGAAACTGGCCAAGGCTTCCAAGGAGTGGGATTCTCAGAAGGTTGGCTCTATGATGAAAGGGCTGGAGGAGAGTGAAATAGCATCACCCTTGGTGGGTGATATTTCACCTCTTTCCCTCTTAAAAGAAACTGAAGAAGTGCATAAAAACTTCAGGGAATTAATTTCCCTTATTAAGGAAGGTTTTGATCAAGGGAAAACGACTTCCCTAAACTCACTACAATCTTGGCTCTAGGATAAATTCGAGACTAATAAGCTTCAGTCCCTTTTAGGTGATGGCATCTTTGAGAAAGGAGAATTTGAGCTAGATCTACTGGTACCAACTTTAGCTTCCTCACAATTGGCTTCAGTTCAAGAAGGGTTGAAGGAGGCCATATGCGGCTCAACCAGAAAAAAAGGTAGAAAATCCAAACAAGAATTGGCACTGTTGGAAGTGGATGCTGGAAAACAAAGTGTCTTGAAATTTTCCAAAGCTGTGTCCAGGAAGGCGAATGTCCTTCACTCTCCTAAATGATAATATTTTCTTAGAATATCAGGGGTCTCAACACCCTTGATAAACAACGCTTGTTTAAGCGTTATCTCTTCTCCTAAGAGGTGAGTATGGTGTTACTTCAAGAAACAAAGATGGCCACTATGGAAGTAGCTACGCTCTGGAAAAATTTAGTTAAGGGCTGGAATTTCTTCTTCTCCGATGCTACAGGGACCTCAGGGGGGCTTGGGTTTCTGGTGGAAGGAAAGTTAGGTTTAGGTTGATCTTATCCTCCAGAATCATAGTTGGCAATTGGGTCAAGTTTTCCCAAAACGTTCTCATTAGGTCTTCTACCTTCTTAATGTGTATGGTCCGAATAGCATAATTGGAAAAAGAAAGGTCTGGCAAGACATATCCAGGTCTTTGCTCCCCCTCGAAGATCAACTATTTCTTCTTGGTGTTGATTTCAATTCTATCACCTCTGAGAAAGATAAAAAAGGCGGTATTTCTAGAAATCAGCAATCCCAGGATGATTTTTGTTCCTTTATCTCCGACAACTCTCTTTTAGATATCAAGCCCAAGCAAGGTTGGTTCACCTGGAGCAATCGTAGGAAGGGATTCAATAATATTGTTGAAAGGCATGACAGGTTCTTATCCAACCCTAAGTGGTCTCTAAATAATGTTATCTTAGAATGCTTGATTCTACCCTGGTCTGGCTTTGATCACTTCCCAATTTCCCTGTCAGTCAATATCAAACTTTCCCCTCAAAAATCCCCTTTTAATTGTGAGCTTATGTGGCTGAGGGATGCCTCTCTGGAAAACAACATTTCACAATGGTGGCACTCCTATTAGGTTGAAGGTTCAAAGATGTTGGTGCTTGCACAAAAACTAAAACTTCTCAAAGGGGATCTTAGGTCTTGGAAAGAATCTTGTTTTAAGAATATCTTCCAAGAAAAGGGTAGAGTGAAAGCTAAGTTGAAAGCTCTGAATGAGTTAATTTTTGTCTTTAGCATAGGGGAGGTGAAGTTTCTTCTAGATAAGTCTTTACTAGTCGAACTTGGTGAATTGCTTCTGCATGAGGAGGTCTTCTAGAAACAAAAATCATGGGAATTATGGCTCAAGGATGGGGAAAGGAACAAAAAGTTTTTTCATTCATCCGTAAAAGCAAGGGAGCTCATATTTCATCTCTGAGATAAAGAGTCATGACGGTATTGTCTTCTTTGATCAAGAACAAATTTTTTATGAAGGGGTATGGTTCTTTACTTCCCTCCTTCAAGGTGACATCACATCCTTTGATTTAGAGCAATCCTATTTCCTTGAAAATATCCCGACGATGGTCACTGATGCTCAAAATGTGTCCCTTCTTAATCCCTTCACTATGAGTGAAGTGGAGAAATTTGTTTTCTCTATGGCCAATAACAAAGCTCCGGGTCTAGATGGTTTTCAGGATTATTTCTTTCATAAATTTTTGAACATTGTTGGCTATGATGTTTAGGCGGCTGTGGAAGAATCTTGTAGATCTCGTTTAGTGATTAAATCACTAAATTGTACCTTTATAAGTCTCAACCTGAAGATTCCTCAACCCTCTTCATTCGCAAACTTCAGGCTAGTTTCTCTGTACAATACTTCCTACAAAATCATCTCAAAAGCCATTACTTCCAGACTCAAAGGGATGCTGGAACCTATGGTCTCTCCGGAGCAATCTGGTTTCTTACCGGGGAGGTCAATTTTTAATGGTATTTTTCTCTCTCATGAAATTATTCATTCTCTCTCCTACAATAAATCCCCAGGTATGTTACTAAAACTAGATATTAGTAAGGCCTTGGACAAGATCAATTGGCATTTTCTAATCAGAATCCTTAGAAAGTTTGGATTTTCAGTTTAGTTTTGTAATTGGGTGTTCAGTTGCACTTCTGGGCCTTATTTCTTCATGTTAATTAATGGTAATGTTGAATGTTTCTTTGAAGGTAATCGGGGTATAAGACAAGATGACCCTCTCTCCTTCTTTCTCTACATTTTAGTGGTTGAATCGCTGAGTAAGGCCATTAGCAATAAAGTTCAGGAAGGGAAATTGTAAGGATTAAGAATTACAGAGGGGGTGGATCCTATTTCTCACCAACAATATATGGATGACGCTTTCTTGTTTGGTAAAGCCAACATTCAGGAGGCTAGAGAACTGCAGGGGTTGCTTGATGCTTATGTGGTCACTGCTGGACAAGAGGTTAACCTTGTCAAATATTTTATCTTCTTTTTTAACGTCCCCCCTTATCAGGAAGCTATAATTCTTGGCATCTTTAGTTTCAAAAAAGGCTCCCTTCTGATCAAATATATTGGTGTGCCTTTGTTTGGTGGCTTGGGTTGGACTGCGATGTGGAAAGATCTCCTCTCTTCAGTTAATTTGAAACTCAACTCCTGGAAAGGAAAATGGCTATCACTAGCTGGGTGACTGATCCTCATCAAATATGTTCTCAGTGCCTCCCCCTTATACATGTTTTCCATACTAAAAATCCCCAAAAGTGTTCTATCGAAGCTTATCGTGATTATGTGAAAGTTCCTATGGCAAGGTCCCTCTATGGAAAGGAAAATACCATTGATCAACTGGGAAAATTTTTCTAAACCCAAAGATCTAGGTGAGGCTGGCATTCTCAACTTGGGTATTCAAAACTCGGCCTTGGGCGCCAAGTTGGTCTGGAATCTCCCCATAAAACCTCTGTCTTTGCAGCCAAGTGGTGGAAAAAAAATATTTAGGGGCCCATCTTCCTGAATTAATTCTCCGCATTGATAATCCCCCTCGTGGTTCACATATATAGAATTTCTTAGTTGAATTCTAGGAGCTTTTCTTATTCAATGTGACCTGGAAAATTAAAAAAGATGACAAGGTATTATTCTGGGATGATCCTTGGAATGGTTTTCCCGTGCTTGGGGAAAACCCTGAGTTAGGGGAAATCAAGAGGCTCTTAGTTGAAGAATGGGGACCATATGTTCTCTACTATGGGATGAATCTAGAAAATTTTCCTGCTCTATTAGAATGGAAAAGCATTGATCACCTAAATCTCTCTATGGAATCTAAGGATAGTTTTTGCTCGGCTTTGTAGGAACAAAAAATTATGTTTTCTGGGGGTAATGATGAAATTTTCTAGACTGTAGCCTCCTCTAGGAAATACTCCCCTCGATGTGGCTATAAATTATTGCATGTTGAGGCTCTAATCTAGAAGGCATGCTAGTCCCCCTTGTGTCCACTTATAGCTGGCCTTTTTGCTTGGATGGATTTCAAAGACAAAATTCTCACTCAAGAAAGGAGGAAAAAATTTGGTTTTCAAGGTCCCTCAATGTGCTTTCTGCATGAGAAGCATGAGGAAGATCATGATCATCTTATGCTTCATTTCCCATTCACATATGAATGCTGGAGTTGGTTGTGTGATAGGCTCAATCTCCTGTGGGTCCAACCCTCTAAACTCTCGGTAGCCATTTTCGTTTGGCTTGTAAACCTCCACTTTGGTGCTCTCTCCTCGATTTGGCTATGTGGTATCATGCTACTTATCTAGCACATCTAGTGGAAGCGTAACAAAATAATATTTAGGGAGGAGCAGAACTCGGTGGATAGGGTCATTCTTAGGTTGGAATGGGCTATCTATGACGCGGTTTCTGCTAATTGGTCCCGCTTTCATCACTTCTCCAAAATTGACAGAGAAATCAAGTAGCGCTGGCCTAGAATCGTCAAGCCCAGTGCCGGTACTTAGTGCCCTTCGATCTCCTCAGTCTCACTCCATCGGTTAGCCCATTAGCTCCCCCCCACCCTGGGTTTCCTCAAGCTAAACTTTGATGGAGAGGCCAGAGGTAACCCGATCATTTCTGGCGTTGGATGAATTATAAGAAACGAAAAGGGTTTATTGGTCGGTGTTGCCTCCTACAAGCTCAGGGATGGCACTTGTAATTTGGATGAACTACAAGATTTGAGAAAAGGTCTAGATGTAGTGGCCTCCTTAAAGATATAAAAATCTGGAAATTTAAGGGAATTAGAAATATTATATTTAAGGGGATTCACTAGTAATTGTGAATTCCATAATTAAAAAGAAAGCTCTGTCTTGGAAATTGGACCTAGGAGTTAAAAAGGTCCTTTGGCAACTCAGGAATTTCAGTGCCTGGAACATTAAGCACGTGTTTCAGGAAAGTAATAATTACATGGATGGTATTCTTGTGTTATGGACATGCTGGTGAATGCGGGGATCAAGCAAACATAACAAGAGATAGTGACATTCAATTCCAAAGTGTGGGAAGGATTGGGGATATTGGTCTCACATGAGGCGGATTCAGAGCACACGTCATCTAATGATACGTTTGTGTGATGCGAATGGTCTATATAATGATTTGGACAAGGGCCTCTCCTTATATTTTTTCTCTCTCCTTTTGCTAGCCATGACTGTCCCTCGTCTGCCACAAATCTCCTTGAGCTGTGATCTACGTGAAATGGTGTTTCATTCCAGGATAACAAATAACCAGTTGAAAAGAATTTTTCATCTCTCCCGCGTCAAAGAGTTGGATGCCATCAAAGGAATCCTAGGTGAAGACTATTTATCTACTATTGGTTGGCCACGAGTCAACAATGGTGTTGCCTCTGTATTCATTGAGGACCTACTGATAATCCATCCCTCTAAAGTAGATGCTATGAATATAGATCTACAATGGCTTTGACCAGCATACTATGGTAACCTGGCCTCCGAAGTGGAAAATTTATGTCCGGTGTTCTAGGTTGTACATGAGTATTTGCTGAGCGCATCGGGGGTGGCTATGAGTGTCTTCAGTGAACTCAAAAAATGGTTTGGCATTCTCCTGGCCTTCATTGAGCAACTGGTGGTGTATGCCTGGGACCGAGATGCCAACCGTGCCCAGCCTGGTGCTTCTTAATCTAAAGACCCTCTATGCTCCGTTAGACCTATCCCGCCTGGGTGGTTTAGAGCTCCAACTGTATGCGGCAGGGGCCTATGACTTTCTCTGGTTGAACTGGGTGAATTTTGAAGTGAAAGTTGAAATGGAAGATGATACCAGCCTTGGTCAGGTGTCTCAGGCTGCTAGTGTTGCTGTCACCTTGGGTACTGGAGAGTAATCCCTCTCTTGCCTAGTACTATAGTTATAGTATATCTCAGATAATGTTGGCATATGTTTGTATATATCCAGCTATTTTTTATCTTATGATTTTGTTGTTTTTCTTTGAAATATTGAGGCCTGGCCTTTGTTTATGTAAATAGGGAACGAGTCCCTTCAACTCGATTTATCTTTAAAAAAAATCATTTTGTGTTAATTGGTCTGACCTAATGCATATTTCAGCTAATAAATCTAAATGCCAGATTTGTGATCCTAAAATGATTTATCCTTTATATCATTTAATTTTGTATTGATGAATTTCCAAATTTCCAAGTGTGCATTTCAATATAATAATAGTACATTTATTTCATGTCTTTTGGTTTTGCATATTTATCTTCATGATCAACTTGAATTCTTTAAAAAAATTCAAGAAAATCATCTAATAATATAATTTTCAATGTTTAGCTTGGCTCAATATTCATGGACTATTTTTAGTTTATTTCTTAATTTTTAGCTACGAAACATAATATGGAGATTTTTCATAACCAATATTGGTAATATTTGTATCTTTGATATCTCTTAAGGCGTGACAATAAAAAGTGATTTTGAATGCACCTCTTAGCCTTTGTCTGAAACAAACCAATGTTATTTCCTTCAAGAAATAATCAAGCTACTTAAAAAAATAAAAAAATGACATATCATTTCAGACCCACTCTTTCTTAATATGAAAGAAATGGGAGATTTCTACAATCATTTGCCAATTATTAATCAATTTACTACCTTTATAAGCTCAATATGGAGCAAAATTCTATCTACAAAATTTTAAAGATGATGTCAAACAAGAAAAAATATGGTGCACCTTTTAACTGGTCCATAGTTCACTGGTAAAGTTTTTAATGTTGTTATCACTGTGATGTTTTGAAGGTTATGTCAAACAAGGAAAAAAGATCACCCTTGTCAATTAGGTTATAGTTCATTGTTTAGGTTGTTTATATTGTTGTTCAACCCACCAATGGTCCATTTTATTACAATGTGGTCGTCAGAGATAGTACAATCAATTGTATTTGGGGGTAGAATTTTATTTTTTATTATTATGATGAATTTTAATTTGTTATATTTATTTTGTATTATTATACGAAACACCATTAACTTAAAACAAAGAATAATTGGAGTGCGAAATCCATACTAATGATTCATATCTATTAAAGACACTTATTTTTTCAACTTGGTATTGGTTTTCAACTATTTCCTTTGTCTCCATATCGATATACCCAGGCAACATATGGGATCATTGCTAGTCCTAACATTCCTCTAATATGGATTAATTTACAGTATTTAGTAGTCATAAAATTTCCTACAGACCTTATTCCAATGAGTTGTTAGATCCCAAATGATCCATCGATGACCTTTCACCTTGAAGGATTTACAGTTGATCACTCCACTAGTGTTTATCACAATTTTTCTCTCTATAAATCATATGCTTCCATAGGGATCCATTTTAAAATAACACATTCATAAATTTTTAGACCTACAACACAAGTAAGAAGATGAAAAATATTTGAAACTGCCCATGCTCTTCAGTCAATGCTATGGAAGTATCAACTTTTTTGAATTTATGATTACTGTATTAATTAACTTGGGTTGTTAATTTGAAATTGTTAAAGTTTGGATTCAACTACCATAATCTTTATGATGAAAAACCTCTATTGCACTACTACAGGTAATCTAGTAACAATTTTTACCATCTCTAAAGAACTATTGGTTCTATTGTAAAATTAGATACATCTATTTGTTATATAAGGTACTTAGCTTATATGTTTCTCAATAATCCTTTGAGATACTTTAATATTTCTCTATATTCCTTGGATATGTTTTCAGAGTTTGGAATGAGCATATCAATATAACTCAACCTAAAATAATTACATAAGTAATTGTTACTGAGATTAAACATTAATATCTATTAAAGAAAACGAAACCAAATGTTAAACTCAAAAAATGTTTGGGTAAGTGCATGGAAATGGGAGGTCAAAAGGGGGTCTTAAGTGGACACTTTCTTATTAAAAAAAAGAAGCTTCAACTTGTATGAGTTATTTGATATGGTTACACTCAAAATTTGAAGATGCTATAAGAATATGAATGGTATCATTTTGAGTTTAGTTTCTAAATTATTATTTTTTTAAAATGGCTAAGTATAAGTGGGTTAAAGAGATAACATTTCAATAGGGGTTCCTGTTTTTGTAAAAAAAAAGTAGCTAGTCAGTCATCCCCCCTCCACATTTTTTGAGGTAGTTAGTAGAAAGATAGATAAGATCATCTAGTTTAAAAATATTAAACTAGTAGAAAGATAGATAAGATGATTTTCCAAGTACAAAGATTTTAAAAATTGAAAAATAACGGATAGTCTACCGTACCCCCTAACTACCTCAAAATATATCAATTTTTTTTTTTTTTTTTTGGATTATGTATAGGACTAATCCTACTTTGGGACTTTATAATTTTTAATAAATTTGGAGGAGTGAAACAAAAGATACACTATGAAAGATAGACATGTATAACTATAAAAAATAGAGCTATAAAAAGACATAGTTGGAAAATAATAAGGATGAAAACTTTATACAAGTCAGAAATTTTGAAAAATCATATATATGGTTAGATGAAAGTGTCATTGACCTCGTAGTTAATTTTTTATGAAATGTATTGATAATTTTTGTGGGATTTATTATGGCCAAAGGATCATTTTTTGCATTTTTTGTAAAAAAATGTGACATTTTTGTGTATTTGAGTAGGCACAAGCCGCATGCACGGAGTTCTAAGCCAGTTCCAAGCCATGGGGCCTTGTCTTGGGAGAGAAAAAAAATGCAACGCTTACGCGCTATAACGTGTACAAGTTATATTGTTTAATATACTTTTCACCCTCTAATGTCCCTTTCTGTTCCTTTCATGGGAATTTTTCCCCACTTTGTCTGCTTTGCAATTCTCTAAACCTTCATATGAAAATTTTTAGTAGTTAAAGTTATCCCCACCCCAACTACATATATTATACTAATCATCGGGGATAAAAAATGACGTAAGAACATGAAAAGGGTGAAAAGAAAGACTCCAGAGAAAATATAAGTGATTAGAATAAAGAAATTGCATAAAATGTGAAAATTGTGTGGAAGGAAAGGTACATCTAATATCTCAAATGCACTTGATGTTGTAGACAATGACGAAGAAATACATAATGAATATGAGGAGAATAATTATTTTACAATGAGTATTAATAATGAATTGAATGATAATGTTGTTATGGATAAAAAAATGATATTAATAATAATTTTGAACCTTTACACGAGAATGTAAATGTTAATCCTAAAAATTACATGGAAACACCAAATGAGGAAAGTAGCCTTGTTATGGAATCTTTACCTCTAAGAACACCTCCTTCCATTTTTCATAGAAAACCAATTCAATTAATTGAAATTAATATGAGCTATGGTAATCTAGGATAATTACTTTGAGAAAATAAATGATACACAAATATGTCAATTATTTTTTATGTTAATGAATTTAATTAAGATGATACCTAAAATGAAGACCTTAGGGCTAAGAACATCTACTATTGATAGTCAAAATACAGAAATTGTTGTAAATATACATAAAACATACCATATTGTAGGTGTTAACAAACACACCAAAGATAGTAATGCTACATGACATGCACTTACTAATTATATAGTAAGTGATAAACAATGAAAAAATTATTGATTAGAAAAACAAGTAGAGCTTTGAAGGTAAGCAGAAAAAACTAATGAAAGAAATAGGGAGATGTAAAAGTATTGAGTCAGCCAATAACGAATGTTGGGCATTCTCTAGTATAATCCATGGAAAGACAAGGATACATATGATATTCTAAATGAATCATTTGTAAAATTTTGGAATAAAAACACAAGGGTTTCACCAAATAGAAGAGATACAGTAAAAATAAGAATAGGTTCTCGTAATCATTAAGCGCATGTAAAACATTTCTTGGATATGAATCAAACAAGAATGTTATCTAAGTTTAAGAATGAAAATCTAGAAATTGACATTAGCCAAAGATTTTTTGAAATGAACAAACTCTTTTATGTGAAAATCAATCACTCACATACAACTTGTTATAGGCATCATGTTGAATTTTCAATGCATTATGATGTTTTTTGATAAGTATGTTGTGTTTTACATACTGATATAATGTTGCAAGAGTGCAGATTAAATGTCCCACCAAAATCAGCAAGGGAATTTGTTTCTGCCATATTTTGTGAAAGATCAATTGGACAATTTTTTATAACAAAGCATGTTTGGATGGAACGTGCAATGTATGCGGTGGCTTGCTGAAATTGAAAAATTGTATCCATGAGGAGAGTACACATGCAATAGGAAAATAATTAATTGGTCTCAAAAAATATAAATCTATGGCATATCAATTAAAATATGGAAAATAATCTAAGAGGTGTGAGCTTGTTACATAATAATTACATGTATAAAAATGTGTGGTCAAATTTAGAAAGGAAATTGTTTATGAGTATCAAAGCATAGACATAAAGCTTAATGGTTGGATGAACAATTCAAGTTAAATAAGGACACATTCTCACTTGGTACTATTATTTCAGTAGTTTAAATTACAGAGAATTACTCATTGAATCCACAAATAGAGATCCAGTCACAATACTATAACTCAATGCAAGTTTTTATTTTCGTGAATATAAAACTCATGCAATCTCCAGAAAAACACTAAACAAAATCAAAAAATATTAAGAGAATATCATTTCTACATTAGTGATAATCAAACACATTCTATAGAATATGTGCAATGGTGTTTCTAATTGTTTAATGCGAATTTGGATGAGAGGAACATTATTTTCAATCAACATTCAGGGATAATTTTAGTGGCAAATATTCGTAATATGGCGAATATTCCATTTTTGAAAAATTTGAAAAGGTGAATTTTCTGGCGCGGGTCAGTGAATTTTTCACCTAAAAATTATAGTTTAATTTTTTTAGGGGTCAGCTTTGTCTACCCTTGAAACTATCCCCTATATAATCCTAGATTATTCGTCAGGTAGAACACTACTAGCTCACTCATACCACATGGGGGCATATGTATTATCAAGTACGATAAACGCGTGAGAGGAGGGCAGAGGCTACAGATGCGCGACAAAGAGTTTGTTGAAACGCAACAAGGAGAGTTTGTTGATGTGCGATAGGAGTGCGGAGGAAGTAGATGTGAGACAAAGAGTTTGTTGACGCGTGACATGAAGATTTTGTTGTCACGTGACTAGAGGGTAGAGGCTATAGACGCGCGACAGAAGATTTATTGTCGCACGTTAATAAGGTTGTTGTCATGCGTCAATGAACCTTGCTGACGTGTGTCAATAAACAACATCCTCATTAACATGCATCAACAAGGATGTTGATGCACGACAATAATTTTTCCGTCACACATTAACAAGGTTATTGACACATGTCAACGAGGTTTGTTGATGCGCAATAAAAACCTTGTTGATGTGCGACAACAAATCTCCTGTCACACGTGTATAGCCTTCTGTCACACCACTTAAAAATTAGGCAAAAATTTTGCTGTCAGACCCCCAAAAAATTCGCCTTCCCGTGAAACTAGTTCCGAGGATATTTGCCAGGTATTTTCCATCTTCAATTTCCAAGAGCTCTTTTAAAATGAACCCTGTCAACATTGATTTTGGTTGGATAATTACACATCACAATTCAAGAATGCACAAATGTTTTATTGGCTAAGCAGGATGCACATAATGACAATTCTATAGCATATCTAGATTTTTACTAAGGCAGGACATGGACAAGGAGAGCATGATGGTGTAGGAGCATGTGTGAAAAGAGCCCTTGTAAGAGAGGAATTAAAGTTCAAATATGGTGCTAAATTTACATATGCAAAAAGTATTGTTGATTAGTATAACAAGAACATGGGCCATGAATTTCAAGAGAGTTCAAAACTTTCATAGATATTTCTGGTTGTTAGAGGAACACAATTTGGCAAGCTATACAAATTTTACTTCGGTTATAGGTTCAAGTGATATACACTCATACTGTAGTTCAAATGTAAGTTTTTGTGCTATTCATCCTAGGTGCATGACATGTTTTTGTATATCATGCATTGATTTTGTGTGGAATGAATGTGAGTCACATGAGTGAGTGGAAAAATGGAATTATAAACCTCTAATTCCAATAGACACATATCAAGTTCCACGAACATTAGAACTTGTGTCTTCAGATCATATAACAACATCACCTAACTTTGACCAAGTGTCTGATCTAGTGAAACAAGGTACATACATCTCTTTTTATAAATTTTTATATTATTAAATGATAAGTTCTTAATGTATTATCAATTTGACTTGAGTTCTACTTTGCAATGTAGGGCATGTTTCTACAGTTATTGTGACATAATGTAATGAAGAGGGAACAAACTATGTGTCTTGTTGTGTTGAGGGAATTTTTTTTTACTACTCCAGTCATCAATGGTGAAAACCTTGAGTATCCCGCTGGGTTAATGGTAGTCACTAGAACTTGGCTTTACTATTATCCAATAAAAAAATACTTGGTTGTTTGAATAATATGAAATACATAGGAAAATACTTCACTATTCACATTTGGTTCTTGAAACAAATATTTAGTTGATCAACTATCAAGGTAGGTTGACAAACAAGAATCTATGGAAGGTTCATGAGTCAGATCATGAAGCAGTTCTCACTACTGTCAAGAGTAGAGCTGATCCTTACGGTTCATTAAATGGAATTTTTAAGGCATGTTCACTTAAGATTATATATATTCATCTACATGAATTTAATTTGAATAAACTTTAATGATTTTGTTTAAAGTTTGTAGGTTTTAAAATTTAATTTAATTTCTTACTAACATACTTATGTAGGTTATCAATGCTAAAAAAATCTTCCACCTTCACATGGTCGGCACTGTTAAAAGATAATTCCTTATTCTCTAAGTTAAGAAAAGATAAGGGAAATTAAAGGCCCGATTGGACGCGCATGTTTCAGTTATGACAACTCGTTTACTTGAAAAATGGTGACAATTTCATGTGTGTGAAGTTGGCTTAAAACCCAACATCTGATTTGCAACATAAATCTTGGATACAAATAATAAGATTTTTTTTTTCATTTCACCACCTACATCGTATGAAAAATCTATTCTTAACAAGTTTCATGTAAACCAAAAACAATAACTCACCCATCGAATTTATAGCCTATTTTTCTCTCAGGGATCTTAAGGGACTACGCCCGAGCGATGTAGCCAGAAAGGACTAGGATCATGGGGAAATAAAATAAAGCTTCATGTCGCATATACTAGAAAAATCTAAGGTGTAGGTGCATTCCATTTGGTTTCAGGATATTCCTTTTGTAAAATATCACATTTGACAGCCTTACACTAATTCAAACTAGAGTTTTTGGCACCTTTACATTCCTTGGGACAACAAGAAAACTAAATTAACATGGGGAAAACCAAAATAGGATATTGTATAGGGTCTTAAAATTGAGGTGTAGGCTAGATGAGACCTTTTAAGGTGCCATGGAGACCTATAAATCACCCGTTGAAGTTATATCCTATTTTTCTCTCAGGGATCTTAAGGGACTACACCCAACCGATGTAGCCGGGAAGGATCAGGATCATTAGGAACTAAAACAAAGCCTCACCTAAAATTTATTAGGTTTCCCCGATGTGTTGGCATAGTCCATTTTGTGCCATGGGATTATGTTTGCAAAATATCACATTTGATAGCCAAGTACAATGACTTAAATTGGAGTATTTAAAACCTTTGCATTCATTGGGACAACGAGAAAGTTGATCTGACCTAGAGAAAATCATGAGAATATTTTGTAGAGGGTCTCAATCCAAAGGTGTAGGTCTAGAGAAGACCTTTCAAGGTACCATTGTCTAAAATAACCCCCTGGTTATTTTGGTAACCTGCAGTTCCATTTTGGCTCTAGCATCAAATTTTTAGGTTGCACACACTACTGGTTTTTCATCCTTGATGCAATTTTATGGTAACAGTTATTTGTGCACATTCATGTGTGACTTCCTTGTTTCTTCCCCTTTCCTTCACTTTCCTCCACGCATGCTTCATGCACTCTCATTCCTCTTTCCCTTTCTAAAATTCTTTTCCCTTTCCCCATTGCACACACTCCTTGCACATTCGCTTTTATATCCTGATTGTTGCTCATCCTCTCATGCACACCCGTGGATTTTCATTTACAATTTTTCATTTCTTGCATACTTATTTGTGTACTCACTCATCCCTTTGTGCATTTTCTTTACACATTCATGTTGTGGAAAATCAGCAGCACCCCCTGGATGTTGATCAGATTTCTAGTTTGATCATACTAGCATCCAGTGTGATTGCAAAACATTGAATCCTCTTCCCAAGTGTGGGACTTGTAAAATGGAAGAGGAATCTCTAGATTAGAGGCTAGTTCCTCAACTCCTCTGATTAGCGAATTCACTTATACAATTACAGAGGTTTAAACTCCTAAATCTACTCTAAATTCCAAGGAGACAGAGATAGAGAATGTAAAAAAGAAAGAAATAATGCTAATAGGTGATGCACCAAAGGAAGTTGTAGACGAACCTGATGCTGCATGAAATACAAATCCCAAGGAAACACAGCAAACAACATGCACAAATGCTCAAAATGTAATGAAAGATCAAGAAAGTAATGATAGATATATGAAAGGAGTGAGGGATTTTAATCACAGAACATAGATCAACATCTCAGATCCAATACCGTACATTACAGTGATCCAGAGGCAAGAAAAGGTGATTGGCAATTACCATGGCAAGGTAAAATTTCTTCACAAATCTACCAAGAGGGAAGGAAAAAAGGAAGTTGCAAGAGCTGGATCACAAGTGTCTCCCCTGGCAAAATGACTCATCTTCCTGGCTTTACAGTGCAAACCACGACCCCAGGAGAGAGAAACAACAGGAAAACGTGCAATGGGGTTCAACCATTGACCAAAATGACCACAAAAATAGCATGGGCACCAATGACATAACCATTCCCTGACATTTTGAACCTATGGCTGCGGAGAGAATGGCGAGCCATTTCTTCATTAAAACGTGGTTGATGACGTCATTTCTGGTCCATGGACCACAGCCAGAGGCACGTTTCTTGATTTCTCTCGCTAAATTCCACCAAACATGAAAATAGAACCCCAAAATATGTATTAATTTCACCAGCTTTCAAATTGATATTAAAGAACGTGAAAAATGAGCTCTGGATCAAAGATTTATTGGCGAGTTGAGAGTTGTAGGGGTGATTACCAACAAACAGGGCCAAATCCGGGGTCGGTGGGAAAAATTCAAAATTTGCCACCTTTTTGGTCATTTGGAAAATTTTTCCAAAATTTCCGTGCTACGCCACTATAGGTTCCACGTGGCGGCATCTGCATTGGTCCGTGTGGGCATTTAGGGGAGATTTTTTCCAAAAAAACTTCCGCCGAGCAATACTTCAAAAATCATGGATGTTAGGAGGAAAAAATGTAACTTTCTGGAAAGCCTGAGAAAAGAGCTCTATACAATGGTGCCATTTCCAGAAGGGTTTTTTGAGTCCCTGAAAAGAAAATTTTGTGTACTAAGGAGCATAAGATGAGGGAAGAGTGAGAGGAGTTAGCCACAAAATGAGCAGGGGGCACATTTCTGGATAAACAATTGGTGGACTCAGAGGGGTAATTGCCTGCTGTGGGATGAAGTTACAGTTTGCCTTTTAGAAATCACATTGGGGATGAAGTCATAGAAATAACCTAAAACACCTGGATTTTACTCCCATTGACACAAAAACAAACTAAAATTCTAATCACAAAAAACAATTCGGACAGAAAAAGCAATACCAAAGACAAACTACATTGATATAACCCACCTCCTCCCCCCCCAATTAGCCCCAGAAAAAATACCTTAAACTACCCCCCCAACCCTCACCCCCCTCCCCCACCCTAACCCCCCCCCCAACCCCCCCCCCCCCCCCAATCTGAAAACTTTGCCCTCTACGCCACTTGAAAACCCTATTGAACTTAGAGGTGTTCTCACCCAAAAAATTGCCACTTAAAACAACTGTTGCAAGAGTAAAAACCAGCAGACAGCAAAAACTATTACAAGGAAACTCGAAACTCAGTTACATGCCCCGCAACCAAATGGAACATGCAGAGTGTGAACAAGCAACTTCTTTACTAAAAGCAAACCTACTACTCTCTATTCAAACCCTAGAAGGCAAAGGTAAGCTAAAAAAAACCCTACAACTGGTTGGCAAAATAGCTTCCTTTTCGTCAAAATTTGGCCAACCATGCATACTGAGTTGGCATTGCTACAATGGCTGATTAGAGAATGGACAAAACAACAAGAAGATGGTCTTCACACCGAAATCATCCAAGGTATCAGGTGAAGGACAATTCAATACCTCTTTTAGTTGTTCTCATTTGGATTGGAGAGGTACCTATGACAGCTGATCCTAGTTCTTTTTAGCTCATATCATAAATGCTTAGGAGGCAAGCATGACTGAGTTGTTGACTTTCTTCCTTTGGTTCAATGAGCAATAATACCTATTGGGCAAGCGGTATGATATGGTCCTTTGAGGATACCCATTGCCATGATTTTCAACCTCCAAGAAGGAGTTCTCTGTAATCCCTTTTGAATGGATGGTTTTGGCAGAAAGCAAGAGCCCGAGAGCAAAGTAGCGAGAACTTTATGCCCTATTCTCTTCTTCCAATGAAGAACAGAAAAGATTCAAATTATTCCAGCATCTAGTTCCAAGAAGCTGCTATAAGATGCAAGCTACTGCAAAATGATTCTATCATTCATGACAGCAGGCTACAAGATTTGGGACGTGGAAGATGAAAATTGAAAGACGGAAACATATGGGTGGATGGACAAACTCACAATCCGGTTCTTCTCTCATCAAAACAGTCCTGCACAAATTGACAGATACAACTACATCATTTTTTGTCCTGGATTGCAAAATGCTCAAACTTACGAGCCATAGCTGATGTCTCTTATTGTACTCTGATTCATCATTGGTTTTTCATCCTCACACATTGAAGTGAGAGATCAAACTCCTTCTTCAGAAACGCCTTTAGCAAACGAGAGGGATGATAGTAGAAGAAGAACTGACGGTTAATTACTCCTATAGCCTGCCATGTGTGTTCAAAGCCACATTGGATATACACGTTTTCGTCTTGCACAGCTAGGACTGCTGATCATCTTCTTTTTTCACATTTGGAGCGGCTATCTCCCTCTCCCTCTACTCTTGAAGGAAATTTCTTGCTCGTGATAGTAGGACCTATTCCTCTAGATATGAATTTTGTCAAAGTCAAAAAACTACTTCAATCTAGCTGGCTCTATGAGGACAAGATTCGGGATACCAAGATCAGTTTTCTGATCTTTTCTTCGCCTCATGGCCATGATTTTTTGCCCAACTCTGAATTATAACCTCAGAGCCTTATTCACATTCATAATCGTAAAGTGCCAACTGGAACTACTTTTTGAAGCCAAAACTAACACGCTGTTGACTTCTTCTTTTTGCTATTTACTTATGCTTAATCACAAAAAGCTAGTTCCTAACCAATACTTGTTTTCGCAAACTCCAACCTCTTTGAGGGCTTAACCATAAGAGGGGATCTTTTTCATCCCATAATTAAAGAGCCCAAACCTTCGACTTTGAATTTCTTCATCTTTGTTTGGATTGTCTCATTTGTTGCTGCTTTTTCCTTGATGGCTTTCTAATTTTTATCCTCCGATACATGGATTTGAAGGAATGGCCGAAGCGGAGAAGCGGATTGTAACGTCAATTGAGTTGGCAATTTTTGTGGTGGTGGAGGATTGGTATAGGAAACTTCTGGTTCTTGGGAGGGAATGGCTGTTTGGAAGGGAAAATGACAGAGAATTCAGCATTGGGGTGGAAGACTAGGAATAGGCAGGAAATGGATTAACTCCTAGGGGCTAGCCATTGACTAGGATTTAGATAATTTGAAATTCAAATGAGATGATCGTGCTTGAGTAATGGAAAGAGAGAAAAAAAACCAGATGATATGGTGTAGGTAGAAACTTACCCTGTTGACCAAGGTTTCAACACCAGTGGATAGGTACTCTATTTCGCTATTCCATGTATGAATAGTTGGGGGCCCAGTCCGGCAACATATTCATCATTAAAAGTCCTAGCTTTCTCTGAGGGCTGAAGGTCTTGGAAAAGGGCCTCCACCATGGAACAAAGGAGTCATACAACTAATTCTGAAAGCCGTTCATTTGAGCCTGCAAGCTTTGATTCGCACATATTTTGCATCCTCTTTGGATTTTTTCCACAACAACTGCATCTTCAATTTGATTGTCTTCATTGCTAGGGTCGTACCCTTGTTCTTGATGTGCTTCAAACAACTCAACTGAACCTTGGCGACTGCCTGTCTCATATGGGTAGATATGTTTGATTTTGAATTATTTCTATCAAAATGTTGATTTGGAGGATGGATTTTGTACAACATGTTGGAGGTGTGAAATACTACTGTTGTAAAGGAATTCCTGATGGAAATGAAATTCATGATTTGAACACACTTCATGGAATGGAAAAGAATGAAAGTGATTGAAAGAAGAATGGCAGTGGAAATGAATGGAAATACAGGAGGTCCTTGGACAACTTAGAGGAATGAGCTGTTTACCAGATGGCACGTCGTCATATGTGCCTTTAAAAGTGCCTATCACAAGAAACGCTGAATCTTTCAACAAGAACACAGCCAAACTATCAAAAGATTAAAGTGAAAGACCGCTAATGGGTCCCACCGGGTTTGCCAAAACTGATCTGTGGCTAAATCAGACAAACACCCTGGATGCAAATCAGGTTTTCTACGTTGTGTTCGAGGCGATCCAGTGTGATTGCAAACATTGAAACCTCATCAAGTGTTGGGAATGTCAAATGACGGGAGGAGATCTTGGTAGGATGAGGGCTGGTTCCTCAAAAATACTTTGATCAATCTGTATTTGCACAATCTGCAGAGGTTTTGAATCCTAATCCTACCACCTAGATCCAAAAGTGGATCAAGGGTAGAAAATTGCAAAAAAAGAAAAGAAAGAACCCTTAATCCTATGCTAATAGTGATGCGGACCAAAGGCGTTGTAGACACCTGTAGTGCACCCAATGACAATACACAATCCATAAGAAACACATCACAAATATGAAACAAATGCTCAAAATGTAAATTGAAAGATCAAGAAAGACAAGCAATGATAGATATATGAAAGGATTGAGGGATTTTTAATCACAGAACATTGTATACTCCAAATAGCAGATCCAATAAAAGTACATTACAGTGATCCAGAGGGCAAGAAAAGAGTGATTTTGCATTAAGGACAACGGTAGTCAATTTATTCACAAATTCTTCCAAGGAGGAAGGAAAAAAGGAAGTGCCCAAGGAGCTTGAAAAATGTGAAAAGGTCTCCGCCCTTGCAAAATGAATCATTTTGGCTTTTAAAGTGCAAACCATGAACCCCAGGACGACGGAGCAAACGATGGGAAAAAATTTGCAAGGCGGTTCAACCTTAGACTAAAATGGCCATTTAGAAAAATAGCATGGGCCCCGGCCAGACCATTCCATACATCTTTCTTAACCATGCTGATGGGACGGAGAATGCAGAAGCCATTCTCATTAAAAACACGGTGGTTGGTCTTTGACAACGTTCAATTTTCTATCCATGACCAATCGTGCCAGAGGCGCATTCTTGATTCGTCGAATCCAATTCGCACCAAAAAATGCAAAAAATAACTCTGATGAAAAATCTTGTAGGAGATATTCACTATCTTTCCATTGATATAAAGCACGGTGAGAAAAAATCGAGCTCTGGGTGGAGCGAAAGATATGGTCGATTTGAAGTTGAGGGCAAAACAGTGGCCAATCGGTGGGTCGGTCCGAGGAACGAAAATTCGATTTTTGCACCTTTATATGGTCATTTTGCGAAAAATTTTCCAGAAATTTCATACGCTCCGCAACTCTAGGTGAAACGTTTGCAGGCACCAAGCATCTCATTGGCGACGTGGGACTTGTCAGGGAAAACATTTTTTCCAAAAAAAACAAACTCCCGTTTTGAGCCATAAACTTAAAAAATACATGGAAAGTTAGGAGGAAAACCTTTACCTTTTCTGGAAAGCTGAGAAAAGAGCTCTATCCCAATGGGTGCCATTTTCAAAAGGTTTTGAAGTGCCTAAAAAGAAAAATTTGTGAATGAGGCACAAGAGAAGGGAAGAATGAGAGAGTTAGCCAACAAAATAGCACCCGGGGGCACATTTTGAATAACAATTCCCTTTCACAAAGCCAGCTTAAGTTTGACGTTCCCTTCTTAACTCAAGGCTTGGAGTGCTCATTAGCATGTCATCCTCTCTCGAGCTCTCACGATTTCCTTTGGTGGGTCCTTAGATATTTTTTGCACATTTTCATACCCTTAAAAATATGCACTATGTTCCCCTACTTCTGTGCACCCTCTCATATGCACCAACATTATTCTTCTACATCTTTGCATCCTTATGGAAACTTGCTCCTTTGCCTTATACTCCTACGCAGCACAACAAGGGCTGCAAACATACTGCGCCGCCAATCAAGGCTGTGGCCCCAACATGTCCCCTACTTATGGGGACACTTAGCACGTGTTTAGGTACAGTATCACCTGCACAAGGACAAATAGAAAAGTGCCAACTATTTTTGGATCCTTATAGCGAATAGAAGTATGACATGTGGCAAAGACCTGACTTGCATTTAACTGGCAAAATCCCATGACCAATTAGGTGATGCCACATGTTTGGTGTGTTTCTCTTGTACTGCAAAACTTCAAATTGCCATAACCTATTTGACAAAGCTCGAAACATGGCAGAGTGTGTCCCTTCATGAGAAAGCTACTCACAGTGCACTAAACTCGTAGGATCTTCAAAATTGGATTTGGGCATGATTTAGTAGGTGAAAATTGGAAAACATGATTCAGATCATTAATGCACAATTCTAGTCGACTCAACCACTTAAATTTCATGGGATATGGCCTCTTTCCTTCTTCTACAAGCAATATGACGTGGATAGGTAGATTTGATACAGTTACATGTTCATTTGTAGGAATTTATTGCATCTTTTTGGTGGTTGTGACTTGGAATCCAAGTTTTCCCTCTCTTTTCCCTCTTTTTCTCCCAGCTTGTCTATATATTATAAAATAGAATGCCCATTTATAAAGGATGGATCCTCTTGGAATGCAAGGGCATTATTCAAAGGAGTGTATTTTTCATTTTGAGTTACATGCCTTAGATCTGGGCCATTGTGTGTTGGTTCTTGCCTGCTTCCTTCATTGTAATCGATGCGCTATTACTTAAGAAATAAAAAGTTTTATTGGGGTTATTGTGGTTTATTTCTACCTTAACCTAAGTTTATATGAATCTTCTTGCATTTTTTTGCAAGTATTGTATGTTATGCATGTACTTTACATATCTTGTAGCGGGTTTCTTTTATACCCGTTGTTGATCAATGGAAATATAGAGCTTCAAATGTTTATCCTAGGATGTGGCACACAGTATTACCCATGCCTGATTTTCAACTCCACGAATGGAGTTTCTTGTAATCCCTTTTGAATGGATGGTGCAGAAGCAAAGGTAGAACCTTTATGCCCTTTCTCTTCTTCCAATGAAGAACATGAAAGATTAAAATCTTCCAATCTTAGTTCCAAAGAGCTGCTATAAGATGCAAGCTACTGCAAATGAATTCTCTCATTCATGACAGCAGGCTCAAGTATTTGGGACGTGGAAGATGTGACAGAGAGAATGGTGGAAACTCAACCGGTTTCTTCTTCATCAAACAGTCCTCCAAATCTGACAGATACACTACCTCAATTTTTGTCCTGATGCAAATGCTCAACTTCCTCCATAGTGTCCTCTTGATCTGTAACTTGATCATCAATGGTTTCTTTCATCCTCCACATTGAGTTGAGAGATCAAACTCTTCTTCAGCACTAGAACACGAGAGAGATGAAGTAGAAATAAGAACTGAAGGTTCTCCTATAGCCTGCCTTGTGTTCAAAGCCCTTGGATCTACACTTTTCTTCTTCACAGCTAGAATGTGCTCCTCTTCTTTCACATTTGGAGCGGCTTCTCCCTCCTCTACTACTTGAAGGAAATCTTGCTCTTGATAGAACTCTTCCTCTAGCATGAATTTTGTCAAGTCAAACTCTTCAATCTGCTGCTCTAGAGGACAAGTTGGGACTACAAGATCTTCTTCTGATCTTTCTTCCTCCATGGCTGATTGTGCAACTTGAATTAAATCGGCATTCCCTTCAAATAGAGTGCCAACATGGACACTACTTTTTGAGCAAACTAACTGCTGGTCTGCTTCTTCTTTTTTCTCTTCTTATGCTATCACAAAATTAGTCCTAACCACTACTTGTTCTCCAAATCCAACCTCTTTTGAAGGCTTAACCATCAAGGGGATCTTTTTCATCCCAAATTTAAGAGCCCAACTCTTCAGACTTTGAATTTCTTCATCTTTGTTTGGATTCTCTTTTTGCTGCTGTTTTCCTTGATTGGCTTTCTAATTTTTATCCTCCCAACATGGATTTGGGAATGCAAGAGGAGAAGTGGATTGTAACTCAATTGATTTTGCAATTTTTTGTGGTGGTGGAGGAGGTAGGAAATCTTGTTTCTTTGGAGGGAATGGCTGTTTGGAAGG
Organism: Taxus chinensis; assembly: GCA_019776745.2. Lineage (NCBI taxonomy): Eukaryota > Viridiplantae > Streptophyta > Pinopsida > Cupressales > Taxaceae > Taxus > Taxus chinensis. The sequence goes on from CM034151.1 coordinate 94,871,890, forward strand.
GAAAATGACAGAAGAATTCAGATGGGGTGGAAGACTAGGGAATGGGGAAATGGATTCAACTCCTAGGGCAGCATTGACTAGATTTAGAATTTGAAATTCCAAATGAGATGATGCTGCTTGAGTAATGGAAAGAGAAAAACCAGATGATGGTGTAGAACTTACCCGTTGACAAGGTTGTTCAACACCAAGTGTATAGGCCTCTATTTCTGCTATCCATTGTGCAAGTTGGGGCAACATCTTCATCATAAAGTCTAGCTTCTCCTGAGGGCTGAAGTGTCTTGGAAAAGGGCCTCCCCATGGACAAGGAGTCCTACAACTAATTCTGAAAGCCTTCATTTGAGCTGCAGCTCTTGATTGCACCATCTTTGCCTCCATCTTTTGGATTTTTTCCACAAAATCTGCATCTTCCATTTGATTGTCTTCATTGCATGCGTACCCTTGTTCTTGATGTGCTTCACAACTAAACTGACTTTGGCACTGCTGCTCATATGGGTAGATATGTTGATTTTGAATTTGATCAAAATGTTGATTTGGAGGATTTGTAAAACATGTTGGAGGTGTGATATACTACTGTTGTAAACGTGAATTCCATGATGGAAATGAATTCATGATTGCACAACTTCATGGAATGGAAAAGAATGAAAATGATGAAAAGAAGAATGGATGGAAATGAATGGAAAACAGGTCTGCAACTTAGAGAATGAGTTGTTTACCAGATGGAGTCGTCATATGTGCTTTTAAAAGTGCCTCCAAAAGGCTGAATCTTTAACAAGAACACACCAACCTATCAAAGATAAAGTGAAAGACCTCTAAGGTCCCACCGGGTTTGCCAAAACTGTTGTGGCAAATCAGCAACACCCCTGGATGCAAATCAGGTTTCTAAGTTGATGTTTCAGGCATCCAGTGTGATTGCACAACATTGAAACCTCACTCCAAGTGTGGGAATTGTAAAATGAGAGAGGAATCTTTAGATTAGAGGCTGGTTCCTCAAAATCCTTTGATCAAATCTGTTATTTGCACAATTGCAGAGGTTTGAATCCTAATCCTACCCTAGATTCCAAAGGGACAAGGGTAGAAAATGCAAAAAAGAAAGAACTAATGCTAATAGGTGATGCACCAAAGGAGTTGTAGACACCTGATGTTGCATGAAATACACAATCCATAAGGAAACACATCACAAAATATGCACAAATGCTCAAAATGTAATGAAAGATCAAGAAAGCAATGATAGATATATGAAAGAAAAACGGTGGTTGAAACATCATTTCTATCCATGACCACGTGCCAGAGGTATTTTTTGATTTTATCTCTCCAAACTCCATCGAAATGTAAAAATTACCCCAGAATCTTGTAGAGAATTTCACCATCTTTCCATTGATATAAAGAACATGAAAAACTGAGCTCTGGATCGAAAGATATGGCCATTTGAAGTTTTAGGGCAAAACAGGGCCAAATCGGGTTGGCGGGAAAAAATTCAAATTTTGCACCTTTTTGGTCATTTGGAAAATTTTCCAAAATTTCCCCACACTCCACCACTATAGGTTCCATGTGGTGGCATCTCATTGGCCGCGGGCCTTTCAGGGGAAATTTTTCCAAAAAAACTCCGCCGAGCCATAACTTCAAAAATACATGGAGTTAGGAGGAAAAATTTACCTTTCTGGAAAGATGAGAAAGAGATCTACTCAATGGTGTCATTTCTAGAAGGTTTTGAGTGCCTAAAAATCAAAATATTATGACTGAGGCACAAGAGAGGAAAAAATGAGAGGAGTTAGCCACAAAAAATGAGTAGGGGCACATGTTGGATAACAATTACTCTAGATGTAAGTAGGAAACCATCAAAGGGAAAAAACCCACTGAAAACTTGTAATTATATTACAAATAAAAGGACTTGAATTAATATTACACATCTTGAAAGATTTATTTAGTAGAGCACCCACTTCACAAGTAAAACCAACCCCTAAACCTCTATTTGTATAACTCACAACAAAGGAATCCTACGAACATTACACATCATAATAGATTTTACATATTAATGGCCATAAATGATATGTTTCTCATATAACTGATATTGATGAAGTTTCACCTCCAAATGCATCAAACCCTCTTCATAAAAATATCTTCTTCAACTCGCTCAAATTTTTCCCCTCATGGGCTGAATGTAGAAATTCACCATACAAATATGATCCTCAATATTTATCATGTATTCATACCTCTTTTATCTATCCAAAAACCCTCTACACTCTTATTCAATCTCCTATAGGTCAGTAATAGCCTTATTAATTCAAAAAGTTGAAATGAACCAATATTACATGCTTATATACACAACTCAACTCTAAAACACTGCTACATAGGCCATGTAGAAGTATGTTGGTCATCCCAACAAAAAATAAAATCAAAAAAATCATATGAATTCATTCCAAGAGACTACATGGGTCAGCAAGGGTCAAGACATCATAAAAAAGCACAAGGATTTACAAAAAAGATCAAACTACACTCTTTAAGCTCTAGCGAATCCAAAATGATTTTAAAAATAAAAAAGAATATTTTTCATGGATCCATAATCATCATACAACATGATAACCTATAATAATAACTAACAAGTTCACAAATATATATAACTATTATCTCCACCATGAAACACACCAAGGAGCAAATAAGGACAAGTAGGTCTTTAAACACCCATAAATTTAGTCTTGAAGAATGACAAAATTCACATATTAAATTTCATCATCATGGCTCAAGTAGCATACCATTAGAAAGTTATATAAATTTAATTTCTATAACAACTCACTTTTTCATCCAACTCATAGTGGAAGGTCTTAAACCAAGCCAAACTATGAAACTACTACAAATTTTCAAACATGACTCGAAAAGAAATCTCAAGAGAAACATTCTCCAAAACATATAAATTCACTTTTTCATTCCTGAAAAAATAATGAAAAACATAAACTAAACTTTTAACAACATGTTTAATAACTACTCATAATATTCCAGTAAGATAAATTCACTCTAGCACACATGTTTCTTTCACCTTTCTTTAACAAGCCAACTAGGGCTTATTAGGATACTATGGTTACAACATGAAACAACCTCATCTGATAAAAAAAAAAATCCCACATAGCATAACACGTTTCTAACAAATTTCCATGAAAAAAAATAAACACAACAATATGCAAAATGATCGAACTCACACTAAATCACAAGACTAGATTTTTCGCCCTTAAGGAAAAAAAAGGTAGACCAATTTTTAGGAAATGTATCTTAAATTTTATCCATTAAATAAACTTTAATAGTTTCATTACCATTCATATAATCTCCAAGGGATTTAGGAACAATTTTGTTTTTATCGTGGAACCTCCATCTCATCCCTAAAACTAGAACTCTCCACAAAACTAGGTTTTTTCTCTCACTTCCTGAAATAGATGGAACACAAAACAAGCACTAAAATGAGATCTAAGGAATCCTCTTCAACCTTGATGGATTTATTTTTCATTCCAATTCAATTTTAAGACCAGAAAAAGTAAATATCCTAATTCTCTCTAGGAGGGTTTAACTAGGGTTTCCAAGTAATTTATCTTGTTAACATCATTCATAAAAATTTGACAACCAAAATAACTCATTTTTTTTACAAAATGATCTTAACTCTATATAAAAACATCCAAAAAATCATCAAGGTCCCATGAAAATGTGTGAGAGCATGTTAGCATAACAAGTTTCTAATTCGAGGTAGGTTTTCCATCTTAAACACTTGGTTTTACAAAAAATGACATATCTTGCAATTCCTTCACAAGTTTGACTAGAACTAAAGCACCAATGAAAAATTCCTTTAAATAAACCAAATCTCATCCATGATGAAAATGCTTTAGAATATCTCTAGCCAAAACAAATTACATGTTCTTAATTTGCTCGTCTTCACCTTCTTACTTCCTAAGGACCATAAAATCATCAAGGTCCCATGAAAATGTGTGAGAGCATGTTAGCATAACAAGTTTCTAATTCGAGGTAGGTTTTCCATCTTAAACACTTGGTTTTACAAAAAATGACATATCTTGCAATTCCTTCACAAGTTTGACTAGAACTAAAGCACTAATGAAAAATTCCTTTAAATAAAACAAATCTCATCCATGATGAAAATGCTTTAGAATATCTCTAGCCAAAACAAATTACATGTTCTTAATTTGCTCATCTTCACCTTCTTACTTCCTAAGGACCATGAAACATCAAAAAAGCTCTAAGAACTGACCTAAAACTCCCCATACATCTCATATAAACCATCACCATGATATAACCATGATTAACTAAGAATGATCTGATAAAAAAATCATACCTCCAACTCATTCTTCTTGGGATACGAGTAGGAATAGGCCAGAAATGACCCGTTTCAACCATCAAAACCCATCAAAATACTAGGATGACCATATGTAGACACTTGGACAAATCTTATACATCATACTGAAATTTCTTTACCTCATTAAATGCTTCAAAAAACTTTGGATATATCATGTTAATACCATGCATGCTATAAAAACGCTCCAAGTCACCATATTCCCTTGTTTCCTAAACCTCATCAAAGCATAGCACTACCAATTAACCCTTCATGTTTGACATTGAATGAAACTTCATAGAGACTCATATGACACCATGATACCATTTTCCATCAATGGATTTCACATCAATGAAAAAAATAAGACATAATGTCCAACAAAAATATGGGAAAAGTCAACAAAATGAAAGTATGACAAAATCAAATTTCAAATATTCCTCTAAAAATAGTTTCTCCTACTCAATCACTTCCTACTATTATCTCACGTAGAACATTAGTTCTAGTGAAAAATAATTTAATGTACGAGACAAAATGTAATATTCCATGCAATCAACCACATAATTAGTATATCTATGTAAATGCATTACAATATTAGGACCTTATGGTTCCAAATTATTCTAATCACAATGAACCATTGATGGAAAATATCAATCCTAATCCAGAAGGATATGAAGAATCTAACCCTATTAGAATAATCACATGTTCTTTGGGGCTGATTAGTTTTGTCCAATAAATCAGGCTACAGATAGTTTCACCATGCCTCACACTCATTACACGATAAAATAAGGTATAAGAAGACAATTTTGGATTCCTAACCTTCATATTCTTCCAATCAAATTTATCCTCTTCATATAAAAAAGAAAATTGGAGTAGATTTGAGAGAAAACAATTTACCTGATATTCCTATCATACTTAGCTCGGAAATGGATATTGTCTCTCATCCAAAGGAACATGTCCAACATTAGAATAATTTAAAAAAGAGAACATTGTACTTCAAATGAAAAAAACCATTGGCATCTCTTTCAACATTATTGCAAGGATGAAGAATATAAATGTGTATGTGAAAATGTGGGATGCCCTGACTATTCCATCATAGAGGGATATCTTCCATGAATCTATGAAGAAGCTCCCTAAATCTTAACCAACAACCCAAAATAATTATATTTCTATCAATTTGTGCCAAGAAAAGGAGGAACAAGTAAGAAATTTTTTGAATACCCCACCCTTTCATATGTCCTTAATTACTAGACAAACAATTAGTTCATAATTGCATGATTGACTCAAGGGCTATTAATTTTGTAATGCTCAAAAAAATTATTGATATCCCATGTCTTAATTATAGCCTTGTCTCTAAAGGATCCTTGTAACTTGATGGCTCAATCATCAACATCCTATGAGTCATCAAAAATCTTGAGTTAACCCTATATGCTTTCCTAAGTCTAACTATAACTCAAGATGTCTTAGTCATTGACTTGCCTCCTTTGTTTTCCATTTTCCTTATCAAGAGATTTAACTTCCAAAGTGTTTGGTTATTTGTGCTTTGATTGGTCTCATATGCTCCTAAGAACTAGATATTCTACTATATTTACCATAAAATTTGAGCCTATATTTTCCTATCATGTTGGGTCTTATGACCTTTCTCCTCTCCAATCTAATTGTATCATACCTGAATGATCAAGAACATGAGTCAATTTCAGTAGAGAGAACCTATCCCTCCTTTAATTCCTAACCTTTTATTAGATGAATGGGCCAAGGAGCACTATGAATTTTATCTGTTATGACACAATTGTGGAAACTGGACTTGAAAACTACTGCATTCATGAAGAAGAATCTACTTTACCCACACCACTCAAGGAAAGAAGATAATACTTATGGATTATGGAAAATGTTATTTGATGGTTCTAGAAGTAGAAATGGGGCTGGTGTAGGTGTTTTTCTCATCTCTCCTAAGGATGAGAAATTATTATTTGCCCATAGGTTTTTTTTTACATGGTCTAACAACATAGCAGAATATGAGGCATTGGCGCATGGTCTTGTTATTGTTAAAAAAAGATAGATTAAAGCATTAAAGCCTTTGGAGACACTAAATTGGTCATCCACCAAGTGAAAGGTAAGTGTGACACAAAGAAATAATATTTTAAAATATTATAAACATAGAGTTTGGGACCTCTTAGAGAGATATTTTGATGCTCTTGATCTACGAATGGTGCCAAAAATTGAACAAAAAAGAAGACTAGATGACAACCCTTGGTTAAAAAATTCTCACTAGATATGAATATTTTCCAAGGAAATAATAAATATGTTATGTTAGTGATCATGCCATCAATTATAGAAAATGAAACCAGTTGGAAGGTATTTTATAGTGATAAAACAAATGTACATTTATCCAAAATGAAGTTGAACTTTCCTCAAAAATGTAATTTGATTTGCATGGTGCTTATGGTGATTAAATAATTCAGCTGCAAACAAAAAATTACCTAAATGGTTGGTTACTCTTATTAATATTTTTATTCCTGATGATAAATTCAAAGGATAAGAGAATTACATGACAACATGACAAGAGGAGCCAACTAGTCACTATTGCATAAGGTAAGGAACTATTGTTTAGAAATGTATGTAATGAAGATGAGAAGAAATTTTTTACCTCTGTGTGTCAATAGTTTTATGATGTCTTCTCATGGGATTATGAATAAGTACTTAGGGGTTTTGACCCCAAAATGTTTCAACATTCTATTGACCTGACCCTAATGTCAAGCTCAGTTAGATAAAAGAAAAGGCCTGTCAATCCCAGGATAAAGCCCCTCATGAGGAAGGATTAATCCAAGTTGATTGAGGTAAAAAATATTTTCTATCAAATACTCTACTTGGGTGGCAAATATTGTTTGGAGGATAAATTATCAACTATGTGTTGATTTTAGGATTTAACATGAGGCATCCATTAAAGGATCATTATCATGTACCTTCATGGAACACATTTTACAAAAAGAAGTAGGATATGAAAGGTGTTCCATGCTAGATTGATACTCAGGTTTCAATCAGATCAAGATAAGATAAAGATCAGTTCAAAACTGCATTTACAACCAAATGGGGAACAAATGTATATCAAAAAATTCCATTTGGTTTATTCAAATTAATGTGCCACATTTCAAAGACCAATGGAAATTTGTTTTAATGTGTAATTAATGAATTCATCCTTGTTTATTTAGACGATATCACTATTTTCTCAAAGGAAAGTAAATAACATGTCAGTCATCTTGAGAAATTATTTGAGACACGTAAAGTGTTTGGGGTGTCCCTTAACCACAAGAAATGTAAATTTTTATTTCCTAAAAAATGTTTCAAAAGCATTATTTCAAAGGATGACACTGCCATTGACCCAAAAATAATCTTAGCCATTAGAGTATGTTTTCAGCCCCGATGACAAGTTCAAGGGGAAAGCAAAGAAAAAAACAACAAAGTAGGAAGACTACCAGACAGTCATTATTATGCGCGGAAGAGAGTTGTTACTTAGAAAGGTATGTGCATAAGGAAAAGAAATCTTTACTAAGATCAAGAAAGAAATTGCTCAAGCCCCAACACTTATCAATTATGATTACTATAAGGATTTCATCATATATGCATATGGAGCTTATATTAGTGTTGTTGTTTTGAATCAAGAAAACAACCAAGGAATGGAGCAGTCAATGACTTTATTTAGTTAGACACTAAAGGATTATGAATTGAAATATAGTCACATTGAAAAAATAGGTTTTTTCCATCGTGTGTGTGCTAAATAAATTCAAGAATATGCTCGCCACTAATTATGTCAAAGTTATCATTTCACACCATAGTGTGAGTGATTTCATTATGGGAGTAGAAATCAGTGAGAAAAGAGGTATATGCGTGACCAAAATCATGGAGTATGATGTGACTATAAAATCCACAAAACTGGTAAGAGGAAACACGCTCTATAAGCAACTTGATTTAGATGTGCATAATGATCAAGAAACCTCTTTCTTGAATGAGGAACTTCCATGCACCGAAAAATAAGAAGAATGAAAATCCACTTTCGCGCAACTGGGTTGATATCATGACAACATTCCTATCTTCTGGCGCATACCATCCTGGCCTGAACAAAGCAAAGAGAAGACATTTGAGACTGCAGTCCATTCCATATGCACTGATTAATGGAATTATCTTCAAAAGGAATATTGATGGTGTGCTACTAAGATGTATTGATGGGACATGGGTTAAAAAAGTGTTAGAAGAATTTCACGATGGATTCTCTGGTGAACACTTCTCTTCCAAAGTAACATCAATGAAAATCATTAAAGCATGATAATTTTGGCCTACACTTTTTGCAGATGTACACAAGTTGGTAAAAAAATGCAAAGAATGTTTTTTATTCATAGGTAAAAAGAGGTTGGATGTGCTTCCCCTCTATCCAATCCAAGAAAATCATCCTTTTATGCAATGAGGTATTAACTTCATTGACATAATCAACCCTCCTTCAAGCGTTGGTCACAAGTGGGTTTTTACAGCAACAAGTTACTTCACCAGATGGACAAAAGTTGTCACACTCAAGGAAGCAACTGAGTCATTCATCCTTGACATTATTGAAGGTATTGTGACTAGCTTTAGTGTCCCTCAAACCATTATTTCTGATAATGAAAAATCCTTCCTTGGTACTAAAATTTTTTATTGGGCTCTTAGACATGGAATATATTGGAAGGCTTCTTCCAACTACTACCCTCAAGGTAATGACCTAGTTGATTCTACTAAAAAAAATTGATTAGAATAATAAAAATAACAATGGATATCAACCATAGGAAATGGAATACAAAGGTATTGTGTGCGCTCTGAGAAGATAGAGTAATGGTCAAGAAGGAAATTAACACTTCCCCTTGTAGAATTTTCTATGGTAAGGAGGTTAGGCTTCCTTTATCACTTAAATTGCCTTCACTTGAGCTGGCCCAACAATTGGAATTTGAGGGCATAGATCAAATAGAAGTTAGAATGGAAAAATCATTTGAACTAGAAGAATTGAGGAATTATGCCATAATAAGACTATAATAAAATCATAAATAAGCCAAACAATGGTTTGACGGGAAGGCTAGAGCTCATGTTTTCAAAGTGGGTGATTTGGTCTTAAAATGAGATGTTGAAAGAGATAAACCAAGGCGTCATTCAAAGTTTGATGTAATTTGTAGTGGCCCATATATCATCAGTTCTTGTAAGGACGCCAACTCTTTTGAATTGTCTCATCATGATGGAGATGCATTATAGATCCCATTCAATGGGATTTATCTCAAGCACTTCCATTGAGTTGTTTTCATTGCATTGTGTACATATTAGAATAGTTTCAATTATCATGTAGTGTTTTGTTGTTAGTGTAGGTTTCATTTCTCTCGCATGATCTTGCACGTGCTCTTTTGTTGCTTTTGGGATGTTGGTTCCTATGCTCATAAGTCATGAAGGTTTCAGTGGAGGAGGTTATGTTTCAGTTTTCTTACAGTCACATAATAGTTCTTGTGCATGTTCCATAGATGGTAGTGAAAGGTATTGTTGAATGGACAACTTTCCACTCTCATTAAATTTTAAATTAAAATATTTTAATATTAGGAACAATCAAGCTCAATGCACATGTCTGAGGTAGTTCTTCATTCGGCTTCAGGGGTGATTTCTTCAAGTTTCAATATCAAAGTTTTCATATTTCACATGTTGACTCCATGCCCAATGGATGTATTCAAAGCCATTGATCTTCATATTTAGTATGAAAATATCCCCGAAAGGTTTCATCAAAATATGTTTCCTAAAATAACCCCTTGGTCTATTTTGGCAACTTGCAGTTCCATTCTGGCTCTGGCATCAGGTTTTAAGGTTGAATGTGTGTGCCCGCCACGCTTCCATGGTGTACACCTTCCTTGTAGTTCTTCGCGTTCACTTTGCACTTCTATGCTTTCACCCTCCACACTTTGCTTCCCACTGTGCATACTTCACATGCCCACTCTTTCCATTGCACATCTCTAAGTATTTCCCCTTTCCCTTTTGCATGCAATCCTTATTCATTTTATTTCTTTATCTCCCGATCGCTACGCATCCTCTTGTATGCGCACACCCACCGAGTTATCCTTTACCTCTTTTCAAGTCTCATTACCCAACATGCGCACTCCTTCCTGTCATGACATTTCCTCATGACTCTCCTTTTCCATGCCCATGTGTTTACTGTTTCCCCACGCATCTCCCTCTTGTGCATTCCCCCGCCATCCTCTCCATTGAGCTCTTGCATTTTCCTTGGTGGGTCCTTCTAGATCTCCCTTGCATATTTTCATGCTATTGCAAATATGACATCCATTTCCCCTACCTTCGCGTACCCTCTCACGCATACATTGGACTGTACTTATTGTCATCCTTGCATCCTTATGAAAACTCGCTCCTCTACCTCATGCTATGCATGCACCCAAGGTTTTAACCTCCGCACGTAATCCAAGGCTGCCACGTGTCCAACTCTTGGGAACTTAGAAGTAAATAAAGTGCACATTCACGACAACAAATAGAAAATGTACCAACCGTGTTGCACTGATCCTTGTAGTGAATATAAAGTGTGAAACACGTGGTGAAGACTAACTTACATTCATTAGCCAACAAACTCCCATGACCAATCAGGTGATGCCACATGTCTGGTGTGTTGCTCTTACATTGCAGAACTTCAAATCACCATAAATTTTTCCATAGAGGCTCAAAATCATGTGCAGTTGGTCTTGTTGGAAAGCTACTAACGTGGGATACCCTATAGGCTCTTTAAAATCATATTTTGGTGGGATTTGGTAGGTTAAAATGGGAAAAAATGATTCAGATCATTAATGTAAAATTACAGTCGACTCAACCACCCGGATTTCATGGGATATGGCCTTTTTCCTTCTTCCACAAGAAAATTGACGGAGGGATGCAGATTTGACAGAGTTACACACTGATCTGTAGACATTCAATACATCTTGTTGGTGGTTGTGACTTGAAATCCTAGTTTTCCCTCTCTTTTCCCTCCTCTTTTGTCCCATTCTTCTATATATTGTGCAATAATGCCCATTTGTAAAGGTTGGACACTCTTGGAATGTAAGGGCATTATTCAGAGTAGTACATTTTTGTATTTTGAGTTGAAGGCCTCATATTTAGGCCACTACGTGTTGATTCTTACCTCCTTCCTTCATTAATAATGGACTATGCATTCATTTGAAGTAATAAAAGTTGTGTTTTTGTGGATATTCTCTTCCCTAACCTATGTTTATTGCATCTTCTTTCCTTTCTTTTGCAATATTGGTATGATGTGCATGTTTTACATCGCTTGCAAGGTTTATTTTCTATTGTGCTTCTTGGAAATGAGAGCTTGAATGTTGTTTTGGATTGTGGCACACATGTCTACCCTTCCTTTTATCACTTTCCCTCATTTTCACTCATATGAGAGTATCCTTCCCCTTCTTCCTAGTGTTATCATCTACCCTTAGTTTAGGATTTCATCTTTATTAATTTCTCTCTCTCCCTGGTCCCTTGGAATGATAGAGTAGAGTTATATATCTGCATTTACCTTCTTAGGAGTAGTTTTAGTAGTAGGAATAAGCAGAGGAATTTTAACCTTCTCTGGAGGTCTGTTTTAATTACAAGTACCACAACTTGGAGACAGTCCCATTGCGTTGCCTCAAATCCCTAGATCATTCCTAACTCAGGTGTACGTGTAATTTTGAGCTCTAACAGGTACCAAAAAAACTTAGAAATGACCCATTGAAGTTATATCCTATTTTTCTCTCAGGGATATTAAGGGAAAATGCACAACCAATGCATATCTTGGCTCATTCCAAACCTTGTCAATCACTCAAGCTTGCATATGTTATACTCAACCATCATTCAAATTTTCCTTCCATTATTCTTACATTCTTTGTTTGAAATGGGATAAGTGTGCACTATGCCTCTATGAAGCTTAATTTACTGATTGCATGCTTCTTACCTTCTAACTCATCAAGATTGATCACTAACACAAGAGTATTCACTGTGAGGTCTTTTGTAGAAAGATTACCTTTATTTAAGCTTACCTTGACCATCCTATATCTATTTAAAACCTTCATTATAATTCATGCTTTGATATCCTTCACTAATCTTCTCATTCCTATAGACAAGTAAAGATTGGATCCTCCATCTTCATCATGTAAAACTTTGTTTTAGCAAGAAACAGTCTGCAACAAATTTCTGTCATGTATATATTTTTTTTCTCAAGGAAAATTGTTGCAATTTTTTTTATATCTTCTTTAAATATCTATATGGATCATATGTTCCAAATTTTATCCATTTTCATTAAGGAATTTTAAAGTTATGACTGTTTTCCCAGACAGACATTATATCAACAGTTTGCATGCATTCTCAAATCAGATAGGAAAATGCTTCATAACTTCAAAACTACTCAGAATTATTATAAAATATTAAAAATCCATCTGGAGAATAACCTCTTTCACCTAGATACCAAATTTCAGATCATTTGGAGTTGGGAATAAAAAGTTATCATGACTGGTTAAAATCCCTGTTTTAAGGAAGTGATGAACAAACAACATAATACAAGTTGTTTAGAAGTAGATCATGAAAATTTGAACATTATTATAAAAAATTGCATACCATTGAAATCACTTCTATATAAACCTAAGAATCCAATTGAAACAAAAAATTCATGCATTCATAAGATTTTATCTTCTTCCCCATGACTTTACAAAGTCTATAGTCTTACATATGTCATCTTTTCAACACTCTATCCTCCTCTTCTATCATTTCCTTCATTTCAATGCAGGATATCTTTCCCTCTCCTCTTCCTAAGATACATGCATACCATATCTCTCATATAAAAATTATTTTAATTTTCATAATATCCTATTCTAAGATAAGACTTATCCTATCCTCTTGTTGAGATATTTTCTCAACTTACAAGCTAGAATAGGTAGAGTTGTTTTACCAACTTATATGGTTATGATAGCTTACACATGATTCCCTAAATATCCTATAACACCCTAATTATCCTCCTCCCACATAGGCTAAGAATAATAACAACTCATATCTACCTTTACTCTCATATAATGAGATTTTACATAAAAATTAAAATATAAACAATAAACATGGTTTTGGAGGGAAACTTATTCAAACACCTAGTGCATAGTGTCCATGCCTTGAGAAGGCTTATTCAAACTTGGTTATGCTTCTTCACCAAGCATCATGAAGGATTCTCCTGCATCAGACTCCCTGGGTAAGAAAAGGATTTGAACTCCAGTTCAAATGTCTTGTGCTTCCATCTTTAATTCAATCTTATTTATATGTCTGGATCCCATGGTCTTTCTTGAAGCGACAGTGTTTGAGCAATATATCTTTATGTGTTCTTTGACTCTCATATTTTTATTTCTCTCTCTCTTCTTGGTATATCTTCCTTCTCATCTCTTTCTCAACTGTAAAAATCCATATCCATACTTTTATCATATATGTCTTCAATGGAGGCTCAGGTTCTTCGAGACCTTTTATGAGTTTGTTCATGGAGTTTAGAACCTCATTCATCTCATTAACTTCTATACCTGAATTCAAAACATTAAAAACAACATTAGAAGTAAAATTTTGAGGTCATGAAGCCCCTTGATTTTCTTCATACAATTTTTTTTATTCATCTTTATTTACTTCTCTAATAACACTACTCAAATCAGCCTTCTTCAACTTATCTTTCCCTTGTCTTAACTCATTTGCAATCTGATCCATGAGAACCTTCATTCTGACTTGGACTTGTATACAACCCCTTAGAAGGATTAAAGAGAATACTCTATCATTTGCAACTCTTCACTCAAAATGATATCATCAATATCATCATAACCTTCATCAAATTTAGGCTCTAATTATGCTTCTTCACCTTTGTTTTCTTCATCTAAACTTTGTTTTACATCAACACCTTGTGTCATCACTTATTATTGTCTTAAGAAGTTTTCATAAGCTTCATTCAAGAGGTATGAATCATCTTCATCCAATGGTTTCTCATCCTTTTCCATCACCTGATAATGACATTGATATTCACAAGCCAATTTTGATCCTTCTCCCTGGTACCAGGTTAGTCGTTTCATAGGTATCTCATTCCATAGAATCATCTTCCTCTAAACTGGATTATTTGAGACAATAAATTCATAAGTTTACAACAGAAAACTGAATCACCTATTCAAATCATCATACACAACTTTTTTACCTTTCATTTCCCTTGTATAACTCTTGCTCATTGGATGTCTCTTATATATGCTTCTCATTTCATTGTCATCATCTTGCTTGTTGGTGCTTATTTTTCATCTTAGGGATTATAAGGGACCCATCATCATCAACCGATCTTCTTGAGATGTATTTTCACCACTTATTGCATTCTTAGCTACCCACATTTGAGTTCTCACCTTTGGATCGTGATTGGCTTGCAGTCCATTTTGGACCAGATGTGTAGCCATGTTCTTATGCAAATTTTGAGATATCAACTCTATCCTTCCTTCCACCGTGTGGTATACCTACATTTGTATTAGAAATATGATAAAAATTAGATTTAGAAAAAAAATTTCCTTTCTTGAGAACTTGTCAGTTTGGTTTATTCTTCTCCATGGCTTGGCTTCTTGACTCTTTTCCTTCTTATCATAAATATGTGGGAAATCAAGATAAACAAAATTTTCCATAGGTTTCTCTTTAGTCTCATTTCTCTTCATGGCTTTATTGTTCACAAATATCTCATTTGGATGCACTTGCTTTACCTCTTCTGAGGCATCATGGAAATCAGATTCAACATCTTCACTTGCTTCTTGTTATTTCTTATCAACATCTTCTTCTCTTGTAGGTGCTTTAGATTGCACTTCTTATTCTTGAACTGTCACAAGTTCACTCATTTCTCCATATCTCTTCACAAACACTTAGTTTGATCCACTTTTTTTCTATCATCAAGATCATATCCTTGATCTTCCTTAAGCCATCTCTTACACTTGTATATACAAATTGAAATACAATGTTTGATAACAAAACAAGATACCAAATCATCTTTACAAGTGTCTCCGTCATGACAATCTTCTGACTTCTCTCTTTCTTCCTATAATATGCCTCTTTAGACATCTCCTTTTCCATGTTCTCTACAATGAGAAAGGTTATCCTCTTCACAAGGTAACCCATTCTTCATTCTTCTATTGCCTTCCTATTTTATCTTTCAAGGCAATCAACTAATTGCCTACTTCTTCTTCTCCATTAGTACCTTAATTGGCCACTTCACCTTCATTCATCCTCCATCCAACTTCTTGGATGTATTCATCTTGTATCGTGGTCTCAAATACCATGTACTCTAACTCCTCAATCACGACCTCTACTTATCTCATATATCTCTTCTTTTGAGATTAAATCTATTTTTCCTTCAATGGATCATCTCTTCTTCTAAGTTCCTGAATGTCATGTTAAAATTCTCGAAATTCTGTGTTTTCAAACTTTCACAAGAATCATTCACCCAAGTCTTTTTCACCTTGGTCTATGGATCCTCTTAGTCCTCACCTAGGTATTTTTCACCCTAGTCTATTGGTTTATTTTCTTATTCTCACCAATAAAGACTGTTTCTACCAAAGTCTTTTGACTTCTTTTTCTAGAGCTTCAACTCCCTCTAGAGGGTTCTTCTTACCACCTATCTTCCTTTAGCCTTTCTAGACCTTGACTACTTGTAGTCTTCTCTTTATACCCAAACACAAAATCATTCATCAAATGTTATTATGGCCTTTTGCATTATAACCATTCAACATCCTTAGACTTTCATTAGTGTAATCAAAAATTAATAACAATCACCATCTCTTACCTTATTACAGTCATATCAACCTCATCCTTCTGATATAAAAAATAGAAGTCATTAGATTAATATCTCCCTTCTTGGTATACTATTAGTCCTTAGTCTTATAAGTCCTCATATCAACATGCAAGATTAATTTCACTAACCTACAGTTTCATATCTTGGCTCACTGCTAAAATTTTCAAATCACTCAAGCATGCATATGTTATACTCAAACATCATTCAAATTTTCCTTCCATCATGCTTACATGGTTTTTTGAAATGGTATAAATGTGCACTATGCCTGACTATGAAGCTTAACCTATTAGGTTGCATGATTATTACCTTCTCCTCATCAAGATTGATCAGCTTAACACAAGAGTATTCACGGTGGGACTTTTTGTAGAATGCTTACCTTGATGAAACCTCTTATAACATAATTTGAAAAACTCCATTTGAATTCATGTTTTTATATCCTTCACTAATCTTCTAATGTCCTTAAGCAAAGAGTAAATACTTGATCCTCCATCTTCATCATGTAAAACTTTGTTTATACCAACCTAGTAGGAGGAGAAATGAGTTACATTTGATTTAAAGCCTCTTCAAATCCCAAATATTGTTGGAGAATATCTATGAGACATTTATACGTGTTCTTACTTTAGTGATTTTGGCATGAAGTTGCTTCTATGTACTTGCACAATAATCTTTTCACTGGAAATACAACACAATTTATGGAAACAGGGTAATTTTCAAGAACATTTACAAGATACCAATATAATTTGAACCTCTGATCCAT
Organism: Taxus chinensis; assembly: GCA_019776745.2. Classification (NCBI taxonomy): domain Eukaryota; kingdom Viridiplantae; phylum Streptophyta; class Pinopsida; order Cupressales; family Taxaceae; genus Taxus; species Taxus chinensis. Next base: position 94,888,822 of record CM034151.1, read on the forward strand.
AAATACACATCACTCCATATCATGAAACTCAGGAAAGATGAAAAACTACAATAAACTCTTAATAATTCTTCTTGAAACAACATGGTCTATGTACTAGATACAAACCACTATATACAAAGAACCTGCTAGAGGCTTATTTCATTAAGAAATCTCTTTTCTAACCATATAAACTTTTTGAAAACAAATATATTAGCCTCCATTTATTGTAATATCATTCTCCTAGACTAATGGGGTCTAACTCCTCCATGATATAATAGTTTTTATGTTATAAGGTGAAACTTGGTGAGTTTATCATCACACACGCACACACACTCTCTCTCTCTTTATCACACACACACACACACACACACACACTCTCTCTCTCTCTCTCTCTCTCACTCTCTCTCTCTTTATCCCTCTCTCTCACTCTCTCAATCTCTCTTTCTCCCTCCATCTCTCTTCATTTATGAGTCAAAGAGAGTAAATGGTGATAACATATGAATGACAAGATTTTGAAAGAATATTGAAAATATAGTAAAAAAAACCTTATACAGGAGTTATCCAAGCATACTAAGACTATAAGTGGAATTATGGTATTGGCACTTGAGGCAAGAACACTAGTTACAAAGGTAAACATTTATACTATCCAAATAATGGTTAATTAGAGAGATGACGAACTAGAAGAACTAACATGAGGAAGCATATCATCTTAGATATAAGATCAATAACTTGAAATGATTATCTTGGTGATACATTTGTAATTTTGGTAAGAATGTTATTTTTCACTTTTGAATGAAATAGATGAAATCACTTAAATAATGAATATATGAATAGTAGTCATTATTATGAAACAAATATATTGAAACCACAAAAAATATAAAAATTCAATAATATATTATGTATTAAAACTTTGAACCTCCTCTAGAAAAGGTTCTTTAAACATATATTTTCACCTCCATATATTATGAGAGTTAAGCTTTTGGCACACATATGAACATGAACATAACTGTACACATTGATAAATTACAAATGAATAATTGCTTGAGTACAGAGAACTCTTTATATGTTATATAGATATTTCCTTAACCAATATGACCTGATTTCCAAATATGCATGCTTATTATGTATGTGTTACTAACACATGATAGGTCGTAAGACAAAAAAAATTCTAGTACATACAATACCAATAAATGTAAAATATATAAAAGACAATAAAAATATATCAAGTTATAAATATTAATGTAATAAATACAAATATTTGTTCATAGGTCATATAATGCCAAGTTAATGCCATAGATAGGCATAAATACAATGTCGAACATGTGCATACATTTCCATATACATAGGCATACAAAGTAAATCTCATAAGACACACACACACACACACACACACACACACACACACACACACACTAGGGGAGCTTTGTGAAATGACTTGGGATCCTCCACAATTCGACTAGGAGTCCTCTTACTCAAATCTCAATCGTAATTGAACCTATATGTATACATTTTTTGGGTCAAAACTTTATGTATAAGTTTTTAACATGTATAAGACCATGGTAATAAAACTATTTACATATACATGCACTTAACAAAATCTCTCGGTCATGTTGAATCTGCATCTCATGCTTAACAGGATCAATGAGAGCTACTGGATCATGAATCAGGTTGTCAAAATGATGAGCTCAAGGAGTCTGTGCCCTCAAAGGGAAAATCAAAGGGGTTGAACCATACATAAATATAAAAATCAAACATCAAAATTAACTTGTAGAACTATATTAACAATTAAATTTTTGAATGCATCTAAACATTTACACTAAGTACATTTAATGACAATATTTTAACTAAATTTATCAATAAAAATATTTTTTACCATGCCACACCAACTAATCATATGTATAGGGTTGTTACTAGTCATGGTAAACTCCTGCATATGTAATGTATTCACAACAACTATCTGCATGATGCTATGTAATGAGGGAAATTATTAAAATAATTCCATATAATATGAATTACATGCTCTAGAATGAAAATTCATAATTTATACCTCAACGAGTTTCTGCGCAGATGAAGTCACAACGACAACATCTTTGTCTACTCCTCACAGAGATGGTGGAGTGTCTTGTGTGGTCTTCAACTTTATAAATAATATATCACATCAAGTTAGTCGAACATATATATTCAAGAACATGTAAAGACACATTTTTGAATATATATATAGTTCATATTATAATATATTTATATATACGTTCTAATTTACAAATAACATTCTAAATTACCTCTATGAATATAAACATTGGCATAGTGTTGGCAACATCTGGTTGGGATGATGACTTCCCTCTCACATGTTATAATATTAATGCATATGTATGTGTAACTTAATACATTTAACCATGTTAAAATAAAAATATTTTGAAAATTTAAGATGCACATTGTAAGCTCATATTTTTGTAACATTTAATAAAAAATAAAAAACCTATGAAGGTGTTATCAATGTTTGTAATCCAAATGTATCACTCAAAAAAATTCAGACATAGCCACATCATGTGTACCACCAGAAACTCCACCAACACCAGTCTTCATGAAAATGTCATCCTCATCAACTCCCATACATATGCCACCACAAGATGTGAAAATATGTGGCCTCATGTTAGTACTATCTAGATGACTACTCTATCCACCTCCACCAACATCGGTTTCAGAAACCTCTCTTGTATGTTGAACAAGGGTATCAATGAGCACATGAAGCATGTGCAGTGTGTCAATCTCTATTGTCTCCTTCACTACTATAGTTATCATCTTAGGATGAGGGGAATTTTGTATAGGGCCTCTAGCATGTTGAATAGGAGCATGACGTGCACCTAGTCTATCCTATGCAAAGCATTTTCCTTGGTCCTAAAACTGGGAGTAGTCAAAATAGTTAGGGATCTCGTTGAGGATAAACTCACAATAGAGTTTCCTCAAAAAGTATAATGGAACCTCATTATTATTGCAAGGTGGTACATCAAATACCATCCACCATCGGCCCCAAAAAATATTGTTTTTATCAAATTATTGTTGCACCAGTGGATTGGAAAGCATTTGTATGACAAAGGAACTAGAAAATTGGTTCTAGGGTCAGTGAATAGTGCAAAAATGAGGTATTTTGTAATTTTTTTTTTTAAACTTCTTTAGCTGATAATTTATTAGCATAATATTCCCTACATGACTCTATATAGGTTGTCCACTAATCAATTTGACTCATTGCATAGTCAACCTGATCTAATAATGACTCCAATGTGTTTATAAGGGAGACATGACGGGGTTTGGAGAATAGACATCCCTCATTACTTTAATCAATTCCTCAATTTGTAGTTTGTTCTCCACTATATGGGTAGTTAAATCCTTCTGACTACCTAGAGGATCTAAATCAATTATAGGATGGCTAGGAGTGCTAGGAGGGTTTGCATGGTTTTGTCCTGGTTGTGGAGGAACTGTAAGAATCATAAAAACATGTATTTAATTAAAATCTACATTTCAAAGATAAATAAATTACCTAGATTAATTGTAATTGAGAGAAAATATTTTTCCCTACCTCTTCTCTGTTGCGACATGATTAAATGCACCTTAATGCAACCTTCAGTGTCATTTACAAAAATATTTTAGAGCAAAGGGCTTGAACATGAACCGTGAATGTAGGGTTTGGAGGAAAATACATAGTTGGGGGCCAAAACCATATGGACAATGGAAAGAATGTAGTTTTTATTACTTAAACATTACATAACGCAGACACATTATAGTGCATACACATTTTGGTTTGGTAATTACCAAACCAAAACCTACCTCCCCCTAATTTCCTTTTTCGCTTCTTCGCGTGTTTTGGCCAAGTTTGCCCCCCCCCCAAAAATATGTGCACTTACCTATTTCAAGATAAGAATCCATGGCTAGTGGTGGCCTACTTTCCCACTTGATCATCAGATTGTGTCATCATCATTATCATCATGTAATCACTCTCACATTACCAATGAATTCTAGATATATTATATCTCTTTAGATTGATTTATTCTAGAATCTGGGTTATATCAAACACATTAATATCAATTTGTAATCAACACATGCACAAATATATTCCAGTAAACTATTATTTAAATATTCTTAGAGGTATCTATTGTGATATAAATTTGTCAATTTAATTTTTAAGAAATTTTATAATCTCTTTTGGATTCAATACTAAAAATGCTAATATGTTTTTTCTAAAGTGATTTCAAAATTTATAAAATATTGATTTGATTTCCCTAGGGATTAATGAGAACACCTATTAATCTCATATATTTTTGAGATTTCTAATTGGAAAAGAAGTGTGTGCATCAAATGTATTCTTCCTAGTGAAATTCTTAATAGAATAAAAGTATACATTTCCCTCTCAACATAAATTTTCAAACTGCATTAGTGAGCTTGCATTCTGCAAAAATGTTCAACGATATGATCATACTGTAATACAATATAATTATCGAAGGAATTTTTACTAATTATTACTTTGAAAATTTAAAATAAAGAGCCCGCAATTGATGCTTTCCTTGTCATTTGTGTAATAAAAAATTTATTTCTCAAGTGAAGAATATGAATACAAAGTTTTGGATTACATTTTCCATGGTAAAATAAATGGCATCATAACAAAATAAGAGAAATATGGAAACAACATTTATCTATAGTTAAACCTACATCAATAAAAGTAATTGAGATAAACATTTAAGTTTTTAACTCACAATTGACGGAAAATTGAGAAGGATAAGAGTGGAAAATTTAAAAAGAGGGAGAAAATGATGCCCACCCACGTTTGGAGCCACCAACCATTCACCGGAAACGACACCACCACTTGCCTACTCTAGCGGTGGGTAGGCCATGATTCATTTAAAAGGCTAGAGAATTTTTCGTATTTGTGTAGATCACATGTGACATTGACATAGACATATAGACATAGATGAGAAGAGTACTTGTGTTCCCAGATTCAGTCACTTTATATCACAATATTCCATTTAGTAAAAAACATTAGGAATTTATAGCTAACCCCATAACAATGATTCAAGTTTATAAGATACTTGATCAGGATCATGGGATTAAAAACAACCTTATTGTGAAAAAATGAAGCACATATTAAATATAATGGTTGTCATACAACAAATTAAAAGAATCTCCTCCTAAAAAAATTACTATCTAAATAAAGTTCTTAAATTTCAGTTTGATTTCATATAAATTTGGCTTGATTTTGACACCAAAATCCTTACAATGCATTTCACATAGAACAAAATTTCAATAAACCCCAAATGAAAAAATAAAACAGGAAAATGAAATAATGTATATGGGGCCACAAATTCTTGCTTACATTGTAATTACTTTGTGTCATCCCTCTTCACCTTGTAGTCCTCTAGTGCTTAGAATTATAAGGATTTTATGCTAGAATCAATAAGACTCGAACCCTTGACATGTGTATCATAAACTATAATAAAATAAGAAGCAGTGACAAGATTTGGACCTTGGACTAATGTATCAACAACAAAATTCAAATTGTTGTCCTGTGTATCCTCAATAACATAAACATGAAGCTTTAACCAACATTTTCTCATGAATGAGGAAAGAAATAATTATGTTCTTTTCCTATTTTTTGAATCCCTAATACTAGATTAAAATTGCTACAAAGAATAAAACAACAAAATTTTCATTATTTGTTAAGGATGCATTTTGGTTAAGGAAGAAAGTAAATGCTACAGGTATAAAACCATATAATTTTAACTATAATTATTCCCATACTGAAATATTTCATAACTATTACCAGACAATAATGACCCATTTGCTTGAGAAGATACAATCATAAATTTTCTGGGAGAGCTTATAATCAGAAAATGGTCGTTTTGGCTCACAGAATGACACCCCCGGGGGAGAGAGAGAGGGGAGGGTACAGACAAGGGGCAAGGTAAGGGGAGAGACCTGCATGCATTGTCATTTTGTATATGGGGACAAGTTATTCCTCTACTCACATGGTCATTCTCTCCTTGGGAGTGACATGAGACACCTTAACAAAGGGTGCGGATGATTACCCTACTACTTCTACCTCTGCCTAGGCCAGGGTGAGAGGACCTAAGGCGCAGCCCGAGGGGTAGAGAGAGAAAGAGATAGGAGTTGGGGACAAGTCCCAAGTCCTCATAGATTGGTCAGGGAGGTCAATCGAAGGCCATATGTAGCCACCGAATGCAATGCTCACTTAAAAGAGTGGTCACGAAGCACTACAAGCACCTGGGGTCTCCGACATAGGATGCTAAAGACAAATCTAATGTGATCTCAACATCAAATCCAAAGAGTTTTTATGTATGATCATATATTGATGTCAAGGATATTTTGACAATGAATGATAAGGCAAAAACACTTGAGGTATTCACATTGAGTGTGTCTTTCACTAGTAGATCTTATAAAAATGTGCAAGGAAAGTGAGATATGCATGATTTATACAATATTCAGAACAATTGTTGAAATATTATGAGATGGAGATAGATTTATAAGGAGAAAAAATCAAATATCAAAGGATGCAAGGAAGATCAAGAGGTATCTTAGCCATTTCATCATAACACCTTTATCATTTCATGAAATGGGACCAATATACAGAGAGCCTTCCATGGGAGATCTATCATAGGGAACCTCTAAGAAAGAAAAATGACCCCAATCCATGATGATCTAACTCAGGACCCCCAATATTGAAGCACCATGTGTGAGTTATGCTAAATGTTCTGAAAACAAGGGACCCCCAAGATATATAAACATCTTACCCATTGTGTGTGATCAAAAAGGAATTTTACAGGCCTGAAGGATGACGCCCCAAAGTACCCCTAAAGGACATCATTCTTTTCCACCACCCTAACTAATTAACCATAAATATAATATTAACATATAGAGTTTTAGCCATGAACCACATGAAATGATTTAAGGAAAACACACATTACCCACTCCCAAATCACTCCATAAGAAAGTATGACAAAATAATTGTAGTAGATTGTTTGAGAAAAACAAGGGAAACATATAAACATGCTCTCAAATATTTCTAATGACCATTAAAATGCAATCACCTTAGCATAAATTCCAAACAACTGGAGAACATGGCAATTCTTACACTAAGAAATTATGAATTCCCTTGGCCGAAGTATACACCTGAAACTTCCAGAGCACCTCTAAAGAGTTCTCCCTCTCTCAGAAAAGAACCATCTCCTCCCTTTAAAACCCTAAACCTTTGTATATATTCTTATCCACACAAGATTTTTTTAGAATATTCCCTTAGAATCCTAACTTGTTCATGCTCAAGTCAACCTTCGAAGCCTCCAAGGAATAACATGGAATATTCCTTTATGTCAACCTTCAATTTTGTTCAACACTGCCCTGTCAACATCGTTTGAATGCAACCAAGTGAAATATTTTCCACTTGAGACTAAATGTGACGTGGAAAATAAAGGCGTTAAATTGACGAGACCCTTATTTGAAAAATGTGAACATTTATTCACCTTCCGACGACATGTTTTCATGAATGTTTTAATTTGATTTAAACCCCACTCATGCCTACTGATCTAGATAGGATATGGAATGATGGTTTAAACATCTCATCCGAGATAAATTTACCTATTTAAGCATGGAATTTTATTTCCAATGGGCCTCAAGTTACCATCTGAGCTTCCTGTATTTGAATTTTGCATATCACCCATCTATCATGGCAGTCCTAGGAGTGAGCCCATCAGGATTAGAACTTAACAATATTGGTGATTTCTTCCAGCTGACAGGGCTAAATGAAGCTTTCATTAGGCATGTCTTCAACATACCCAATGTCTAAGCCAATCCCCTGGATGGCTCCTCCTAGAATGCCCTAGTTCATTCCTTTCTGAACCAACTCGTTGAACTATGTGCCTCATTTCTAGTTTACTAAACCCTAAAATTTCATTTCATCCTCCCTGAATATCACCTAAGTATGGAGCGTCTGAAGAATCACTGCGCCCATCATTTCCCTTAAATCCATGACATCCATTTGCACATGTATAGGGATTATTATGCACATTCCTTGTTAGAAACAAAACTTCCCATCTTGGCCCCAAAATTGGTATTAGAGGAAGAAAATCCACCTACATGCATGTGGGTAGATGAAATAGAGAAGTGACACCTTAGACGTTGAAATTCAAACTGTGTTGGTTACTAAGGCTCCTCTCCCAAAGAGACATAAGGACACCCTTGATGATTCAATCAATAGAGCTACACAAGTCCCTGTAACTCAAAATTTCACAAGTCAAAGGACCAAAACATATCTTAAAGGGGGACTCCCCCTCCACGAGTGGGTGAACTCACTTAGGAAAAAAGGGAGTTTACCTAGATTATCAATGGGCCATGGGTAGGGATCCCATAACTAATGGATAAAGGCAAGTCACGGGGCCTAGCCAGTGATGTTCAATTTGTTTTCAGTGCCATAGCCCATGAGGATTTCATGCATCGTAGAGACCATCTTCTGAAGCATGTGCAAATGTTCTTGGGAGAAGCAGTGGATATTGAAGATTAATCTCTTTTTATAATGTAATATTTTGTATCTTATTTTTTGTGCATATATACCATCAAGGGTAGGGGCCCATGTTATAGACACAAAATCACGCACTTTGGGAATTATTTAGTCTCAGTCTCATACTACTATTCATATGGTTTTTGAGTGAAGAAAGTACTAATTAACTCATGTCCTTTGGCCATTTTACTTTGCTTTCTTTCATCACTTCCGACCTTCTGCATGTACTTGCCCAGTCTGTTTTGTCACTTTGTGTCATTCTTATCCCTAACTTGGGTTCCTTGCCCTATAATTGGGTACCCTAGATGCCATGGTTCCATTTAGGGCACTATTATCTTCTTTGCACTTTGATTCCATATTTTGGGCACTTTTTAGTCATTTGAGCTTGTCATAATTTTAGTGGTTAGCCTTTTTGGGGTTAATTACGAAATTAGAACAAGAGAACCATATAATTATAAATTTATGAGACCAAAATGAGGAACCAAGCACTAGGAAATACTATCATCCACCTAAGCTTACATCCATCTAAGGCATATAGAGCTCCATTTGCATCCATATAGCTCCATCACAAGGGACACGACTGATTCATCTGCATCACACTGCATAGGAGGGAAGTTTATTCTATTCCATCCACCATCTATTTAAATTTCTACATCTATCTATTATTCGCTACTTCACAAAGTGTGACTAGCACAAGAGCACCTAGGGCATGATTTACACAAACACACACACACACACCTAGAACTATATTGGGCATGAAATGTAGTGCACCGCTTAATTAGTAAGTCCACCATTGTAACCATTGAGGACAGTCAGACGCCTTAATTCACATCTTTCCTTTTTTAGGGTTTTGATGCTTGGTTTGGGGTCTTGTAGGTCTCTTGTCCATCACTAATTATTGATGACATCAAATGCAGTTCAGAGACACTCACGTGACAAGTAGATAAGGTAGACAATCATCCAACAACCATGCAAATTTATTTTCTGGACCTCCTACATAGACCATGGCGCCTAGATCTCAGAACAGGGTGCCCCAAAAGCCCCATCCTTCTCTAGACACCCTAGTTTGCTAAGAAAACTTAGATTTGACCTTTCCTGAGCCCTTGTGTGGTCGAATCTAAATTCTATTCATCTAAGTTTTCTGCGACACAGTCTTGTCTCATCAACAAATCAGATAAGCTCTTTCTAACCCTTCTTTGCACATTAAGGTTTTATACTTCATCTACTTAGTTGCATGGGTCATTTAATTTATTCATCTAGCTATTATTTAGTGATTTGCATAACATTTAGATCAAAATAAATTAATCCCCCATATTCCATTTTAGTTTAATCATTTTGGTGAACCCATCCTTCGACTCTACCTTCGATCTAGGGTTATTATTCTCCCACCATGGATCTCTCTCACGATTTTTGTACTGATGCACATCTTAAGGCCATTAATGATCACATTTATGAACATCCCCAAGATCTAGACTTGTTTTTACATGTTACTCATGAGGAAGCTACTAATCTGGTGGAGCTCACTACTTCTGTGGTCATACCAAATTATTTTTACACTTACCCACCCGCTTCTACTCTCCCACCTATTTCTACCAATCCTATTTCTATTACTACTCCTACTAATGACTTCACACCACTTTTAGTTTCTCATACACAACAGGTTTCATCCGTTGGTACTCAATACTTAACTTCACTTTATCAAGAACTTCAAACACAAATTCATAACTTGCAACTAGCTACTTTTCACACGTCTCCATCTTCAAATTCCAACTTGTTATTGCATACTCCATTCGCACCCACCATCTCTGTTTGTTCACTTCCTCCTAGTTTTTTCACCCCTAAGCTTTCCATTTTCAATGAGCATGGTGACCCGCAGGAAAACCTTAGACAATTTCATGTATCTTATCTTGATTTTGCTGATGATCATATTCTTTTGGCTAAAGTATTTCTAAGTAGTCTCCATGATTATACAATGTGTTAGTTTTACGACCTACCTGCACATTTGGTAACTCCATTCAAGAATCTAGCTGATGTGTTTCTTACTCATTTCTCTATTAGTATCATCTCTAACATCTCTTATTCCCAAATAACATAACTTAAAAAAGGATCTAATGAACACCTAGCTAATTACATTTTGAGATACAAAAACAATTTAGATAAGATGTCAAATGTGCTCGCAGACTTTGAGCTTCAGGACTTATTCATTCAAAGTCTCTTACAACCTCTCCAGGAGAGTGTTCTCTTTAAGAATTCTCCTTTGTTCGATCAAATTTTTCATACTATTAAAATTCACGAGACCAAGATCTTAGCCAAAGGAAATATTAAGTATCAGGATCAAGCATCGTCTTCCACTCGTTTTCAAAACAAGACAACATTCAAGCCATCTACAACTAAACCCACCGACACAAAAATCACTATCAATGCGGTCACTACTACTAAAGAGATTCAGTCACAATTGCCTTGACGTAGCTTTATTAACTTTCATATGGCCCCAAATCTTATATTTCAACAACTTCTTGAGAGAAATCTTATTACACTTCCTCCACACTTGAATTAGACCCATCGTGACCAAAAGGTAGGAATTATAACTAGAGATTTCGGTGTGACTATCACAGATGTGTGGGACACTCTAAAAATTGATGTTTCAAGCTCTACACAATCATCCAAGATCTTATTGATAATAACAAGTTTGAGTTTTTAGAGCCTACAGACTCTGCACCAAATACTGAAAATGGTAAACTCAAACTATTTAATAAAAAGTCTCAACAACATGAAAAGAACGCATCTGAATCTTCCACTGATCATACATATCACACAATGTCTCCTCCTACATCAGGGTCTCTTGAATTTTTAGTTGCACATATTGATGCTTCTCCACTGGTCATCTCATTCTCTGACCGTAATTATCATGCAAAATTTGCATCTAACCACTTACATATTAATGCATCTATCAGTTCTTCTTCTATCAATAATACTAAGGTTGACCCCCCATGTCCCATTAGTGCATGTTATCTTCCACTTCTTAATGCTATTAGTTATCCTCTATCATAAATTGCATATCCTATGAACAACTCATATGTTGTCATTAAACTACGCGTTACGGTTTGTCCTCTCACTTTACTTACACCCTTCCTCGTGGGGCAAATAATCGAGGGTTGTGATCTACTACCGGGTCTCAATTGGATTTGTAGCTATAATTCTATCAACTCTATGAATAATTTGTGACTTAAATTCATTCATAACAATCATGTTATCTCTAATGACGATATACCTCCATCTACTCTATGGTCGTCATCTCCTTGTGCATTGGTTCATACATCTCCTACTTCATCTAGCACATCACACTCTATGTTAGTTAAAGTGTAATCTGCTCCTAGTTCACCTACTCGCCCATTATCTACATGACCTCATCACTTCACTAGTCCTACAAGTAGGTATAGACCCATTCATAGTGTAGACACCTATAATTTGGTCTACATGATCTTATTACTAAGATCATACTAACTATCCTAGTCTCGTGTTCATTTACTACACTACGCTAGTAAAATACCCTTTCTAACCCCTTCTAAACCTCCTAAACCATGTTAATCCCTCTCTAACCAGCTTCTATAAGCTTTTTTCCCTTTAATTAACCTTGTTTAGGTTAATTAACCCTCTTATTGACTTTCTAAAGAGAATTTGACTTTCTAAACAAATATCTTACCTTTCCAAATAGCCACTTAGCTTCCTAAAATCTTGTTCACACCTCCAAATAGGTTTTTCTAAAAATCAACTTTTTGACTCCTTTTTAGTCCCACATGCATCCAAAACATCATTTTCTCAAATCCAAAAACTATAAATAGAGGGATACCCCTCCCACCTTTTCCTAAGAACTCTCTCTCTCTCTCTCTCTCTCTCTCTCTCTCTCTCTCATTTCTGATTTAGGTCATGCTTAAGTCTTTTAGAGTCATTTCATATTTTATTTGAGATATTTACTTGTTATTTGTTAATCCTTTCAAAGCTTTAGGTAAATGGGAGAAGCCATTAATGGTGAGCTTCCATTCTTAAGCTTTTGAAACATCAATAAACACAAAACTGATTGCTAGAGCTTTAATAGGTTCACTTATAGATAGCTTTCATGGAGTAGAGAACTAATATAGTCATGTTTAGAGGTTGATTGTTTGTTTCAAGCTTTATATATGCATGCAAATAGGTAGCTCTTGCTTATCTCTAATCTGATGGTGATTTGAGTTGTTTGTTCCAAATATTTTGGGGTTTCTTTAGAGATTCTTACCCCATCTTCATAGCTTTAACAAAATTTTCATTGCACACATTTGGCACACCCGGTGGGACCCTTAGTCCATCCTCCATTAATGGAGTCATTTTGAAGCTTTTATTTCAATTTCTAATTATTTACATGTTTTTGTAGGGTTAAATATTTTTCCTTGGGATTTTTAGCTAGGTTTTATGTAGTTAACCTTCATTTTCATGCCACTTTGTTAGGTTTATGTTAGAAATTGCATTTAATGGCTAAATTCTAACCTGTTGACACTTTTAGAATTTCATTTTCCATGTTGTTTGGTGGTTTTTCAGGAAGACACGCATACACCCTTCTACCAGCGCAAGCACTTGTTGACTGTCATTTTTAGCAGAGGCGTAAAGGCACCCAAACCAGCGCATAGGTATATAAAAGATAGCACACATGCCAAAATAGGTGCACATATGCCCATTTTCCAGTGTAGTTACCGGATGACTATCATTTTTTACCAGACACACACATGCCTAAATAGGTGTGCATACACCCTTCTACTAGCACACATTCTATGTGTTTGTATTAGTGGCACATGCACCCTTTTTTTAGTGCAAGCATCCCTCTGCCAGTGCACACACACTGTCACAACTTGTTGTACCTTCTGTTTTGCTTCTTGTGCGTAAACATATATTCTCTAGCACATATGCACTTATGCTAGTGCAAGCATCTCTCAGGTAGCACAAGCACTCTGCAGACCCACCAGGTTTACATAAAGGAACGTAAGCACCATACCCCATGTGCACATGCCATAACCTACACACAAGTACCTCAGTTCAGACTTGTATATCAATTCCATGTTTACAAAGGCTTGTGTCATTAAATACTAACATCATTGCAAGTTTAATATGATTAATTTTTATTTCTGTAGGGTATGTTTACATTCTTTTGTTAAAATTGTAATAAACTTGGATAAACCTTGCATGCTTAATCATAAGAGTAAGGTCACGTATGCTCTTCCCTCGCATCTTTTGGGGTGATCTTGGGAATCAGAAATAATTTTTATCTCTTTCATTGCTTTGAAAAATGTTTAAAATGTCCAAATTGGGTCAAGATGTATGTATTTTGCATTTGAATTAAGTATTTTTCATTTTTTGGTTTCTTAATTGGATTTTTGTGTCACATATGCTCTTCTCTTGCATCCTAGGATGATCTTGAGAATCATAAATGGATTTTGTTCTCTTTATGCGTATGGAAAATTACTAATCCATTATTCAGAACCAAAAATTCTTGTCAAATAAAGGAGGAGTCAAGACAAAACAAAGCTACTAATACATTTTTCGTGTAGGTTCCCAAAGGTGTGTAAAACTTCATTAAATTTAAGAAAGATAAAAAACACACCACTTTCATCACACTGTATTGCAAGTTTCAGAAAAGGGTACGTCCCTATCCACTCAACTAGAACATAACCCCTTTGGCATAACGCCTTAAGCTATAACAATGGGGGTGGTTCTAGGAACCCTAAAGTAATCCACCACTGAGTAACCTCATGGATGAAACAGGAAGCGCTCCGCTTACCCACTTGACTAGATTTTACATTGCAAGTTAGAGTCAAATTTGTCTGTATCGTGACCCCAGTGAGAATACGCGTGAACACATTTATTTCTCATCATATTTTAAGGGGGTAAAGTAAAGCTGAGATACTCCCAAATTAGTCAGTGTGAATCTTTGGGTAAATCGAGCTCGCATTTAGATAAACTGTTGACACCTAGATGAGTGATCTTATTAGGAAAGTTTGTCTTGGAGCCCACTTTACTAGTCCATTGTCACATCTTCTCGAGTCATCACGAAGTGACAAATTACTTGGAGTCTAAACCTTATTTTTTGAAAAAGGAAAAGATTCCACTTGAGTTAGATCTAAGTGTATTTCATCTTCATGAAATTAAATGACGTATCACTTAGCTTGGTTTCTTTCTCACCTTCAGACAAGTGAAACTCTTCCCAAGTGGCACTTAGTTTATTTTCATATTTTGATCTATACCCTTGCATTCTCGCTGCCCATTTGGGGTGAGAAGGAAGCATACCCCATGAGTCTTATCAAGGACAATATTCACCACTTTTTTGTCCGTTTACGCCCATCCATGTTTGTGGCTGGGTTGTTAAACATCTAAAGTGTGCAAGTATGTTTTCGTGTCTTTGATAGTCCTTTGATCTTGATTTCAATATTGTCTTCATTACTACGGTTTTGGTTCACCATTATTTCTCCTTAAGTTGTTATTTTTGCTCACATTCTAGCCATACAATTTTGGTACTTACATCATGTTTTCAATTTTGTGAGAACTTGGTATAAGTCCATTTATTATATGGTTATGCTACTCGCACAACTAAGAACTTCTTGCTATACTTATACTTAGTTTCAATTCCAATGTTATCTAAGTCTTTTGAGAGTGTCGATATTGCCTTGTGTATACTGTGATGACATCATCTTGATACTAACACCTTGCTTACTAGGTTAATGTGTCAAGATAGTGTTGTTACGCTATCCACATTCGCAACTTCCATTTTTTGAAAAACTTAGGTGTCGTTGACATTTAAACTGGTCTTAGTATATCTCATGGAGAGATCATGTCAATATCACTTTGATATTTAGGCCTTGTTGGTATTCTAACTTGACCTATGTATTAATAGGGTATTGTCACTATCTGTTTTGAGCCCTTCATTGGAATCATAGTTTAGGGTATAGTCTTGCTAAATGACAGTTTGAGTGATTGTTTGATTTAATGTTCATATGATTTTTCTTTGAACGATAAATGACTACATAACATTACATCTAGAACACACTGGGATATTTTGGTCGTCAGACGACTTACACAACATATGCCTAGGTTTCATACAAATTTAAAGGTATTTAGACAAAAACCTAGTATAACTTTGACTAGTAATGCCTAGAATCACGAAAATGGCATCTAAACCAAACGAGCGTGACTTAGAAGAAAATCCTTTCACATCCTTCCCATTTAGCGGTAATAATTTAGTACCTCTCTTTTCGCAGGTCAAAGACACAAAACTGTTGATTGATCATAGTGGAGAAGAATCTGATTCTTCTAAGGAACAACATAAGTTAGACCTAGGTCGATTTGGTGAGCTCCTTTATTATAACAGAGATCAAGTACTCACAAGAGTCCTAGAGTTAGGGGCTAAGCTTCCACAAGAACGCAAAGTGGAGACTAAGATCATTAATCATAAAATGGAAGAACGACCATCCCTCTTAGACATGGATAACCCCTTTGACATAGGGTATGCTTCTACTTCCAGACAACATCACAAAAATGTTGAAGAAGACCCATCAAAACCAATTGGTGATTCGCGAAGACCTTATTATAAGGATTCATGTAAAGTAAAAATTGAGCATGAGTGCAAAGGCTCACCACCTCCTAAGTTTGATGAGATAGACAATCCATTAGTTGAAGAAGAGATCCTTTAAAAACACATTTTGAAACGAAGTCAAAAATTAGAAAACTTAGGTTCTTCTAATAGGAATGTGCATAAAGACAAACTCAAAACAAAATCTAGTGAGTTTCACTTTGATCCGTATGATGACACAACTTTTAAAGTTGCTAAGGTAAATAGACCAATATCACCTACAAAAGAGCAACTCATTCAACAGGAGTTACAATCAATGAAGAACACACTTACTACGCTACAAAAATGTAACATAGGATACAATAGGAAGTACTTATATGAAGAACTATGTCCTTACCCCTTTGACGAGGACATGCTAAAAAAACCATTTCCAAAAATTTTTACTATTCCTAAGTTCGATAAATATAAAAGAAAAGGTGATCCTCGTGATCACATGAAGGAATTTTACATGGCTTGTCAAGAAGTCTTGTACAACGATAATTTCTTAATACGACTATTCCCTCGTAGCCTAGGAGCACTAAAATTAGAATGGTTCTTTAGTATACCCAATGGATCGATCACGACATGGATCACACTTGCCAAAAAGTTTGTGCGACATTACTCCTTCAATATGGAAAATGATATCACCATGAATGACCTTTGCAACAAAAAATAGAAACCCAATGAGACCTTCACAGAATTGTTGTAGTGATGGTGTGGATTAGCAAGTCATTTCCCTTATGCCCTACTGGAAAAACAACTAGTAAGCATATTCATCCCAAACTTAAATCCAAAAATAGCCTTTCATTTATAAATGCATTGCGGATCCAACTTCGAAGAAGTTATCGAAAAGGGTAGTCAAATCGAAAAGGCTCTAATTGAAAGGGACACTCAAATCTCATCATAAAGGAAAAAAATGAAACAAAATTTATGGATAAACCAAATTTATTTAACAAAAACAAATATGTCATTGGTGATGGCATTATAGACTCCAAAAGAGTCCAAACCGTATAAAATAGTCCACTATTAAAGCTCTCACAATGACCTCACCCAAAGGCACCCACAAAACATACGTTTATGCCACTAACAGAATCACTATTTGCCATACTTAAATAGTTAGATGAGGTAAACATGGTGCAGTACCAAACCACGACAGTACCATATCCCAAAGATGATCCAAAACCCGGTTGGTTCAAAGAGCATGATTACTGTGATTTCCATCATGTTAAAGGACACAAAATTGATAAGTTCTTGAGACTACAAAATTATATACAAGACCTCATCAAAGATGTCGAAATTGTTGTAGATTCCCCCTGACTCAAGACAGGGCCCCAATGAGAAAATGGTTATCTTCAAAGAGCCCTTTCCTAACCATATAGATAAGAAGAATAGGAAGCCAGATCACAGAAAATATTCCAACGAATGTAGGACTGCTGCTTATGTTTATCAAACTAATGATAGTCCCTTTGATTCCCTTATAGGATGTATTTGTTCATTGGATGAACATGTTAATACTATTATGATATTAGAAAAAAATTGTGCAGTAGGGACGCGACGTGCTTGTTTGATCATACCAAATCCCCTACCTGTCCCTCAAGAAGGTCAATACAATTTAGTAGAAAAAATAGAGAAGACACCCGCTAGGATATCGATCTTAGATCTCGTCAAAATATCAACTGCTCATAAAAACATATTGTATAAAATAATGCAGATTTCAGGAGTCTCCATAGATGTAGATCCCACGCACATTCAAGCGATGATTGCACACCTTGATTCCAATGATCATATCACTTTTGATAGTGCTGAAATCCCGCGTAATGACCCAAAGCAAAACTTACCCCTATACTTAGAAGTAGTTGTTACCCGTCATAAGATCAAGAGAGTACTTGTAGATGGTGGATCTGGTCTAAATATTTGTACTTTGAAGCTGGTTAAGAATCTAGGCCATTCAAAAATGGATCTAGGGGCTAAAACTATTACAATCATAACTTATGATAATGAAGAGTGTGAGTCAGTAAATACTATAGTAGTTCCGATGGAAGTAGGGAAAACTTTTCATGATACGACGTTCCATGTCCTTGATTTGGATCTTCCTTACAACATGCTCCTAGGGCACCCATGGATTCATGCCATGCAGGCCATTCCTTCAAATTTCTATTAGTGTATGAAGATGTGCCATGAATGATAGATAGTCACCATTCAGGGTGATCCAGAACCATTCATGCATTGTAGAGCATTGCATAGTTTTTCTCATGCAGCTTATGAATGCCCTTCTGCAGATATTGTTATCTCCTTAGAAACAGAAGCTATCAAGGAGTGTGTGGATCCAAATTCACTCACTCCTTGTAATAAAAATTTTCCTTTGTTGGTTAACTTTTCACATCATGGGAGGTAACATCTACGAAGTATGGCCTAGGTGAGAAATTCACTCTTCAATAGGCCTTGTTAATATCAAATCTATCAGTTTCACCCATGACACGTGATAAACATTACTTTCAATTTAAGAGCACTCAGAATAAATGCCCTAAACCATTGAAGAAGTTCATCCCTAGTGGTCTCCTATCCAAGGAAAATATGTTAGAAGATCCCATCAGGAGGGTACCTGAAGGTACCATGACATCATGTCATCAAGCTCCGTAGTATATCAAAGGCACAGTATGATGTACGTCATGGGTTACAATGGGTTTGGATGTGGTATCAATGCATAAGAATGGCTAGAGCCCATTCCTATCCCTCATTTCAAATCTAACAAACATGGTCTTGGAATTAGACCTCATGACAATCACCCTTTTGAGATCGATGCCACCTCTTCTAAATGTAAGGATGGTTCATCTCATTCAAAAATCTATGCAGATTCCCAATGTAGCCTATACAAGGATCTTGCCTCCACTAACCTATTCCCTGATTCAACTATTTTTACCTTATTCGGATCCAATCCTCAAACCAATTTCCAAGTAACCCTTGTATATCCCAAACTTGTAGATTGGGATCAACAATTTCACTTTTCAATCGATTTCTTTGAGAACGACGAGGCATTCGCAAAATTCATGAGACTCAAGGAGTTTATTCCCACTGGGGATCACAAGAAAGGATTTTCAATCCAATTGGATGCATGTGCATAATTTGGAGAAGAGGAATAGATGAGTGCACACTTAAATAGGAAGGTCGTAAGCAAGAGTAAGAATACTTCAGAGAAGTCTTGTGGAAATAACAAACATAAGTCTCATAGTAAATAACTTTTTGAGGCACTAGTAGATAAAAAAAATGAAGAACCTGTAGAAGAAATGGTATACCCATTTAAAGATAATGAAGAGCCATCGAAGGAGGTTGATCTCACTCTTCCCCCTGATCCTACATGGATGGAAGATGTGTCCAAAATGATTTTTGAAGAAATGATCAGGGTCAACATTGGTTCCGAAGAGGAACCTAGAATGATAAAGTTGGGAGCTTCACTCTCAGTCAAGAACATAAAGTTTTTTGTGGAACTATTGAGAGAATATGCAGATATATTTGCATGGTCATATGTAGATATGCCTGGTTTGGACCCATACTTGGTTGTGCACAACCTTGTTTTGCACCCAGATGCCAAACCCATCAAGCATAAATTGAGAAAGATGCACCCCAAAATTGCACTACTTGTGAAAGAAGAACTTCAAAAGTTATTAGCTGCTGATTTCATTAAACCCATCGACTATTTAGATTGGATATCTAACATAGTCCCAACTCAGAAGAAGATGGTTGGCATAAGAATCTACACTGAGTTCTATGACATCAATAAAGCATGTCCGAAAGATGACTTCCCCTTGCCTAATATTGATATGATTTTCGATTCTACCGCTGGTTATGAAATGTTATCCTTAATGGATGGTTTTTCAGGTTATAACCAGATCCGAATTGTAGAGGAAGATCAACATAAGAAAACTTTCATCACCCCTTGGGGGACATTTTGTTACAAGGTCATGCCTTTTGGACTCAAGAATGTCGGGGCTACCTATCAACGTGCAATGACAATCATCTTCCATGACATGATGAATGACATCATGGAGGATTATGTTGATGATATCTTAGCAAAATCCAAAAGCAGAGGAGAGCACCCTGAAGTGCTAAGACGTATTTTTCAACGTCTCTGAGATTAAAAAGTACGTTTGAACCCTAAGAAGTGTGTCTTTGGTGTTTTTTCAGGAAATCTCCTAGGTTTCATCATTTCACAGAGAGGAATAGAGGTGGATCCTGCAAAGGTTACAACTATCACAGAAATGCCTCCACCTACAAATCTCAAACAACTAAGAAGTTTACAAGGAAAAATTTAGGCAATCCACCATTTTATTTCACAGCTTGCGGATAAGTGCCATCCATTTACACATCTATTGAAAAAAGATGTTACATTCAACTGGGGACCAGACTGTCAAAAGACATTTGCACTTCTTAAAATAGTACCTTGTCAACCCACCCGTACTCATGTCACCTACCCCAGGTGAACCTATCCTATTATACATTTCAGCTACCCAATTTGCTATTGGTGCAGTGTTTACCCAATATGACCTAGACCATAGAGAAAGGGTAGTTTATTACCTTAGTCACACCTTGATTGCCTATGAACTGAATTACCCATAGATTGAAAAGGCTTTCCTGACAGTTGTCTTTACCTTTCAAAAACTACGTCACTATCTCCTTAACAATAAGACCAAGCTAATATCCAAAGTTGACCCTCTCAAATACCTTTTATCCAAACCCTCCCTTATAGGATGAATGGCTAATTGGATCATTCTCCTAAGTGAATTTGATATTGAGTTTGTTAACCAGAAGTCATTAAAAGGACATGTATTGGCTGATCAGTTAGCAAAAGCCCCTCTACCAAGGATGGAACCTTTGTGTCTGGATCTACCAGATGCATCCATGATGTATGTTGAAGATTTTTTGGAGTGACAAGTCCATTTTGATGAATCATTCACTTTCCATGGATCAGGAGCAGGAGTGGTGCTCATCACTCCCACAGGTGAGGTTATTCCAAGAGCATTTCGTTTGGGATTTCCGTGCACTAATAACATTATAGAATATGAGGCACTCATTTCTGGCCTCAAGTTGGCTATCACTTGGAATATCAGACAAATACGAGTCATTGGGGACTCCCAACTTATTATTAAACAAGTTAATGATGAGTATAAGGTTAAATATGAAAATCTTATTCTATACAAGAAATGGTTGAAACCTCGAAGGAATATTTTATACAGATTATCTTTGAACAAAAACCAAGGTCACACAATAGATCAGTAGATGTTATGGCTACAATTGGGTCTCCCTTATGCATTCCACCTCAGGCAAGTAAAATGCCCTTCTTTGTAGAGCATTTACGAGTACCTGCTTATGACATGCCAGAATCGTGTTTGGCATGTGAAGTTGTTGGTCCCTTCTCCCCTTGGTATGACCCTATATTTGGATACCTACAAGATGGAACATTTCCCCAGACATTATCCATTCTGAGAAGAAATCTCTTATCCACCGTATATCTCTTTACACCCTCCTAAGAGGCACCCTTTATCATCAAGGCTATGACGGGAATCTACTACATTTTTTGGACATTACTGAATCAGTCCACACTATTAAGGAAGTGCACATAGGTATTTGTGGAGCACATACCAGTGGCATGGTCTTGGCTAAGAAGCTCTTAAGAGTGGGTTATTATTGGCCCACCATGGAAGCAGACTATTGTAATTTTGTAAAGAAATGTGAGCTATGCCAAAAATATGGCAACTTGATACATGCCAGCACAGGCTTTACAACCATTGCGACACCTTGGCCATTTTATAAATGGGGCCTAGATCCCATAGGGAATCTCCATCCTTCTTCTTTAAATGGCCATACCCACATTATTATTGCCACCAAATATTTTACTAAATGGGTAGAGGTTATACCTCTCACTTATGTCACTGGTGCACAAATCTCCAAATTCATCATGAATCACCTCATTTTCCGTTATGGTATCCCTTCCACCATTGTCACTGATAATGGTAAATCCTTCAAGAATAAAATGGTCAAAGCATTATGTCAATGCTTCCATATTCAGCTCAAGTGGTCTACACCCTATTACCCCTAAGGTAATGGACAAGCCGAGGCTACCAATAAAACTCTTGTATGGATCATGGAGAAAATGGTAAGTAAGACTGGTCGTAATTGGCACTTACAGATACATCCCACCCTCTGGGCCTATCGAACCTCCATCTGCACTCCTACTGGTGTGACCCCATATTCACTAGTCTATGGAACTGAATCCATCATACCCTTGGAAGTGGAGCTTCCTTCCCTGAGAATATCTCTCCGAGACTATCTTGATAAGGATGAAGACTATAGAGTTGCTCGGCTAACAGAGCTAGAGTTGTTGGATGAAAAGTCATATGAGAGCACTTAATCACCTAAAGGTTTACTAGAACAGAGTATCAAGAGGATATAACAAATGGATTATCCATCATTAATTTGACGTAGGTGATCTAGTTCTGAAAGAAAATCATAAGAACATTGTCAAGGAAAGAGAAAAGAAAGGTAAATTTGAGGCTAACTGGTTAGGGCCTTATGTGGTGGTTGCTAAATATGGATCAGGAGCTTATAAACTAGCATACTCAGATGGTGAAGAGATTCTAGAACCTATGAATGCCATGCATCTCAAGTGGTTCTATGCTTAAGCATGGTGCATATATCAAAAAATACCTAAAAAGTAGAAAACAAAGAAAAAACAAGAAAAACATCAAAAAATCAAGAAAACAGTAAAGAAAAAATAGGTCGTCCACATGTGAAAACCACGCAATTGTGGCATAGTGGGCAGGTCTTTGGGTGAAAACTGGTTTCCGGTGCTTAAGGAGGATTCATTGGTCACAAGCTACACTTACATCTGGATGGGTAACTCTTACCTATATCTAGGGTTAGTTTCCTTTTTTAGGTCTAGGAACCCTACCAAGTCTATCTCCGCCAAGTCGTGATCTGGCTTATTTGTTCTTATATCTGTGTGAAGGATGTGCCTTTGTATATTCCCATCTAACGTTAGGGGCACCTTCATATTTCACCTTTCTTGAACATATATGCATGGCATTCTGCCTTTTGTATATTCCCACATCATGCTGGGGGCATCCACTGATTCTTTGTCCTTGTACATTGCTTTCAGAACATGACCTTAGAAAATAAAAAAACATTCAAAAAAGGATGCACAAAAATCTAAACATTCAGAAAACCCCCCTTAGGAACGAAGCTACACCAACTTCATAACATTGTCTTAGGGAAACCTCGAAAACAATGTGAACAGTAGCCTTGAAAACTTATCTTTCAAGATAACCCAAAAACATTAGAAAATATATCAATGTTGTCCCCCAAAAACAAGGTAATGATTATATTGATTTTAGTTGATGGTTTGTATAGTTTTGGTTGTAAGTATATTTTCACGTTGTATGATTTAATGTATGGTTCATTTTCTTACCTTCAATTGAATCTTGTTTGATTTAATTAGGTGCTATATTGAGTTCATTTTTTAAAGCTTTTATGCTAGTAAGATATTGGTATGTTTTCATCATTTGTTGTATGCATCTATTAGAATTCATTTTACTTACTTATATTGGATACCAATTTGATATGTTGTTAAAATTTGCATGAGTTCATTTTTAGTTACATATTGTTGTGCGGTTTTGAAGGTGTATATTTGTTTATTTTTGTTAAATTTTACTTGTGCATTTTTTTACTACTCATTTGTTTGTTATCACATCTATCATCTATCATTCATCACATATAACATCATCTAATACATCATATATACAAAAATGCTAAGTTTTACATCATGCATGTATACTAAGCTAATCATCACATATCGTATCATCAATGGGGGCAAGAGGGGTTGCGCATGATCACAAATCTATACCCCCCCACACTAGTATCATCTAATATCATCCCAAATTCTAGCATCTACCAAAATATCTCATGTACAAAACATATGATATCATCTAAACCTTCCTTGGTCACTATTTTCCACCTAGCACTTATCTCTTCACCTAGGGAATTTTTAAATATTTCCAGGTGCTTCTTGTCTTCTATTTTTATCTATCTCCATGATTATTTTTAAATAATTATTGTTGGCCCATTTGTCTTCTCGCCAGGGCATGTTACTGTTACCTGACGCCTGTTCTCCTCACTCTGGAGCATTTTCATGTGCTTTTCAGAGCTCTTCCATTTCCTAAATTCTTCTGACCAATCAAAAATTTAAAAATTATAAAATCATCCAAAAATCCAAAAAAAATCGTAAACACTTTGAAAATGAACTAAAAATTGTAATCAACTCATTTACAGCATCTAAAATTTGTCTTTCTCTTGGAACGTTCATCTCATATCTTGTTGGCATTTCCACGCATATTGAAACAATGAATCCCAAATCATCTGAATCTCCAAACCATTTACAAAATCTACGCTGCATACTTCATCAATACTCTGGGGCATGAATTGTTTGGTATTGTTTTGTTGTGCAAACTGATTTTTCATCGGACCTAAGTGTTCATCCATCCTTTCCCTTGAACATAAAAATTTCTTGGGGCATCATTTTAAACCCTTATCGTTTATCAAAACATAATGGGATTGCAACTCGATAAAAAAATATTTGTGCAACTATCTTAAACGTTGTTGGTTTGAGTGTGTGTGATTGTACTTATTTGACTTATAAGTGAGTTTTTTTGCTTCTTGTATTGCATTGCATTCATGTATGTTGCATGGAGTTGGGCCATTTTTTAGCAATGGACCAGTTGCTTGTATCTTGGATTTTAATGTCATTTTACACTTACATTGTATGCATGCTTATATTTTAATAAGGACTGATGATGAAGATTATTAGCAATATGATGAATAAAATTGTCTTATATAGCAATGCCTTTGTGGGTAGCTCAAAGTCCCTTTTCCTTGTTATTTTCTCTTCTATCTCCCCTTTCTTTGTATTTTTCTTTCTTCTATCTCCTCTTTTTCGATCATCGATCACGTTCCTCCATCACCCCATCAACACTCGAGGGGGCATCCTTCATCCTACTAATTTTTCTTCTACCCCTTCAAAATTTTCTACTTGTTTATGATTGTCTACTTTCTTTGACAGTGACGTCACACACATGACCTCAAAGAGGGGAAAATGTAGGCACATATAATCTGGTCTACATGATCTTATTACTAAGATCATACTAACTATCCTAGTCTCGTGTTCATTTTACTTAGTAATATAGCCTTTCTAACCCCTTCTAAACCTCCTAAACCATGTTAATCCCTCTCTAACCAGCTTCTATAAGCTTGTTTTCCCTTTAATTAACCTTGTTTAGGTTAATTAACCCTCTTATTGACTTTCTAAAGAGAATTTGACTTTCTAAACAAATATCTCACCTTTCCAAATAACCACTTAGCTTTCCAAATCCTGTTCACACCTCCAAATAGGTTTTTCTAAAAATGAGCTTTTTGACTCCTTTTTAGTCCCATATGCATCCAAAACATCCTTTTCTCAAATCCAAAAACTATAAATAGAGGGATACCCCTCCCGTCTTTTCCTAAGAACTCTTTCTCTCTCTCTCATTTCTTATTTAGGTCACGCTTAAGTCTTTTAGAGTCATTTCATATTTTATTTGAGCTATTTACTTGTTATTTACTAATCCTTTCAAAGCTTTAGGTAAATGGGAGAAGCCATTAATGGTGAGCTTCCATTCTTAAGCTTTTGAAACATCAATAAACACAAAACTAATTGCTAGAGCTTTAATAGGTTCACTTATAGATAGCTTTCATGGAGTAGAGAACTAATATAGTCATGTTTAGAGGTTGATTGTTTGTTTCAAGCTTTATATATGCATGTAAATAGGTAGCTCTTTCTTATCTCTAATCTGATGGTGATTTGAGTTGTTTGTTCCAAATATTTTGGGGTTTTCTTTAGATATTCTTACCCCATCTTCATATCTTTAACAAAATTTTCATTGCACAATCACCTCCGCATTTAGGTTCATGTAGATCTCCATCACCTACACATTTTATCACACCACGACATTCATCATTTATTCATACATCACATCCATATAAAATTCACTCACATGCACAATGTATCTCTACTATATCACTACTACTAGAGCATGCTCATACATCTTCACCATCGCAAGTATTTGATGGAGGACCTTCTTCCTTCACTCTTATTGGATAGTTAATTCACTCACACATGCTTGGGGGGCATAACATTCACACATATCCCCCCACTTTAGCATCAACACACCTCTTATCTTCACATTATCGTACATCAATCTCATCATATAGGAATATTCATCTACATTATAGTGTTGTCATTACCCGATGACACACTCTTGTGCTTTGGTTCACACTTGAATGTTGAGGGAATACTACACATGAACTCCACACAATGCATAATAGGCATTACACATTGTGTCTCTTCACACATATCGTATCATATGTCATATGTCTTGCATCCTGCATTCTACATTTATCCTACATCATTTCGAATTTCAACATGTGTGCATCTATACATCATACCTATTCTACGCATCTTATATTTACACACTTCACACATTACATGGTCATATATAATCATTGCATAAACTACATCTACTTCTACATGCTGCATTCACTATCCTATAACACACTCTAGTTCCTCGGTCTATACTTGAATGTCAAGGGTTTACAAATCAAATGGGCCTTATCATACTCACATGGTCATCATTCAACCTCTCTGTAATGCAAGAAAAGATTAGTTGTGAAATGTGAGAAAATAAATAAAATTGCTTCCCTAATCTAATATTCTCCAAAAAAAACTAAGATAGAGAAATGGATGGAAAGAGAGGAGAGATTCAATACCTGCACTTCCCACAAGTTGCAAAACTCCTTTGATGTGTTGGATTTTCTCTTGATTGCTTCTGATTTTTGTGGAGACTTGGACAACACCTCCCCTTTATGATAGCTTAGATTGTTTGAATGATGAAGATGAATGGATTGATTGAATATGGATGATTGAAGATAAAAAATGACAGAGATTTGATACGAATTTGTGACTTGTTTCAAGTTTTCTAAACTAGCTCGCATGGAGGATGAGAGTTCAAATTTATAGTTTGTGGGTGGAGGATTGGAGGGTCAACATTGATCCAAGTAGGATTAGGATCAATGGTGGAAGATGCATGAGATGATTGGATAGATCTAGAGTCAGATTATTCTAGAATTTAGATGAAGATTCAATGGAGGGTGAGAGGTTTATTTGAATTTTTAATTGGAGGGAATTTTAGAGAGGCTTTTAGAAATAGAAGCCTCTAGATTTAGAGGTGAGAAGATGATTAGGATTAGGATTAGATTAGGTTAATAAATGATTATTAGGGATGTGATTTGGTGGAAAGGCTAGGTTTAGGGATGTGTAGGGTAGGTCGTAGGTGAGGTGTAGGAATATTAAATTCCTATTAAATGTTAATGAAGGATTATAATGATAATATGGTATTATAATGAAATAAAAGGGATTAAGGATGAAATGAGATAAATGATAAATGATGAAAGAATAAATGTGATAAAAGGGATTTTTACTGGGATAAATGATAAAATGGAATATTTAGATAAAGGATGAAATATTAGAATAAAGGGATTAATGATGAAATTAATAATAATTAATCTTACGATTAATTATTATGTGAATTTAGATGATGTTGTGGGATAGATTAATTGTAATTAATCATTTTGATATTTTAGATGTCTACACTCTCATCATGCAACATTCCTAGGTTAGTGGTATAGGCTTTAGGCTACATCAACACTACATATATTCATCTTGTAATGATATACGTGTTAGGCTAAATCATCACTCCTTTGATCATCTAGTTGTGATATATGCTTCGGTTATAGGGTCATGCACACACATCATCTCTAGGTCATATATCATCAACACACATACACACTCATCACAATGCGCTAGACACAACACACGCTTCGACCATTTCCCAATGACGCTGTGACGCATTCTCATTTATGGTTCATTCTTGACTATTGAGGGGGAAAACTAAATTATCCTCATTACATACAACTCCATTCACTCAGGGAGCACGTGGTTCCTACCATCCATCTTGCATTCCATTCCATCCTTCCACAACATGTTACATATCTTAGTTGCTTTTACTCTTTCTTTCATTTGCTTGTTCATGTTCGCTTTACTACACATGCTCAATAAGTATCTTGTATATCATTATATTTACCATACACACATGCACATTCACGTCCTTTTCTAGTTGTGATCACATATATAGGTCTCTTACACACAACATGGATGATCTCCTCCTACTAGTCCTACAACGGTTGCTGGGGACATCCACATTCATCTACTGCATGTGCTATTGTTTCATTTTGTACTCAGCACACTAATTTCTTAGTTATAAAATTTTTTTACATACTGATTATCTTTCTAACATGCTAACGAGTGCTTCATGTGCAACATTTATTTTCTAGGATTAGTTGCTTCCATGGCTATCTGTCTATTTGCCTATTATTGCTTGTTTCTTGTTTTCAATTGTATGCGGGCCTTGCCCTTTGTTTTTTGTGCACACTTGTTTGTTTTTATGCAACCAATATGGTCTTGAGTGTCTTACGACATCGCGAGTGATGTACCATGTTTGCAACCCCACTTTGGCAATCTATGATTGGCTTCTTGTGTGTTTACTTTCTTTCTAGCTTCTATACTATTTGCGTAGCTTACACTTGATTTCTACATGCATGCTTGTTCATACTAACAATTTTTTTCTAGCCACTTATTTGTGTGCGCCTTGGTTTCTACCAAGCGCATTCCCTTCCCCAGCAGGGAACAATTTACGCGGTCGATCCTCTTTTGGGGCCACATCCTCCTATCTGTGACATCTTATGCTCCCCTAAAGAGGGTGGCATCATTTGGGGTTTTAAACACTACACAACGCTCTCTTCTGGCACAATTCAATTCAGTTTCCCATCCTTGACATTGTGGGTTATATAGCGAGTGGTTTCAGTCTAGTCTACGAACCCCATACACAACGGATTTTACATGACATGTTGTCCTTAGCATTATAGGGAGAAGTTATAGGCTGGAGGATACAACGGATTTCCTCCCTACACTACTTTGGAGAGAGACGTTAGATCACCCAAAAAACCAGACAATATAGAGATATCTTCATAGATTCTTTAAGAAGTAGTTACAATTTGGAGAATAGCGTAGCTTTCTCCCTACACTTCTTCGGCCATAGTGGCGTGAGATTGCCCAAAAAACATGCACTCCACCAAAAGTTACATGATATCCTTTCTACACCCTTTCTCTTATCCCACATCAAGTGCACATGTTCCTTTTGCATTTTTCATACTCCCCTTTATCATCATTTTACTATATACATGCGGTTTTTACATATATACATGCATATTTGACTTCTTGATCATCTTCTCCTTTATAGATCCATTTGCATGGGAAATAAGAAATCAACAAAAATAACTAAAACAACAACATCCTTTAGCAGTCTTTCATACTAACATGAAAATACTTCACACACATCAAAAACTACACACACGTTTATGCCCTAGGTTCAATCTCATCACTTTTTTTATCTTTTACATCTTTAGTCTCCACGCTCCATCTTTTTGTCACTCCACGCTTTGTCTAGTTCATCGACATGCTTTCTACACCACTCTACATGGACATCAGGTACACATTTCTATCTACTTTATGTTACTGAGCATTTAATTCACCAACATAAAGTGGGGGAAAATGTAAACACAAAATCACTCACTTTGAGCATTATTTAATCTTGGTCTCATACTACTATTCATATGGTTTTTGAGTGAAGAAAGTACTAATTAACCCATGTCCTTTGGCCATTTTAATTTTCTTTTTTTCATCACTTCCAACCTTTCACATGTACTTGCCTAGTCTATTTTGTCACTCTGCATTGTTTTTATCCCTGATTGGGGTGCCTAGCCCTGTATTGGGGCACCCCATGCACCCTGGTCCCATTCAGGGTGTCTTGATCCTCTTTGTACTTTGCTTCCATCTTTTGGGCACTTTCTAGCAGTTTGAGCTTGTCATATTTTTAGTGGCCGGCCTTTTCAAGGTTAATTACAAAATTAGAACAAGAGAACCATATAAATATAAAGTTATGAGACCATAATGAGAGACCAAGCACTATGCACTACTATCATCCACTTAAGATTGCATCCATATAAGGCATCTAGATCTCCATTTGCATCCATCTAACTCCATCACAAGGGACAAGGCTGATTCATATGCATCACACTGTATAGGATGGAAGTTTATTCTATTCCATCCACCATCTATTTACATTTGTACATCTAGCTATTTCTCTCTACTTCAAAAAGTGCGACTGGCATAAGAGCACCTAGGGCACGATTTACACACACACACACACACACACACACACACACACACACACACACACACACACACACACACATACACACACACACACACACACACGTAGAACTACATTTAGGTCTGAAATGTAGTGCAATTCTTAGTTAGTAAGTCCACCATTGTGACCGCTGAGGACGGTCTGACCACTTCATTTGCATCTTTCATTTTTTAGGGTTTTGATGCTTGGCTTGGGGTTTTGTAGGTCTCTTCTTCATCACTAATTATCAATGACATCCACTGCAGTTCAGTGACACTCACACGATAGGAAGTGAAGGTAGACGATCATCCAACAACCCTACAAATTTGGTTTCTAGACCTCCTACATAGACTAGGACGCCTAGATTTTAGACAGGGTGCCCTTGGCACCCCCATCTTCTCTAGGCACCCCAATCTACTCAGATAGCTCAGATATTTCCTTTCTCGAGCCCTTGTGTGGTTGTTTCTACATTTTGTTCATCTAGGTTTTACTGTGACACAATCCTGTCTCATCTGTGAACCATCTAAGCTCTTTCTAACCCTTCTTTGCACATTAGGGTTTCATAGTTCATCTACTTAGTTGCTTGGGTCATTTTGTTTATTCATCTAGTTGTTATTTACTACTTTTCATAACATTTATATTAAACTAAATTAGGCCCCCATATTCCATTTAGTTTAATCACTTATAATAGAACCCCATTTTGTTTACAATATATATTGCTTCAACTTTTTTATTTCCTTTTGCATTTTATGAAGTTTTTCTCTCTTCTATTTTAGCACTTATGAGATGCACAAATCACTTCAAACTTGCATATACTGCACCATAAAACAAACTTGCACAATTAATATTTTCACACAATGCATGTTATTGCATGCAAAATTTAAACAATTCTAAGTCAATATGCAAAAGAAATTCGAGTACTAACTGCTTAATCAATCTCAGGACTTCCAACGTAAAATATTAAACACTTCCGTTCACTTTTATTACATGTTGTAGCAACCATGAAAATACAACAAACACTAACCAACTATAAGACCGGGCGCTCAGGCCTATAATGAAAACTTCAACCAATACTTAAAATATTTCAAGGCAAAGTAAAATTCAAACTTAATTCTAAGCCCTGAGGAGCTGCCACGTGTTGGGTTAGTCAAACATACTTCTCTGGGATTCATATTCAAACTAGAATATTGCACATTCTCGAGCACATGAAGTACTCTAACATTTTCATTGCTTCCCTTGAGCATTCACTTTGCATTTTCTTTCACATCACAAGGTTAGGAACTATTCAAACATATGAAATATTCCCTAACTACTTGTAATGGCAAAGGAGACGCTACGATGGAATCATCCTGCTACCTCTCCACGTAGTACACCAATGGGCACCACTCAAAAACTTATTAGCATTATCCTTTATTTTTTTAGCAGGCCAACAAGGTAATCACTATAAGAGTAGTTCCAAGTCACATGTTCAAACCTTTACAATTAACATTACTAGCAGTGGCGAAGTCAAAATAAGAGTGGTGGTCATGAAAACCTTCCCTCCTATAGAGTTGTATTGAAGATTCCTTTGTTTTATAGTGAACAAATATGTAAAAAACTAAGATCGAATCCAGACGAACGTTGACAGTATGATTACTCCAGATTAAAACAAAAAATCAGGCCTAAATGCACTACAAGAAACAAGGAGTGTGGTTGGGTTTGTAACTTCAAGCCTATTGAATTTTCATCATTTTTTATTTTGGCTCCTTTATGCTCTTATTGCACTCACGTGACTAATACATGCAATATTTAGATGATTAAGTCGAACGAAAATAGTAAATATTTTTTGGGTTGGAATAATTTGATCCATAGAATAAGTGTGGGACATGCAAGTATTCAATTCTCACCATTTTATTTCCAACATCTCATTCATGTAAACATTTTGTCTATCAAATGAAATGCCATCCAATTCAAAACCTTAATGAAACAAAAAAAAAATACCAAAGATTTATTGCAAGATAAAATCTACCTAAGACTCATATGAACACTTGATTGAGGGGTTCAATTATGGATGATTGTTTTTGCACCACCTATTTTCCTACAATTACTTAATATTACAACTATAATGGGAGGCTAAATAGTTCTATAAAGAGCAAGCATTGTACTTGGGTATTGCCCCTAAAAACTTTTGGATTTTTTGTTTTTAATTTTAGTTTTTCCTCTTTCTAAGATTTAGTCGATAAAATGGAGCACAATTATCTATTTTTTTGGTAGAAATTACAATCTCATCCATGGAATAGGTGTGGGACATGTAGGCATTTAATTCCCTTCTTTTTATTTATAAATTCTTATTTACATCTATGTGTTATCTATCAATGTTGCACAATTGAAGACCTTGATGCCATGAAATAAAAAATTAGAAAAGCTCAATTCAATGATAAAATCTACATGTCGTTGATTTTCCCAACCAGTTGAGGGGCTCAATTATCGATGATTATTTGTGCATTACCTACTTTCCTACAATTACTTACACTTATAACAGGAAAGAAAGATACAAAGTGCTACAAGAATCAAGCATTCCAGTAGGATTTTGAAATATAAACCTTTTGGATTTTCCCCATTTCTTATTTTGGTCTCTTTAGGCACCAAATCCCATTTTATTGTGGTTAACATGCTCCCTCAAACATGGAACCTATTGGATTTTCCCCAATGTTATTTTGACCCTTGTAAATGCAAATTGCACTCATGTGAAAAATGCAAGTGAGATGGAGAAGATGGGGCATGCAAGTATTTGACTCCCACATTTTCACTTAAGATTTTATACCCATGTCTTCATATTATCTAACATGCTAAATCAAAGCTAAAAAAAAACCTTGACACTATACTTTTTAATAAAAATAACTACCTATTGACAAAATTTACCCTCAATTATAGCAAAGAAAATTTTCTCATAGGTACCCCACATAATTTTCTCCACCCTTCAACTACTCCTCCCTCAAACCCCTTCTTCTCCACCCTTCTTCCTCTATCGATGTCTCTAACCCTCCATTTTAACTTATTTTATGCATCCCCTTCGGTGTTTCCCATTGGTGCGATTGCTAGTTGGCAACCTTCTCACCTTAAACAAATTTTTTAATTGAAAATTCTAATCTAGTTTGTTTTCATGTTGGTATATACAACATGGCCGATACAAATTTGTTGTAGATATAATTAGAGTTGGGAGCATTGGAAAGGGTCTCTTTTGGGAGGAAACTGGACTTTAACATTTCTAGTTAAATACCAATGTGTGATTTTTGAGCCTTTTATAGGGGGGTTTTCAAAAGTTATGATTACTATGGCGAGTAAAATCAGTTCAACTCCTCTTTTTATTAATCCATTCTTTAATCAGGGCTCATTTTAGGGGTGCACCACTAATATTTGTAAATTGGTGAATATTAGGATTTTGGAAGTTTGAAATTGGTGATTTTTTTTACTATCGTATGGTAGTAGGTTTGCAAAAATTTTACGGGTCATAAATAATTTTGAACCTAATTTCACCTTCAGTTTCCACTAAGGGTCGACCAATGTTAATACATTCACCATTATGTTATAATATACTATTATATATATGATTAATTTTCCATAATGTAGTAATACAATATAATTCTAAAATTCATTAATTTTGAGATCTGGAGTCGAAGCCGAAGGTAAAAGTGAATAAGCCCATGAAAAAATGGAAAATTCAAACCAAAAAGCCGAATGTATAAGTGGTGCAACCAGATAGAAATAGTAGTGTGCTTCTGGACGGGAACATCCATGAGGGCACCGCACACCAACATGATGGTGTCACCGAACGATAATAGGTTTTGATTACTTGACGGTTATCAATTTTTTATGTCACTGTTTGGTAGATTTTCCATGCTACCGGGTAGTGGTATTACTGACCGGTAGCATTTTACATGCTACCATGCGGTAATGTCACCGACTGGTAACATAAAAAATGCTACCGGATGCTAGCATTTTCCATGCTACCGACCAGTGGCATTACCGGTTGGTAGCATTTTCCATGTTACCAGCAGATGAAATTACTGCATGGTAGCATTTTTCATACTACCGTGCGGTAATGTTAGAAAAAAAATTGGTTTTTCTTTTGCTTATGCCATATTTTGGGAGGACAAATTTCTCATTGAGACGATCATTTTAACTGCTAACATACAATTTTTTTTTATCCATACAAAATTAGCGAAATCTACTTTTTTTGAATTTTTTTCTTTGCGCCATATTTTGTGAGGACATATTTCTCATCAAGCTGGCCATTTTAATTGTTATTATCAAAACGTGATTTTTTAAAAAATTACATATGTTTTTTGTTGACATCATATACTAACAATCAACAACATATACTGTTAGTTAAAAATTGCTACCGGCTGACACCATTCGAAACCCGTTTTTTCAGATTCACCATCATTTCGAAAGTTATTTTCACATATTCGCCAAAAAATCTATATGAATTTTTTTTAGAGGAAGGGATCTTAAAATGAATCCTGCTTTAATACATAATTTAATTGTGTCGAGATATAAATTAATGGAACAATAACACATACAAACCAAAATAAGCATCAAATATATATTTATGTATAAATATCAACTCAAGAGATATCAACGTGAACTTCTCCTCTAATTAAAATTGAAGCTACAAAATTCTTTCAAAGTTTAGGAGAAAAAATTAAAATAAACAATGCTACATAAGGGTGGTTTAAATTACTCACAACCTTATAGATCCTCATACAAATTAAGGAAATAAAACAAAAACAAAAACATTTTATTATTTTCCTATCATAAACATCATAATCATCAATCACGCTATTAGAAAAGTATTGAAAAAAGGGTTTTTCCTTCACATTATTTTTTTTTAAATTTTAGAATATTCATGAAATTTTTGGAGGGAATTGTTAAACATATTATTCTAATATTTTATAGTTATATACATTTTAAAAATAAAACATTTAAAATGAATTCTCGAATTTTTTTAATGAGTTTACATTGAATTCATTCATAACAATTAGTGTAATTATTAGTATCAAAATTTAGTTCATTAAATTTGAGAAATAAAATTAGAAATAAGTCATAAAATTGCCATCGAGTTGAAAGCACCAATAGGTAAATGAAATAAAATAAAATTCTAATTTATTTAACGGGTTTTGAAATGGGTGTATTTGTTGGTGTTATATTATTCTTTTGTGGGGTGTTATTAAAGTTGGAAATGATATTAATTTTTTTAATATATATTAGGCACTATTTATTATACTCCGAAGAAAGAATATATAGGTTTCAATTTGTAAATACTATGAACCTTACAAACCAATAACATCTTTTCATTTGTGATTTGCTATATTTAAGCTAATGTTTTTGAAAAATAAATATTTATTTCATGTTTAAAATAGTTTATTCCTCTATTCTTATTGGACAAAATATTTTTATAGTCATATTTTGGAATTTATCATTAATTTAAATAACTATTTTTCCTTCCAACCAATCAGCTAGAAATATTTATTTTTTCCATAGTTTTGACACACTAGCAATTGTACGTGAAATGTACGATGGAAACGCTGAAGGGGATCTTTTGAAGGAGTCAAATATGAATTTAAACAAAGAGTCATGCATAACATCACACAAAAATTGAATAAAAGAATACCGCTCTGAGCACCAACGAGTGCAATGGGAACGCCGAAAGGATTTATTGGGAGGTAGTGGAGGATACGGGAAAAGGAAGCTATGGAAAGGTATTGAGGAAGTAATGTATGGTATGATCATTAATGTGAGTCACATGACAAGCAAGGGTATAATTTCAATGCCACATCCCAGAGTTGCAAAAGCCCATATCAACAGATATTGGAGTAGATCTATAACGACAAAATATGTGTATTTTGCAAATAAAATAAGTAAATAAAAGCTAAGATAAACTCCAAATGAATAGATATTAACAAATGAAACCACAACAATTTTGCAAGAGCTTGAGTCTTCAAATTTTTAGCTTCTAAAAAATGGAAGCTTATCCATCTTTGAAAATCCAAATCTTCAAACATTGGATGTATATTCTTGCAGGAGGAAAAGAAGTTGATTGAGGCCTATATGAAGCATCTCAAACACAAGGAACAACTTCAAGGAAAAAAATAATTAAGCTAAACAAAAAGAAATAATAAAAATTTCAATGTCATATCCCAGAGCTAAAAAAGCCCATATTCACAAATATTGGAATAGATCTATAACGGCAAAATAGGTGTATTTTGAAAATAAAATAAAAAAATAAAAGCTAAGAGAAACTCCAAATAAATAGATCTTAACAAATGTAAAATGAAACATCATAATGTTGTCAAAAACCTTGTTGGGAGACATTTCAGATATCAACAAATTTCAGGTAGGCGAATCAGAGTATGCCTACTTTTGCATGGAGTAGACCTGTTTCTACGAATATGGAGCAAACCTGCAGTGTTGATAGGTTGCACTTTGCATTTAGTATCCTAATCCATAAGGGCATCTCTATTCACGGAAAGGTTCTAGCAAGTACTTTTCGTAAGGCCATTGTAGGATCAAAAGAAAGCAAACGAAAGAGAGAAAAAACTTCAAATAAGCAGATAGAACACATTATTGAAGAATAAAAATAGTACATAACTTTCATTTTGAAGAGTTTTGAAAATCATTCAGTTCAAATCCCTAGAGTAACTCTGAATTTTGAAGGTCATTTTTTAGTATAAAAGGACTTTGATACTACCATCACAATAGCCCTGCTTGCGGATAAGATGTACCTTCATTATTACATGGTTATCGTAGTTATCTTTAAATATGACTAGGCATGGACTCTTAAGTTTAGACTTAATGATATTTCAAAGGTTGACATGCCAATAACATTCACTGATTGTATATAGCTTGTAGAGATGCCTTGTTCTTGAATTAACCTTGTAATATATGTCTAGAAAACCGGGAGGATGGTCTGCAAAGTTTTATATGGGTCGAGGTGGAAGAGGTGGAGGAATACTCATATATTGACCTCCTTGTGTTGCTCCAGCATGTAGCTCCCAGACAGAGAAGTCATTAGCTTCAGCCATAGTACATCTCTCTTTCATGGACAAACACATGTGCTCCCTTATATCAATTGCATTGTTTCACATCATATATAATCACGAGTAGAGTTTCCATGCTTACTGTTGCTACTTAAAATGTGAATATATTTCCCAATATTTAGAAAGGGTGGGATGGTTTGCCAATTGATCATTCCTCCCCCTAATTCAAGTTTATTTATATAATAGTTATACATATCTTGGTCAACAACAAGAGTAAGAGCATATGCACATTGGTCCATGACACAAAACCTGGTGAATTTGTAATATTCCCCAAGAATGTGAAGAGGAAGAGGAAGTCTTATAAGAAGGTACTCTTGGTATATGTGGAGAGAAAGATTGTGGCCATTTTCAGTTGGTGTATAGCCAAATACAATGATTGAATTTTAAGGGCACTGGGTTTGTAGTGGGGAGTTGCATATTGGGGATTTCTGAGGGTACGAGCTCATGTTTTATTTAAGGTCATCAATAGGAGTTTCATGTACCAGGGCATGCAGGCCATGAGAGGGCATAAAGTAATCTCATTCGGTAATGCAGGGATCAAATATGCAATCCAGTATAATACAATTCATGATTTGATTTGAAGGCCATAAGCATTTATATAAGAAAATCTAAAAATATGAGCGGGAAAGGTTAAATTTAAACCCTAGGGCTATTAATATCAAAACCTAGTGCTAATTTAGCTGCGCAAATGAAACCAAAAGAAAACAAAACCTCATCAGTCTGGTGTTTCTAATGGATAACAAAACAACTACTTTCATTTTTTTCTCTTCTGAGTGATCTGAAATTTTAAAAAAAAACTAAAAATTCAAAGAGAAAGTTGAATTGGGTACCAAAATTGCTGGTGGGTGCTTCATGGGTTGACTTGTTCCTCTTTGTGGAGTAATCCATTTGGCATAGCTTCGCCAAGTATGTGATGATTTGAGAATTGAGCTTATGCCTGCATTCATTAAATAGGATTGTACACTTGCAAAAATGGTGGAATTTTAAATTCAATTGCAGCAAGAGGTCCACCTGCAAAATTAAACGGCTACAGAGCTAAAATTTTTTTAAAATAAAGATGTTTTTCCCGAACCGCTTTTGAATACTACAATAAAAATTTCGTATAATGATATCACGCATGCGGTTGACATCAACTGGTATTGTCGTTTCTTGGCGGCTGTTCTCTGTTTGAAAAAAATCCATGGCCGGCACTGATGTGCATGCTTACGCAGTACCAAGGAAATAAATCATACCTTTGCATGGTGTAGCTTGTTACTTTACAATTCATAAAAACATATTGCAGGCAAGAAGCCCTTCTCTGTTACAAGTATAAATCCACTCACATTCAATAAATAAAACCTTAGCTATTTCGAATCCGCAAATGCTTTTTGATGAATGAATGGAGAAACACCAGAAAACTTTTTTCTTTTATGATGAATCTCCTTTGAATCCATTAGCTATGCAAACTTGGCTAAAATAGACACAGATAGCAAGCAATCAAACGTTTCATTTTCCAAATGTTACAGAAACATAATAGAAGACAAAATTAAAAAAATGCTCGAACCATCTGTGTCATTACTATAACAGCCTCCTCATGCAGGGAACAAAGATGAATTGAAGTGCAAGGAAAGCTAAGCTCTGGATAAATTAGCTCTGAAATCTATCCAGTTGGAGGTATTTCAATCGGCCCACCACCTGCTCCACAGAGGGGTGCTTGAAGGATGACTCGGCAGTGCAAAGATACCCAATTCTCAAGGTCTCCAGCATTAGATTTATAGGGCATGTATTCACCAATCTCAGATCCAATGCATTTTCACTCAGTTTTTTCTTTATCAGATATAAAACCCAACCAACCAAATCCTGGCCAAACCCATCAGGAATGTTATCCCCATAAGCCATTCTGCCTATCACTAGTTCCAACAACGTTGCCCAAAAACTATATACATCACTCTTTGCACTTTCCTCAATTGCAGATATGGAATTGAGGCGGTTCCCTTCTACAAGGTCTTTGATCCTAGCCTCGGCCACATGGGGCTTAAAATGTTCATCTAACAACACATTGGAGGTGCTTAATCCCCCATGGATTATAGGTGGGAAGCACCCATGATGA
Organism: Taxus chinensis; assembly: GCA_019776745.2. NCBI lineage: Eukaryota > Viridiplantae > Streptophyta > Pinopsida > Cupressales > Taxaceae > Taxus > Taxus chinensis. The sequence continues at coordinate 94,928,546 of CM034151.1, forward strand.
AAAAAAGGCTATTTTGCGCCCTAGCAATACCAAGAGCTATTTTGTGCCTGGTAAATCACCCCATCCGCTCACCTGAAATTCCAGGCTGGTCCTCCTCCCACATGTCTGTGCTCCAGTCCTCCAGAGCCTTATCTCCACATCCGTCCCTTTGCATGTGAGGACAGAGGCTACCCCAGGTGGAATACATGACAAACATAACTAATCCATGCGAATAACTGTAACCCTACGATTTCAACACATTTCTTCTGAAATCCTCTCCACTATCGATTATCTAGAATGTGTCAGACCAAACAAGTTTTAGTTCACTACAAGAATGCCTCCAGTGTAATAACAAAAAGTTGTGATAGGACATAAAGAATTCCCCCCATTTTTGATGTAAAGCTGGCTTGTACTTGCATGAATTCATTATTCCATAAATAATACTGTACAAAATCTAGCTGTCTCTTAATTAATGGAGCTTTATGACTATCTTTTCCTTTTATGCTTTTGATTTACATATTTACATTTGGAACATCGAATTTTACACTGGAATTGTGAACCGGAGGAGATGGGAAACAATCATTTTCACTTCGATTCTCTGAATTTTTCATCTGCAGCTCTAGCCATTGTTCCAATTGCCCTATGTGCATGCATTTTTTTGGACATTTACACAACTTGGCATGTTAAGCATATTTTCATTTCAAATAAGTTAACACAGAGGATGTAGAAGTTTCTTGTTGTAGTTTGCTTTTTAGAAATTTTTGTGGGACAAGTTGAAGTATTTGTAGCAGGTGAAGATGAGGTAAATGGACTTGCCCTATTCATATTTGGAGATTCTACTATTGATCCGGGAAACAATAACTACATTTCTGTCATTCCCCAATTCCGAGAAAACCAACCTCCGTACAGAAACAATGGGTTCTTTGAAAATCCCACGGGTCATTTCTCTAAAGGCACGGTAATCGTGGATTTCATAGGTATACACTTATTAATTCCAATTACACACATATATTTGTTGATTTACAACATAGGTTTGGTTAATATTTTGTCTCTCATTAATTCATATGACCTTGTCTATGTGTTAGCTGAATATGCCAAACTAGCACATATTTCTCCTTTCTTACAACCTGGGGTGGATTTCTCTAGAGGGGCCAACTTTGCATCGGGTGGAGAAAGAATTCTTCCTCACAGCAATCAAGGATTTGTATGTGTTTTTCTGATGCTCTTTTTTTGTTTGGAAAAGAGTTTTTTTCCATTGATTTCTTGTTTTTGTTGTGGGATGCAGGGTGTGGATTTGAAGAAACAATTGGATCAATTCGAGGAGACGGGACAAGCTTGTGGAAAAGTTGGGGTCTGATGAGGCAGAGAAATTGTTTTCAGAAGTTGTATATTACCAAAGCATTGGTAGCAACGATTATCTTAGTGGGTACCTCGGCAATCTGGAGATGCAACAACTGCATCCTCCCCAAGAGTATGTGGGCATGGTGGCCACCAATGTCACCAAGGTGTTACATGTATGAAAGATTGAAAATATTTATTTCTATGGCGAGTTTACAGTCCAGGAGATATACACATCTGCAAGTTCTTGTCCTAATGAAACTACCATTTTTGAACATATGCATTGCTTGCTGCTTTTGAATTTGAAGTTGTTTAGGTTTTTACTAAATCAGTGAGGTCTCAATGGGATTTTCAACCTTGAAAATGAATAATAAAGAAGTGTAACTTTAATCTTCCAAATTAGCCATCAGAGGTGTGACAATGTTCGAAAAGCATATTCTACTTAACCAAGTATGTGTCTAACCTTCAAGAATAGAAGCAAATTAGTTACGTACAATTTGACATTGATCCTTTGCCCTGCTTAGCCATAGGCTGCCTCGTTCAACTTTGGCAACATGAATGCTGGCATTCTTTGTGTTTGGGAAAGCTACTCATTTCTAAGTCTTCATTTTTTATTTTTCCTTAGTTTACTATGTCATCTTTTTCGTTCATCAGGTTTTGTATCAAAAATAAGAGTTCATCAAACAGTTGAAGTAGAAATCATCACAGTTTGGAGCCTTTGCTAATGTGTTTTGTTGGTTTTGGGTGGGTTCTAAAAATTGAAAACTGTTGATTTTTTGGGCATTCTGTATTCCAACTTTCTGTTGAGGATGATAATTTTTGAGAAAGCGAAATTGAAAACAAAACAATGACCTTTATTCTATTGCATTTGCAGCATCAACCTATTGAGTTGAATTGGTTTTTGCTTCTAATTACCTCTTATCTTGAATAGTTGGGTTTTCCTTTGATCTTAAGTTGTTCTTGTGGGTTCAAAGTTGGATATCCTCTGTTTTCGAGTTCCATCTTCGCATTGTTCTACTTTTACAATTGGGTCAATATGAAGTTTTAAGTTCTCTAGTTTGATTCATTGGGGCCATTGGTTTGTTCTGATAACAACTTAGAGTTGAGCAATTTCTTCTATAGTTTTAGGCTTCTTAGGCATAATGCTACTTGGAGTGGCGACTTAGATTTATCAGGTTGCTTCCAAGCAATTTTGCACTTACAATGTGATGTTTATTACGCCATACATTGGGAGATTGTGTACTTGAGTATGACACCCCATTGTTCTACTTGGCTTTCTATCATTTTCTAAAATAAAGGCTTCTTCTGTCCAGTTTAGTGTATGGGATGTTTTTTTAGTAAAATTTGGAGCTTCTGCAAAGTTTTAATGGCTAAACCAAATCTTCAATTTCTGGCAGCATGGATGTCTACCACTTCAATCTTGCAATTGCTTCGGCAGTATATACCATTCATGACCTTGTTAAAAATGTTGTTGATGAAAAAAATATTAAAAAGTGAGAACTCTAAAACCCTGAATTATATTCATCATTTTTGGTATTAGAAAATTCTTATGTGATTATATAGTAAAGTGGGTCCATTGTCTTGATATTATTCATTAATGACTAAAATCATATAGAAAAAAATCCATTAAAATATATGATGTAATTAAATTACTTGTAAAACCCACCAACTTATCATAAAATTTAAATGTATTTTTAATTTTTTTTTTGAAATAATAATTTTCAATGCCTTTTTAATAGAAAAAGTGATCAAGTAAACCTCGACTTTTCTTCCGGGCAAAGGAGGAGGATAGTGGAGAATATTCCATTTATTTAAAACAACATTACAAGAATATATCACAACATTGCAAGAATTTGCCACCCTGATAAAATCAATGTGTATACAATTCATCCACTGGTTGGCGAAGGTGCAGGACTTGGAACCAGGGATCCCCCTTCCAACCCACCGCATAATAGCACATTCTCAGGGATGGGTTTTTCTTTGAGAGGATTGGGATCTACATCAAACACTCTCAAGTAAACTTCTTGTCCCAAATACCAGTTCTCAAGTTTCTCTGAGCGAAGATTCCACATGCCCGGATTATCCAAAAATGCATACACTGCAGTCCAGGAATTGTTCCCAAATACCTGTATATATGTTTAAACATATCAGTTGTACGCTTACTCAGTAATTATAAATTTATTATATATTTTCTTCGGAAGGAGCATTAACAGTTATATCGATAATCTATGTTATCTAGTATCCAGTTGAATGCACTACTCATCAGAAAAAATAAATAAATAAATTATTAGTCTTCACCTGTGTTGTGGATCGAACAACGGGATCATGCAAATTATATGTTGCTCTCGAGTCATTCGACCACGTTCCCCAGCCAAACCTGTTTTGAAAACATGTTAGAAATAATTTACGTAAAAATTGTTATTGATTGAATTAATATAATAATGGGCTTACCCAACGACGAAGAAACCATAACCGTTAAGATGCCACGACTGGACGTCAGGACCGTCATTTTGGAAAACGATTTCCGTCCAACCCTTGTGACTTGCTGCTATGACAGAAGTCTTCATCTCCGCGACAGGGATGCTTTGGTCCGTCGGGAAACCGCCCAAAACATACACACCGCTTCCGTTGAAGAAAAAATCTGCTAGCTTCAGAGGAATTTCCGGCGTCAAATAAGAAACGTTATTGACGGTGTACCGACGGTTTCCGTCAATGAGCGCCACCGTGTTACGGAGAACCCACGTTTCGTTGACGGTAACGTTTGCGACGCTAAATGATCCCTGCGGATTCGGACGCGCGGCTCCGGTCGTCAGGTTCCACCTGAAAAACGGAAAAAAAACATTCTGTCTGTTAACGTGAATTTAAATTTGGAATTTTTAATTTTTAATTTTTAATTTTTAATCTTGTATGAATGGAGCGGGAGCCACCTGATTGATTTGGCCTGGTCCATGGAGGAATTGAGATCGGATTCGTCTGGTCCAGCTGGCAGTGCCCCGCTGGCGGGGGTTGTTGAGCTGTCGTAGTGGAGCACTGCCACGCCTGCAATGGGACTCTTTGCGAAACGTGGGCTTGCGACTATGTAATAGTCGCCCACGGGTTGGTCAGCTGTCACCAGCACGGAAAATGATTGGCCCACGTGGATGTCCAACGAGTCGTAGAATGTTTGTGCCGCGTAGGATCCTTCGGTCTCCACGAGGAGGAGGCGATGAGCTTGTATTCTGAAATTCAAGGAGGTTGCTATCCCCACGTTGGAAATCCTGAATCGGTATGTGCTTCCTGCGTTTATTATTTACTCATTATTCATTTCTTCAAGAGAATAAAAGCCCTTTTTAAAAGTTTTTTCAAAATGTAAGAAACAAAATTATATTGATCTAAACTAGGAATAACCAAAGCTAACCTTGTGTTATGGTGAAACTCTCGGACTCCCCTCCCATTGGAGACATATAAGGAGCTTTTCCATTGATAAGAATTCCATCGGGGGCATCTAGCTCGTTACCTTGGTCTAAAGTTTCTCGTAGTATCTGTCATAATTAATGTGATAATCAACACTTATTCTATATTTAATCTTTCACTAAGAATATTTTTTTCTCATCTTAATAATGGATCAGAGGGAATGACATGATGGAAAGCATATAGTCTACTATTATTATTATAGAGGTAACAACATAGTCGTATAATAATACTTGTATATTGGAGGCCAACCTAATGTGATCATCACGCAAATTTAGATAATAGAGTATGATCCTAAAACATTGATCAAAACTACATAGATTTTTTTTTTTCACAAGATTGAGCCTCTTTTAATATGGTAATCATTAAGATGTTGAAAGAATTAGTTAGTACCTTATGGCTCTTGCTATACCAGTCACCAATGAGCACAATGAAGTCATCTGTAGGAGGATCAAAAGGAACCTTGATGACCACACGATTATTGACCTTGATGGCTCCAAAGCCCCCTGCAGCCTTTTGGAAATTTGTGGAGGGTGAGTAGAAGAAGCTGCCAATTTGGTCCTTGGGCTCGAAAGAGGCATAGGTCCAATTTGTTCCAGGCAGTATGGGGCAATTTGTTCCTGATACTCCATCCTCCCATGAATTCAACCTCTGTTGGATCCCATTCCTGCATGGCATACAATTTTCATGTTTAATCAATAAAGAAATCAAAACATCAAAGAAAGGAAGAGCTTATCCAACTAGTGTTTTCAGTGGATAATCGACAATCAATATTTATATGGTGGATTGTTTCACACTTTTTTGTATGAGATTGAGTGTTAAACCATGGAAATTCAACCGGAATACAATGGTGTCTTATACACAAATAAATCTTCTAGTTGCATGAGTTATAATACGCATACCAAGTTATGAGAAAGGGTTCATCGAGGTTGTTGAAGACGTTCACAAAGATGTTGTCATTGGTTGTTGCATTAATGACTGGACCAGGGAACATTCCATTGATGGTGATTATCTGAATATAAAAGAAACCTCACACAATAAATATAAGAAGATTTGAATAATTATATCGGGTCACCCTACAAAACTTTAATCAAATATGTACTAAACAAGATTCTCCTATCTCTCTTGTTAGGGATTAACTGACAACTAATTTCATATGGTTGTATATATAGAGTTAGTATTGGTGTATGAATAATTGAACTTTAAAAGTTTAGTGTTGAACTCCAACCTAGCCTCAACTTTTTATGGTGGATAGTGAGGCAATGCCATTTATATCATCATTCATATAATTAGATTGCAACCCATTTAATCCATTTTGGTATTGATTACTCAATGGAAAAAAATACCTTGAAGAGCTAAGTATTCTATTTTGGTCAATATTTTGGCTCACATAAATGATAGATATGATCATCATTACATATGAAACAACCCACCAACAGTTATAAGGATCAAAACATGGACTCCCAATTAAAAAATAAGACCAATAAATACTAAATATGTTCTATATAGTTAATATAAAACAAATAAACGTCAAAAGAGTCTAGCATTTTCTATTTACAAATATTTATTGTGCCTAAATATCACATATGTTCGGTAAATGATTATAAAGTCAAAAATTTCACTATTGTTTTTAAAAAAGTTTGTAAAGTAGTTGTAGGTTGTGGAACTTACATGACGTGCAGACTCTAATACTAACATCCCCGATGTTTAAATTTTTCCACAAATATTTATGATACTTGTGTGTTAGATAGATTTCCTTGTTTTATGATTGTTAGAAAATCAAATTAAGATATTATTTTGTAAAGGACTTAAAACTCACAAAATAATGAAAATCCCACCAAACTTAACAACCAAACTATGCAATTAATATATACAACATATCACCTCTAGTTCGAGTATGTATGCATACTAGAACATACATGGTATTTTGGTTGTTACTATTTTGTCACTCATTTCAAAAACATAATAATATAAGAAATAGGTCATAAATTTATTAGTAAAATTGTTTGGTTCACAAGAAAATCTATTAAAAATCAATTCCTTAGATCCATTCTTTGGTATGTAGATATGGAAATATAAAATATTATTTGTAGGTGATAAAAGGAAAAAGTTTTGAAGAGATTAAAAAACATCATCAATGCCTTTGTATTTCTTCTTCAGTCTCATCTTTCTCCAAGAATTCCTCCGCTCAGCGTAAACATCACATATGTTTGCGAGGCTAACTGGTCAAACCAATGATAAACCCCACACACAAAATGGTAAACACCCTATTATTTTGTTGACCGAAATTGATAAGAAATTCCACCATATACATTTACAATTGCTTTAAACTATTCCATTAACCACAATCAATAAGATTCAATTTACTCTAAATCAAAAGTTTGATGGATTTTTTTTGTTTTTTCAAAAAAACCAAGCAACATGATATAGAAGCAAGAAATTTTACAGGTTGAGTGATCCCCAGTGGATTGATTGTTGTGTCGTAAGCGACCACCCACTCCAGATTTATTACATCTGACGTTGTTGCTTCCAAAACTAGGGCAAATGAAATGAGCAACAGCACCCATTTGCAGCTACACATTTTCTCTTTGCTTAGCAAGGTTTTGCTGCTGCAATGGACGACTCCAGGACTGCAAATGTAAGAACTGTATTTGGAGTTTAAAAGAGCCGAAAAACACTTTGCAGTGATCATACCCAGAAGAAAAACATTTGTAGCTCCGCGTATCTAAATCTATTTAGCCGGCCAACCCTGTTTTTGGATTCTTCTCCTTGATTTAACGTGGCCTGCCTAGATAACATCCCTTCAAACACGAGGATTTTAAAAAATTAAAATCTATTTAGCCGGCCATTTTATATTTATAATCCAGGATTCTAGATAACATCCCTCCAAGAAGCACCCCACCCCACACACATACACATATAAACTTTTGATTTAAGCATAGCTTTGAGTTGTATTAATTTTTAACTGTCCTTAAGTTTCTTCCAGTTGACAAAAACAAACAAAGAATTTTGTTTCAAGTGATATATTACAGTGATAATTATTGTTAAAAGTTTTTGGATAGTAACTACTTGAAATTTAATGTGGCTGATGTTTTGAGTCTCTTTACAAGACGAAGAAAGAGTTAAAACCAATATAAGTTACTCGCCACAATTTTTCATATATATATATATATATATATATATATATATATATATATATATATATATAATCAATTATATTTAATTGAAAACAAACAAATAAATATTTTTTACTGTGTTCTAAGAAAACATATGCTAACTTTTTTCAACTTTTTGCTGCCCTTTTGCTTGAAACAATAAAAAGAAAGAAAGAACAGCAATGCTGTACACACATTGTCCGTTATTGTTGTATTTTGTTAGCTTCGAAAATGTCAATATTCCATGTTAATTGTGAAAAACTATTCACGCATCTAACTATCTTTATTTAGTGGTGACAGATTCTATTTGAACATGTATGTAAATGTCAATTGCCAATTTTTTTAAATTGGGTGCAATTATTCAAAATAAATATTATTATAAAAATATAAGTAATCAATACTGTGATATATATATATATATATATATATATATATATATATATATATATATATATATTAAATTTAGAAATTTAGAAATATTTTATCATTAAAAATTTACAAATTTAAAGCATCAAAATTATTATGTGTCAATAAACAATCAATAATTAATTAATTTGTTCTACATGTGGATAAAGCTTGTCAACCTTTTAAATTTGATGACATATGCCATTAATTTTCTTGGGATTGGATTAAAACCTCGATCGATTTTGTTAAAAATGATAACCAATAATTATTTATTATAGTATGTTTATGTCAGCACTAATAAATAGTTCAGTAATATTAAGTGGGTTGTAGTCTAATAATGAGAATGATGGTATAAAAGGTGTTGCTTATCCATTCACTAAGGTACAAATCCCAAGAGATATCTAAAATGAATGAGGCCGAGATTGTGCCCCGAGCGAATTTGGTGGAATGAATACCCCTCGGTCCTTGGCATTAAGCCAAAGAAACATTCAAGGCACCTAACTCGTGTAAAGCTAATAGTTTCAATAAAAAAACAAGTCAAGTAATATGTTTTGCTTTACTCTCAAACATGGATATAAACAACCTACTTAACCAAACCATTCACATATACATCCAATATAGAAATGTTACTAAATAGTTGATTTATTGTGGGATGAATATGTTTGATTGCTCAATTGTTCCCTCTCCTCATCTATGGCCCGACCTTCACCTCTCTTTTCCTATGGCTAAATATTACCCCAAAACTTGTAAATTTGCCTTTAAATACATGTCTTACCATCCCAAGTTAGATATGCCTATTCAGTATATCTTGGAATTACTTCTATGACACTAAAAATCCCCATTTATTCATTATTCATTTAAAAAACAAAAACAATTTCTAAAATCTAAATTTAAGTGGAGGGCTATTTGAAGACACATACAAGGACACTAGAATAAGCGAGAGAATAAGGAAATGCAAAAGCTAGTTGACGCAGAACCTGCAAATGATCAAGGTGATCCTCCATTAATCTATATGACATTTGCCCATCTAAATAAATCTTCATAAATTGATGTACTCATAGGTTTTTAACTAGCAATTGCTAAGATGCAAAGTATACCGAAAGTGATGTCAATTTGAAGCTAGTTTGTCATTTTATTTTGATGTCAATAAAATAAATGTAAGAATTGCATCTTCTTCCACAAGTTTAACTAGCATTTTGATGATCTAAAGTTTGTAATATCCAACATGGCCAAGAATGTCAAACATGCAAACATAAAGGTAAATTGTAGGCATAATCCCATTAAAGTTATTACACATCCCTCATCTAATAAACCTACATCGTTGCATGCTTATAAAATAAAAAATGAAGCTTACATGGTCAAATTATGTTCCAATTTACTTCATTACTTCAAAGAGTTTGAGAGCATTATTGGGAAATCCATTTTTATGCATATCTTGTTATCATGAAACTCTATAGACACTCAAATTTAGTAACTTATCCTTTGGAAATGAAAAGTCTAGATATGTTCCCTTGCTAAGATAAATGCTCACATTCTAAGTCCAAGTAGTACATCTCCTTAGCTCTTTCTTGGCGTGCTCATCTCCACACTTTACTCTATGGCTCATTCATGTATTAACAATTAAGCAAAGTATTAAATTATTATTCCAAAACTCTTGATTTTACATTACTGTCAGCTTGGGAAAAACCACACAGTTTAGGATAGAGTGGACTACAGTCCAACCCCTTTTCATCTTTTGGGTTTGCTTTCAATTTGAATATGTTAAGTGTGATGTTTCATCTTCCTAAGGTTTTCCTTTTTCATAATATTTCACATTCGAAAGACTACATAAACAAGTCAATGTCATCTTATAACTCACTTGACACTTTCATATGCTCATATTGCAAATATCAATATTAAAGCACTCAAGGTTGTCCTAAATCTTATTAAAGTACTTGCATATCATTTCGAGAAGTCATTACTATAGGTTTGAAGCATTCAATCAGGTCAAAGTGTTACCTCCCACTTTGGGATCCCTTGAATTTGACAACTGCGAGGCCATCAATAAAACATATAAATATTAAATGAGAAAATTAATCTATTAAAAATTGATTAAAGATGTGTGGTTGATGTCGTGTGGTCTTCGAGAGTCTTAACTCACACTGACATCATCAAATGAAGAAATAAATATTTATGATCCTTCATCATAACATGCAATATCAATATAATGGTTTAGAATTCTATGCATTATTAATAATTAGTAATGAGTAACAATTGTGTGGTTTTGACTTACACATGTAGGCCTTGGGGCATCAACCTTATGTGTAATAACTCCTTAACAATGAAATACCATACTCTTTGGCATTAAATGGGGTAATAAGGCTATATATAACATTGTGCCAACTTTGATTACATTTTTTGATTTTCCTTAAAAAACTAATAGTCATCATGACTGTTGAGCCCATGATTTATCATATTTCTTATTCTTTAAGTCCCAAAGGAATTGGTATTCTTTATTCATGATTCATTATTCTTTGGAGGTGAGTGTGAGAATTTCACAAAGGAGTGCACATGGTATAAGTGGGGGAGCACACAAGAGGTAGCTGCATAAGGAGAAAGGAAAAGAAACATGCACACAAGAAGAACATTGGAGGCATGCATGAGAAATCACAAAGAGGATCATGCATATATGATAGATCAAGAAAAGGATATACACAGTTGCAAAAGATAAGGAAAAACATGAGTCTGGAAGTGGACTTAAACTTTAGTTCTCGACATCTACATGGAGTTGATGGAATATTTGGATAAGGCCAAGGATAAGCAACACCTTGTGCAAAGGATAAACATGCATTGTAGATTTAGGCTGGAGAAAGGATAATTGTGGCTACTGACTGAATGTACCAGTTAATTGGATTTGTAAACTCAAGGTCTATTATTAGATCTTGTAAGACTAATTGTAGAAAAAAAATCATGCACTTTAGGCATTATTTAGCCCAGTCTTGTACTACTATTTAGAGGATTCTCAAGTGAAGAAAGTACTAATTAATCCCACCTTTTAGCCATCTTATTTTTATATTGTTATTTCGCCATTCCTACATATTTTCCTACACATATCAACCTATTTCACAAGTGTCCCATCATTTTAGTGGTAAACCGGGGAGCCCAAGCCTGTACTGGAGCACCTTGGGTGCCCTAGTCCCACCTAGGGCACCCCAATCCATGTTCCACTTTCCCACTTTTTTTGGGGTCTTTCTAGCCTTTTTCATCCTTATCTTTTTCCTAGTCAACCATGTCGGGCTTAGTTATGAAATTAGAGCAAGAGAAACATATAAATATAAAGTTATGAGACCATAATGAGGGTCCTAGCATTACATACTGCTATCACTCCATCTAGAGTTGCATCCATTGCATCACTTGCATCCACATAGTGTCATGCATCAAGGCTAGTCGATCTGCATCAACACACACAACATAGGAGGAATATTATGTTCTATTTCATTGTTAGGTTGTGGAGCCCATTTTCTTGTGTGAAAGTATTGAAGACTGTACACTAAGTGTACTGTACACTTTCCACAGTTGTCTCACCGAGGCTTGGGGGTGTAGCCCTCGAGAAAAAAAATTGGCCTTGAGACGTGCCCAATATACCGTGAAATGTGCTTTTCTCATATGGGCGAGATTTTTGACCCATAGGTTTATGGGATAATTTTGGCCCATGGTTTTGATACCCACGGTTTTGTAAAAATGCTTAAGCAATTGTCTACTTATGTGGTTTTGTGCATGGTAGGTATCATGTAACATTACAGATGTGCCTGAATTCAGGTGTGAAGTTTGTAGAGTTTGTTGAGCACAACTCCAAATAGATCTAGGTATTGTATTAAGAGAGCAGTGGCTTGTAATAAAATATGAGCAAGTAATTCTTGGTGGATGTAGCCCAAATTGGGTGAACCATGTTAAATACTGTCTCTTTGTGTTGTACTATTTTATTCTACACTGTTATTTGAGATCTGTAATATTTTCTACATATTAGTTTCTACTGTTACGATTTTGTGAGGGATTGTTCCGCATATTTTATCCCTTATCCCCTAACATTCATGCACACATGTTATTACATTTTCTATAGTTATTATTGCTCACTACTTCACAAAGTGTGACTGGAAAAAGAGCACCTAGGGCACGACATGCACACACATACCAGAACTACATCCAGGTCTGAAATGTAGTGCAATGCTTAGTGATAAGACCACTAGTTCGGTGGCTGAGGTTAGTCTGACCTATTCATTTTCCATCTTTTATTTTTACGTTTTGATACTTCTTTGTCTTTTGTAAGTCACTCCCTCATCTTGTATTATTTCACACACTCGACACATTTCAGTAGATCCAGTGGGATAGATAAGGAGAATTTCAGGACACCTTGCGACATTACCGAAACTAGATTATGAGCATTTGCAAGGGCCAGTGCACCTATTCTACAGACTAGGGCACCCTGGGGAAATATTCTTGGGCACTATAGTCTATTAATATCCCCCAGATCTAACCTCTACAAGACCCCTGAGTGATTGTTTCTACTTAAAGGATCTACAATCAGACCTGCGACAGTCTCCAACAATCAGCTAAGTCCTTTCCTTTTACATCTTTGTACATTTAGGGTTTTATTTCATTTAGTATTATTATTTACAAATAAATATTTTTAACTTTCTTAGCATAGTTTACATCATTTTATTCCTCCTATATTAGATTAAATAGTTAGTTATACGGTCCATAGTATTAGATTTATTTTTAGTTAATCATTTTGGTGAACCCGACCGCTTTAACGTTTAGGATCCTTATTATTCTTCTATCATGGGTCAAGTATCTTTATCTGATTTACTTAAGAGACATCCCACTTGTCAGGTTTTTTTCCAAAAATCTCTAGACACCATGTATTTTGATGACAATATGCCACCACATGAATTAAGTTTTGTACTTCATAGTTTCTTTGTCGATCCTAGTCTTGATGAACCCGTATCTAATCAACCACTGTTAGACTCTATTCAAGCCTTACATACATTATTTCAAGATTAATTTCAAGCCTTGCATACATTCTTTCAAGATAAATTTGGAGCTACCGAATCCACCATTACATTCCTTAGATTTAAATCCAACAACTTAAGGATGCTTCATAATCACATGTTTGTTCTCCTTTTCCATCTCTTATTCAATATATATTCACTACATGTCATTTAGTTGAACCTAAAGTTGTCATATTGCATAAACCTATCATATTTGAGAAAAATAGTAAGCAACATGACATTCTTATAGAGCTTCTTAGTCATCAATTGCTCACCTTACCACCTACTCATTCCTATCCTCCTTATCAACTAAAAAAGTATCAAGATTGTCCATATTGCAATTATCATCGAATCAATGGACATAATGACCACAATTTCTACTCTTTACAATGTCGAGTCAAGAATATCGAGCACTAAGGATTTATTTCATTTACTGGAAAACATATTATTGCACATCCACATGGGCTCCTAAGTCTCTTTCTCCTTCTATCAGTCAAGATCCATCTAAACAAGCTCTTAGGACTACCAGTGAACCCCCTTCTCATATTTCTAAGGAAGTTCTAGACAATTCTCTTATTCGTTACATAAGTGATATTAAAAATCCCTCCCATGTGCATAGTGATGCTTCCCCTAGTTTAAAAAACACTTCACTCATTCCTGATGTCACTTCTTCTCTATCTAATGAGCATTAGGCTAGCGTCACTCCAAGAACTCCTAAGCAACCACCTATCATAGTTAGTTTGCAAACCCCTCCTATTAAGTCATCTCCTACATTACTAACTAAACCTAAACAGCCTCCCTTAATACTCCATGTAGTTGGGCCTCCTCTAAAATCTAAGCTCCAACCAATTAAGTTTTTCAAAATAACTAATCCTCTTCCTAGTGTTTATGATACATTTTCAATTTCACCGCCACCACTTAGCTCTACTAAAAACTTTGTCCAACAAGGTGCCACTGTGCGTAAACTTGGCCTTTGGTAGGTGACTCTTGTTAATCTACCCTCCTGATGACACACTCATATCCTTGGGGTTCTTATATCACTGGTGTGGGGTCTTTTACCCTAAAGAACCTCATTTCATCTTACATTCCTCCATTACATCCCCACCTATGCATACACACATATATAATACTTAAACACTCCTTACGCATAGTCAATTAAACGAAATCCCTCATGTTTCATCACCCCTATACATCATTTATTACATAGTACATGCGTTATCATACACTTGGGGGGCATAACATCCCACATTCCCCTCTAATATTGGCATACTCATAGCATACACATACTCATCCCACATTTTAGCCCCGTCATTACCCGATGATGCACTATTGTGCTTCGGTTCACACTTGACTGTTGAGGGATTACATTTAAACTGAACCTCCACACACTGCACCATAGGCACTACATATTACATTTCATCCTACATTGTGCTTCATACACGGTTCATTCTACAATTATTCCTACATTATACTAATCCTCATCTACACATTACATTCATTACGCTATCTACGCACTTAGTCACATTATACACTGCAATTTTTCATATCCTACATCTTCCATATACTACACTAGTTGTCATTACATATGAGTCTATTTTTACATTTCACCCCTACATTCTACATTTACACTAGGTTACATTATATCTAGGTCTATCTTTATATTGTATTACTACATATTCTATTTTCTATTTACACCTATCACCGCCTCTTACATATTACATAGTCTACACACCCTACATATCCTAAATTGCATGCTTCACATGACATATTTATACATCATCTATATTCTACATACTACGTTGGATTACATTTCATATGGGTCTAGATTTACATTTTATCATTAGGTATCCCATTTCTATATACAATTATTATTGCACTTCACACATTACACATCCTACACCAACCGCACATCCTACATTGCATTGCCCACACCGTGCATTTACATACCTTATTCATCACTTGGTCGTTTAAACTACGTTGTCTTCTACGCATTTTCATCACCACCCTATGAAACACATTATTTCCTCGGTCCATACTCGACTACCGAGAGTTTACTAATCAAATGAACCTTACATTCACCATCCAACATTTCCTCATGTGATATTTCCAGCATTGGTGACATATACCTTAGGTTAAATCGTCATCCATTTTAGCATCTTGTAGTGGTATACACCTTAGGTTACATCACCTCTACCTTATCATTCATCTCATAGTGACATACACCTTAGGGTAAATCATCACTCATTATATCATTTTGTAGTGGTATACACCTTAGGTTACATCACCACTCCCTCCTTTCATCTTGTACTAACATACGCTTTAGGCTAAATCGTCACCTATTTCTCTTCATCATATAATGATATACACTTACGGCTAAATCATCACTTAGCTATTCAATAAGTCGTGATATACGCTTCGGCTATAGGGTTCACGCACATCTCTCCACATGTCGTCTTTCACCACCATTACATATACACACTCATCGCAACATGCTAGACACAACCAATACTATTCGACCATTTCCCGATGACGCACTCTCATTTACGGTTCATTCTTAACTACTAAGGGGGAAAACAAAATGAACCTCATTACATACACTTCCATCCACTCAGGGGGCAAGCTGCTCCTACCATTCCATTTCATTCATCCACAACATATTGCATTGTCTTGGGGGCATTTACTCTTTCTTGCTAGTGTTTTACATCATCACTTTACTACACATGTTAGAATGATTTCTTATATGTCATTATCATACACACATACACATTCACGCCTTTGGTTAGTGTGATCAAAGACACGGGACTCTATACGCGACATGGATGCTTTCCTTCTACCCTTCCTATACCGGTCGTTGGGGGCATCCACATTCATTTTATCCAAGTGTTATTGTTTCATTTTATACTTAGCATCTTATATTACTTTCTCATACACGCTTTGACATATTGGTTATCACTCTAACATGTTAATGGGTGTTTCATGTGCAACACTTGTTTTACAAGATTACATATTTCCATAACTACTTCTTTGTTCCTACTTGTGTGCTTTGTTTTCCATTATATGTGGGCTTTGCCCTTTTCTTGTGTGCACAATTGTTTGTTGTTTCCGTCCATGACGGCCTTGTGTGTCTTGCGACATCGTGAGTGATGTACCATGTTTGCAACCTGATTTTTATGGTTTACTTGTTTTCTTGCATGTTTACACTATTTTGTTTCATAGTTGCTACATTGTATGCATATTTTACACTTCTCTTATTGCATGCTTGTCTTTTTTAACTAACACTTGTTCTAGATAGCCATCCTATTTTGTGTGTGCCTTGGTATCTACCAAACACTTTCCCTTCCCCCTTGCAAGGAAGAGTTCTACAGGTCAGAGTGCGGTGGGTCCTCTTTTGGGGTCGCATTCTCCTTTCCACGACATCGCATGTGCCCCCAAAGAGGGGGGGAATCAGTGAGGGTTTAACCTACTAACACAACATATTTACACCAGTTCGATACAATGCACTTTCCTCCCTTGGCATTGTGGGTTTACATACAAGTGAGTTAAGACAATTCTACAAACTCCATACACAACAACCTCTGTACGACATGTTGTCCTTCAGCATTTCTGCGGAGTAGTTATAGGCTTGGTGGTTATAATGGGTGTGCCTCTCTACACTACTTCATCCAGTGGCGTTGGATCACCCAAAAAACCAGAACAATACAGATATCTCTTCACACATTTCAGCAGAAGCGGTTAAAGGTTGGAGGACACAAAGCATTTCCTCCTTATACTTATTCAGCTAGGGTGGCGTGAGATCACCCAAAAAAACTCGTGACAGTACATGATATCCTTCTACAACCTTTTTCTCAACATGGATCAAGTGCACATGTTCCATTTACACTTTTATTTTCATGTATTTTACATTTACGTACTTTACACATTTCTATACACATGTGTCTTTTATACAATATTTTTACATACATACATATTTGAATACTCAATCTTTTTCTCCTTACAGGTCTGGCCGTATGAGAAATAAGTAGTCAATTTGGGGGAAACAACATCAACAACAACGAAAATGACAAAAAACAACACACCGCGATGACACTTGCCTTTACTAACCATGTAGGTGCACCACACACCGCAACAACTACACACGCGTTCCACCTTAGGTTCACTCTCATCTCTTTTTATGAGAATTTTTCATCTTTAGAATCCACACTCCTCCACTTTTTTTTTGTTTTTTTCATTCCTCGATTAAGTCTAGTCCATTGGCACGTATTCTTCTACAGTCTACATGGATATCAGGTATGCATCCCTATTTACTTTATGTTATTGAGCGCTCCACTCACCAACATAAAGTAGGGGCAAAATATAGACACAAAATCATGCACTTTAGGCATTATTTAGCCCGGTATTGTACTAGTATTTAGAGGGTTCTCAAGTGAGGAAAGTACTAATTAATCCCACCTTTTAGCCATTTTATTTTTATATTTTTATTTTTCCATTCCCACATATTTTCCTACACACATCCACCTATTTCACAACTAACTCATCATTTTAGACTAAATTGAGGTGCCCAAGCCTGTACTGGGGCACCTTGATGTATGTCCCACTTTCCCGCTTCTTTTTGGGGTCTTTCTAGTCGTTTTTCATCCTTATCTTTTTCCTAGTCAACCATATCGGGCTTAATTATAAAATTGGAGAAATAAAACCTTATAAATATAAAGTTATGATACCATATTGAGGGTCCTAGCGTCACATACTACTATCACTCCATCTAGAGATACATCCATTGCATCACTTGCATTCACATAGTTATGCATAAAGGCTAGAAGATCTATATCAACACACAACATAGTGGGAGGATTTTGTTATATTTTATGCACACATGTTACTACATTTTTTATAGTTATTATTGCTCGCTACTTCACAAAGTACAACTGACACAAGAGAACCTAGGGCACGACATGTACACACACACTAAAACTACATCTAGGTCCGAAATGTAGTGTAGTGCTCAGTGATAAGACCACTAGTTTGACGGATGAGGTCAGTTTGACCCATTCATTTTACATATTTTATTTGTAGGGTTTTGATAATTCTTTGTCTTTTTCAAGTTATTCCCTCGTCTTGGAGTATTTCACACACTCGGTGTAGTTTGGTAGATCCAATGTGATAGATAGAGAAAAAATTAGGACACCTTGTGACACTACTAAAACCAGATTCCTAACATTTGCAGAGACCAGGGTGCTTATTCTACAGACCAGAGCACCCCGGGGTGCCCTAGTACCTTCCTAACCGTCTATTTATATCCCCCAGATCTTACCTTTGCAGGACCCTCGAGTGATCATTTCTACTTCCAAGATCTACAATCAGACCTATGACAACCTGCGACAGTATCCAACAATCAGCTAAGTCTTGTCCTTTTAATTATTTTCACATTTAGGGTTTTATTTCATTTAGAATAATTATTTACAAATAAATATTTTAAACTTTCTTAGCATAGTTTACAACATTTTAGTCCTCCTATATTAGATTAACTAGTTAGCTATACTTTCCATAGTATTAGATTTATTTTTAGTTAATCATTTTGGTGAACTCGGCCGCTTTCACGCTTAGGATCCTTATTCTTCTTCTATCATGAGTCGAGTCTCTTTATATGATTTACTTAAGATACATCCCACTTGTCAGGCTATTTTCCAAAAATCTCTAGACACCACGTATTTTTTATGAAAATACACCACCACACAAATTGAGTTTTGTACTTCATAGTTTCTTTGTTGATCCTAGTCTTGATGAACCCATATCTAATCAACCAATTTTAGACTTGATTCAAGCCTTACATACATTATTTCAAGATTAATTTCAAGCCTTGCATACATTCTTTTAAGATAAATTTTCAGCCACCAAATCCACCATTACATCCCTTAGATTTGAAATCCAACAACTTAAGGATGCTTCACAATCTCATGTTTGTTCTCCTTCGCCATCTCATATTCAATCTATGTTCACTAAATGTCATTTAGTTGAGTGTCAAGAGGTCCCATTTCCTAAACCTCTCATATTTGAGAATACTACTAAGTAACATGACATTCTTATAGAGCTTCTTAGTCATCAATTGCTCACCTTACTGCCTACTCATTACTATCCTCCTTATCAACTAAAAAATTATCAAGTTCGTCCATATTGCAATTATCATCGAATCAATGGACATAATGACCATGATTTCTACTCTTTACAATGTTGACTCAAACATCTCGAGTGCCAAGGCTTTATTTCATTCACTGGAAAAAATCCTATTGAACACCCACCTACAAATACTACACCCACATGGGGTCCTAAGTCTTTTTCTCCTTCGGTTAGTCAAGATCCATCTAAATAAGCTCCTGCGGCTACTAGTGACCCTCCTTCTCATCTTTCTAAGGAAGTTCTAGATGATTCTCTTATACGTTACATAAATGATATTTAAAATCCCTTACATGTGCATAATGATGCTTCTCCTAGTCAAACAAACACTTTGCTCATTCCCGATGTTACTTCTTCTCTATCTAATCAACATCATGCTAGCATCACTCCAACAAATCCTAAGCAACCACCTATATTAGTTAGTTCACAAACCCCTCCTGTTAATTCATCTCCTACATTACAAACTAAACCTAAAAAATCTCCCTTGAGACTCCATGCAGCTAGGTATCCTCTAAAATCTAAGCTCCAATAAATTAAGTTTTTCAAAACAACTAATCCTCCTTGTGTTTATGATACATTTTCACTTTCACTGCCACCACTTAGTTCTACTACAAAAATTTTCCAGCAAGGTCCCACCACGCATAAACTTGGCCTTTGATAGGTGAATCTTGTTAATCTACCCTCTTGATGACACTCTCATATCCTTGGGGGTCTTATATGACTGTTGCGCGGTCTTTTACCATAAATAACCTCATTTCATCATACATTCCTCCATTACATACCCACCTATACATACACACATCTATAATACTTTAACACTCCTTACGCATAATCAAGTAAATGAAATCCCTCATGTTTTATCACCCCTATACATCATTTATTACATAGTACACACGTTATCATACACTTAGGGGGAATAACATCGAACATTCCCCCCTAATATTAACATCCACACATATTTTACTTTTTCATTTTCATACATCAATCTTATAGCATATGCATACTCATCCCACATTTTAGCACCTTCATTACCCAATGACACGCTATTGTGCTTTGGTTCACACTTGACTATTAAGGGATTACCATTACACTGAATCTCCACACACTGCACCATAGGCACTACATATTACATTTCATCCTACATTGCGAGTCATACACCTTTCATTCAACACTTATTCCTACATTATACTAATCATCATCTATGCATTAAATTCTTTACACTATATATGCACTTAGTCACATTATATACTGCACATTTTCATATCCTACATCTTCCACATACTACACTAGTCGTCATTACATATGAGTTTAGTTTTACATTTCATCCCTACATTCTACATTTACACTAGGTTACATTATATCTGGGTCTATCTTTATATTGTATTACTACATATTCTATTTTCTATTTACACCTATCACCGCCTCTTACATATTACATAGTCTACACACCCTACATATCCTAAATTGCATGTTTCACATGGCATATTTATACATCATCTATATTCTACATACTACGTTGGATTACATTTCATATGGGTCTAGATTTACATTTTATCATTAGGTATCCCATTTCTATATACAACTATTATTGCACTTCACACATTACACATCCTACACCAACCACACATCCTACATTGCATTGCCCACACTGTGCATTTACATACCCTATTAATCACTTGGTCATTTATACTACGTTCTCTTCTACGTGCTATCATAACCATCCTATGACACACACTAGTTCCTTGGTCCATACTCGAATGCCGAGGGTTTACTAATCAAATGGACCTTACATTCACCATGTGACATTTCCAGTATTGGTGACATACACCTCAGGTTACATGGTCACCTATTCTAGCATCTTGTAGTGGTATACACCTTAGGTTACATCACCACTACCTTATCATTCATCTCGTAGTGACATACACCTTAGGGTAAATCGTCACCCATTTTATCATTTTGTAGTGGTATACACCTTAGGTTACATCACCACTCCCTCCTTTCATCTTGTAGTGACATACACTTTAGGCTAAATCATCACATATGTAACATCTCTGACATGACTATTACTGTGATGACTTCCACTCTTGATGATGCAAATGTTGACATGTGATTTGTCTTGAGAAGGTGTACTCTTATGAATTTTGAAAATCATGTTTGCAATGGATAATTAACCATCTGTTGGTTAGGTTCATTCTATTGTGATTTTGTGTTTGTTTGATAATGAGGCCATTCATCTCTTTGTTCAACTTAAATTCACTTTTAAAGATGATGAACTTGTATTGTTGTTGTTATAACTTATTTTGTGTAAACAACAACACCTTGGATCAATTCCATTAATCCAATGTATGCTTCAGTTCTTCTTACTTTTTTTGTCTTGTTGTCTTGGCATTCTGAAAAGAAAGATGAAGCTGGACTAGGCCTTGATTTGGTTATAGTTGTGAAGGACCCTTCTTTCGAGATCCCTTCTTAGCATCAGGATTTTAATGATAGGCCTGAGTTTTCTTACTATTGTTAAGGCGCTAAGTGGCGTATAGGGACATTGGACCTAATAATAAAAATCTAAGGTTGATACCCTAGCCTAAGGGTAAATCTAACCTACATTGGGGTGTTCTATGTTTATTGAGTTGGAATGTAACCTAAGGTAACTATAGACTTACCTAAGAACCTAGGTACATTTTCTAACCTAATGTTGATCTAACCGAAGGGGTACCTTTGGAATACAGTGAACTTTGCATTGTTGGTGGCATCAGTTTTCATGACATTAAATGGAATTGATTTTGGTTTTGTTATGAAGGACTACCAACTTTGGCAGAAGCACAAGAAGTTTGGGGAATTCTTAGTTGACATCACCACCAAGTTAAGTTTCATACAAAATTTGAAAATAGACATCACCAAATATAGATGGCGGTGGCATGGAGAATTATGAGGGAACTGGTTGTCCTTCACATTTAATGACTTCATTTTTGGTGAAGAAACCACCTAGGAAAAATGTAAGGCAGGTTTTTGGCATGGTTGTTTGGGTCTTTTAGTTCATTTCGAGCTTTGGCTATGCATGGGGTTTTTTCGGTTCTTTGAACTACTAGTTTTATTTTGGGTATTACTATTATTTTTGCATTCTTGAGCTATTTTAGACTCTATGGAAGTTATAAGAAGAAGCGGAAGAGTTGAGGTGGGTTGATGTTGCGCGGAGAAGAGGAGACTGTTAGATTTCGGCTTGAAAATATTATGTAAATTAGGAAGAATCTCTATCAGGCATGATAGTCTCTACTCATCAAATAGTTTTCATTTTATTTAAGTGATTCATAAAAACAACTTTACTCTGCTTGGGATGATCAGGTTTTGTTTTCATATTGAGTTGATCTCTTTCTGTTGTGAATCTAATATTTTTTTTAGAATGAGAATCAACCTTGTCTAATGTTGTAAGGGTTCGATGTGTTGAAATAGTTTTAACTCTGTTGGTTGGATATTTTGTCATGCCAAAATATGAGGTTCAACCACAGTACATGGGATTAAATCCCTCCTCAAAGACAGGTGAGGCTTCCTGTTTATTACTAATCTAAAACACAACAAAAATAATATGTACAGTATTCACACTAATCTAACCATTGGGGTTGGGATAGAATCCCAAAATCCATATCCATAATAGGTGAAGATATTGCTCTTTCGAAATGAAATGGATCGGAAAGGAAATTACTATTATGGAAGAAATACAATGGAAAGGAAACGAGAGGAACATATTTTCTTTCGAGTAAACACAAAGCACAAAATAATCATACGAGCTTTAGATAACAAATGTAATGTTTGAAATGATTAGAACAATCAAGATGCTAAACAAAGAATAGCTTAAGATTATGAACATAAGAACAATATCTTAAGAAAGATACATCTCACAACACAAAGTTTGCAAAATAGCATCAGTTTCTATTCCTCAAATGATTAAAAGAAAACACAAAGTTTTTCTTCTTCACAATAGATCTCAATATTCCAAAAATCTCAACCCTTTGGAATGCATAAGTGTCCCTTATTTATAATAAAAGGAGTTGAGAGAAAATAGGATAAATCCTAGAAAATAGTCTTTTTAATGAGAGTCCTACTTTGCTTGACTCTCACGCAGGAGACCAAGTCAAAATTTGCTTCCTATGTGACGAAACAAAAATGAAAAAGACATGTCAATTTCAGGATTGAAATGACATGCAACATTGTGCCTATTCTATTTCATCATCTTTGTCTTCCTCCAACAAAGCCTGCTTGTCCCAAAATTCTTGGAACTTTTGGATTATACCCTGCATCTCATTTTCATTAGGCACGGTGGAATGATCACTCAGAACTTCACATGTTTCCTGAGTATCACTAGCATTGCCAGGAAGATTTTTCAGTCTCTTGTTGAGTTTCCTCAGGGTTTCCAAAGAATGTTCAATTTTCACAAACCTGTCAATGATTTCCAGGCCGAATCCATAAGTTGGGTCATGCTGAATTGATTCTTGGATCTACTTGTAAAGATCATCAACAGGCAGAATAACAGAGCAACACCTTAGCACAGATCTTGACTAGCTCTTCTTCTATATCATTCATGCCATCGAATAATTGATCTCTTGATTCCCTCAATTTGCTGCAAGCTTCATTGAGAATCTTTATTCTGAATCTAATGACTTTGGCTAGTTGAAAATGTTTGTCCCCATGTGGAATGATGCCTTCTTCGACCAAGATGCAGGATGAAACCTATTTCAGTGTTTGGAGAGCTACAAAGGTTAACTCTAGGTTCCCTACCTCTGCTAAAAATTCATCATCCATTTTCTCTCCATCCTTCTTTATATCCTCTAAGGATTTGTAGACTTCCACGGTGTCCTCGATGACTTCTTTTCCTTGCAGGAGCAGCCTTTGGACCCATTCATCGACCGTTCTCCCCTTCTCATTAATCTTCTCAATCATGGGTACTGATGAGAAATCTAACCTGATAGGAGTAGAGGATGATGGTGTTGACTCTAGAGGCTTTGAGAGCTTGAGTAGTACTTTTTTTAGTTGTACTTTCTCTTTTAACTCATCTCTGTTTGCCTTAGTTTCCTTTAGCTTCTGGCACAACACATTCATGACATCTTGAGTGTCCTGCTATGCTCCCTCCATTGTTACTTTCCCTAGAGCCACCCTTGTGATTTGATAATATGTGACCATTATATCATCCTTAGTTTTATCAGCCATGGGAGTAGCAATTTCTACAAATTTATGCCCCGAGGCATCCACTGAAATCCTTGAAATTGTTCTGGGTTTCTTGGCCGACTTGGTAGGAGTGACCTTGAGGGAACTGAAATCAAAGGCTGGTAATGGAACTACCACCTTCCTCTTCTTCAGAGTCTGATCTACAAACCATTGAGGCGTATTTGAAGAAGTTTCTCCCATTGTAGGTGTTACGGTCACATCTTAGGTGGAGGAAGGTTAGCTTGTGGAGTGGTGACCACTGCAAGTGTAGCATATGTGGTAATGGATTTAGGGAATGAAGGTGCAAAAGGAGGAGGCATGTCCATGGTTAACTGGGGTCCAGTGGGGAGAGGTGAGAGGCCAGAGAAGATACTAGCCATGGTTGACGAACTTGGTGAAGAAATCTGAGGTAAGGAAGGTTGAATGGGAGGAGGCAAGGATTCTAAAATTAGAGCTTGAGTGACAAGAGGAATACTTACCTCTGATGAACTGTCAACCAAAAGAGGAATGGAAGGTTAAACAATCTCTTCTCCTGAAGGATTATTTCCTTGTTCTGGTTGTGGAGGTGAATCAAGAACTTCAACTATTTGTGGGAGAGTGGCCACTGGTGCAGTTACTTGATCTTCTCCCTTTCTGACAAACTTAACCTTTATTGGCCTCTTGGAAGGGTTCTTATCCTTTTCCTTTTTTCCCTTGGAGGGTCCCACTTCCAAAGTATCTAGTTTTGAAAAAATCCCTTCTTTATAACTCATTCCCCAAGAAATGAGCCACGCCTTAGTACAGGCAAGAATTTGAGCAGCTCTCCTCACAATAGAAGCTTTCTCAGTGATGGACCAATCAATGGATGGGAATACATATCGGTCTTCATTTGACCCATCATATGAGGTGTCAAGGACACTCTCGTTATCCATGGTGCCTTCTGGGATGTCAGATAAATCCAACATTTGGATTTCTTATATTGTCAACCTGTTATTGTCCTTTCTTCGGATGACAACCTCATCCCGAAGATCAACCCAAATATCTTCTATGTTGGGAACATGTAGATATAAAGTCCCGTATGATTTAAGGACTCCTCGAAAATCAAATCCATCTTTGTGCTTCATGTGCTTCTTCAACTTGTCCTAAAGCTCGTGCACCACATTCTTAGCTTTAACCACTGTCAAGCATGTGTACCTTCCGATGGAAATAGGGAAGGATATAGAAGCCTTGTGTTTACTCTGTTGGAATTTGTGGAAATCCAACAATTATCTTACCAAATTCATTAGGATCAGCTTATCACCTGGGAATCTAGGCAATTGGAAAGGATCACCCAGGTACATGACCACCTGAAGGTATGTGAGCTTCTTGAACTGCAAGAAGACATAAACCCATTTTAATACTTTGGCCCATGCTTCATCAAAGACTCTTATTTTCCTTAGATCAGGGTTCATCCTGCAGATATTTTCATAAAAGAAAGCATCATTCACTCTTCTGAATTGATCCTCAAAACCCTTCATTGTCAGCTGAGGGAAGTACCGATATATGTGTTCTATTACTCTATATCCTTTTGCATCCAACCCTAGATAATTTCTCATGCTGGCTACTGCATAGGTGACATATGATGACATATAGAATTTGCCAATAGTCAAGACTGTCTTCATCTGGGAATCAATCTCATCACTTATAAGAATGCTCCAATCGATCCCTTGTTCATTCTTCTTTATAATGACCATAAATTGATACATCCACCCTTGGAAGTCTCTTGACTCAGGGAGTCCAAATACTCAACTCAATAGGGTGATGATGTCACTGATTTCAAGGATGAAATCACTCCTGGGGAAAAACTTGGGAAACCTTGAGATAGCTGGCTTGGCCTTGATCAAGAACTTTTTATTCACATGCCTGATGCATTCTTCTTGATCTTTGTCCCAGGATTTCTGTGCTGAATTAAGATCTACATCGACATATTCTTGAAAGTTGGGTAATCTTAAAAGGTCATCAAATTAACCTCTGTCTAATTTCATTATGACTTCTCTTGCTTGATTTTTCACTGAGCGAGAATCTGAGTCATAATTGGAAGCACATGCCAAAATGAACTTGGGGCATTGAGAAGACATTGGTAATACTGCTATAAGAGGGAGGCCACAATTGGTTATTGACTTCATCCAGAAACTCTGAGAATAATCCTTGGTTCTATTCCAAAAGTCTTCCATGTCAATGTTACCAAGCTCTGTATCTCGAATGTCATAATTGTAATCTATGTAGGAGGGGGATTCCATTTTTCGATACTTGTATTTCATCTTTCCTGACCTATCTGACTTATCCTTGGATGATCCAAGATCTGACATGAGAAGTCCTGAAGAAAGAATGCCTAGAAAACTCTTGTTTGAACAATCGAACTTGGAAGCTTGCTAAGCAACCCCACAGACCCGCCACATTCTCCAGACTTTAGAACTTGCAAAGCACCTGATGAAACCCGACACACTAGAATGTATGTCGGAAATAAGGTCTTGTCAGACACTTCACAAAACCTGATAGACTGCAGAGAGTGTCGGAACTTAGTAGATGTCAGACACCTTGTAAACCCTGGTATACTGGTGGAATTCAGAAGATGTTGATCACTTTGCAAGACCTGACACAAAGCGGAGATCAGAGGATGTCGAAAACTTAGAAAAACCTGATACATTGCAAAGTGTATGTCGGAGGTTGCTAGATGTCTGACACTTGGAACAACCTGATAGAAGGGTGGAACTTAGAGATTGTTAAGCACTCGATGAAGCCTGACAAATGACAAAAGCAAGAAGATGTTGAACACCCTGTAAAACCCGAAACAAAGGAATTGGGTTTTTGAGGTGTTAGGACATGCAAAATTCCCGCCATTTCACTAGTTAGGAATTTTAAATTTTTTCAATAATTAACAGGGTATATTCCATGGGATAAAATAAAGAAACACCCTAGGGGTGAATTCCAAACAAGAAATTTCATTTGAATACAACATAAAATGAAGAAAACAATCTAAAACCCTAAACCTAGAGGAAAAATAGGAAAGGAAGGAGAACACCAAAAGAATATCTCAAATACAAATCCAAAAGACTTCAAATCGGAAAGAAAAGTAAAATACCTTCAGTAATCTTGAAAAATAATCGAAAATGGAAAACGAAATTGATCAAGAAGGTCAATCAGGTTTGGAGGTTGCAGGCACAAGTATGAAAAATCCACACAGCAAAAGTACAACAGGTAAAAATGACATGTAAAATTGAACTATTTATAAATTCCTCACATTTATTACACTTCACCTAACACATGTGCCAACTACCTGACAACTCGGCATTAATGCCATGTCATCATGCTTGGAGTGCCCGAAAACCTGATACAAAGGATTAGCTATCAATTCGGGTTTCAGGTTTCGGGAAACAGGCAACATGAGGCATGAGATGTTTAGATGCTCCAAGGTTTTGAAAACCTAACACAAAGGAACATATCAGGTTTTGGGTTTCGGAAGTTAAGTGACATGTAGCATGATTTTTGCAAATCATGTTCCAATGTTCGTGAGTTCCAAAAACCCAACAGACTGACTTGTTTTGGGTTTCGGGTTTCGGGAAACAATTTGCATGAAGCATGTAGAAAATATGTTTTCATGTTGTTGAAACCCGAAAACCTGAAAATCTCCTCAAAAGGGCATTTTAGGAGATTTTTCCAAAAAAAATCTATGGTTATCTTAAGTTTAGCTAGAATCACTAAAATGAGATAACAAACTCTTGGATGGGTTTTTTTTTGTGTATTCATTTTGATAGTTTAAGTTGTTATTCCTTTGTTCTTTTGTGGGAGCTTATGTTGATGGTTTACGGTTTCAAATTCATTTTGACTATGTGATCTATTGTTGATAGTTGAAGTTGTTGAAGCTCTGTTTGGGTTATTTAACTTGTGATCTACTTGGCTGTTTAAAATTATGGAACAGGTTCGTGTAATTCTGTTTCACTTCTGTGAAAACACTTCTAGGTATTACCCAATAATGTACTAACTAACGCACTGTATTTCTTCAGATAATTTGGGAATCTATCCTTTACAGTTCTGAACATGTTCCTTGAAGGATTGTTGGAACACATTAAAATGAAAAACATGAAAGGATTCTTATTCTGAGTGTGATTTGGTTTATGGATTTTACTTTAATGGGTTTCGTGGTAAGTGTTGTTTCACTGATTGTTATCAAATCATTTTCTGTGAAAAAGGAAATCTCTGAGTGATTTCCACAAGGAACAAATGTTGTAGTGATTTATTTTTAGGCACAGTTATAAGGAATAATGTTCACTAGGTTTCATCTCTTGTTGATCTTAGAATAACTTATGAACTATTACTATTGGTTTCTTTCATGGGTAAAATCCTTTGTGATCTTGGAACAGTAACATGGTAGTGTTCTTGACTTGAAATTTTGTTAATTCATCCACTTTTTGATAGTAGTAAACAACTGTTCAGTTTATGGGAGGTGTTAGTTCAGTCCTCCTTATTTATGTTACCGTCTTGTCTTGTGTGATTATATCAACACTTATGTTTCAGTCTTGTATTATGGGAAGTCTTCAAGAACTTTTGTTTCAGTCTTATCTTACGTGAAGACACTTTTACTTCATTTCAGGTTTTTCGATTTTGTTATTTCTTCCCTTTGGATGGTTTAGAGATGTGGTTAAACTTCTCTTCTATTTGCGACATACTTTATCATTCCTATGACTCAGGAAGATGGGATATTTCATGCTAAGGTAGTTATAGCTTCCATCTTGATTAGTATGATGTGTTGAAGAGTTTTACTATTCGTTCTTCATTTTTATGGGTCATTGTTTAATCGACTGGGACCTAATCTGCTATCTGTTTAGAATTTGGTGTGACACCTTAGGAGTGGCTATGAAAATTTGGTTGATTGGATCTTGTGAACCTCATATGGTTAATCTTGGGGAAATGGAAGTGGTTTTCCTTCCTCTCCTCCTTTCTTATCAACTTTTGTCTCATCTTGAGAAGATGTTGTCTTTATCTAGTCTGTATTGTACACTATTTCTTGGCTATCTGGTTGGTATGGTTTTTGAAACATTGCTAGGAAGTTCAGCTATAGCTGATTTTTTTGGATGAAACATGTTTATTGGATAAAGTACCTGGAGGGTTTGACTTGACTGTTTGAAGTTAAAATTACTCTAAATTATCTCCTTCTATGTTATTATATGCTAATGTAGAATCATTTTAGGGATGGAATGAAACTTCATTTGACTGTTGTAAGTTCTTATTCCCTGTTTGGGCATGTTGTTAGTGTTCATGACTTAACTGTTATAGAATCCTAATGTTGTAAGAATTTAGCTACTCAGCTATGAGGCTTAGTGTAAGTTAGGATGGTTGAAGAATCCTAAACTACATCTTATCTTATATCATTGATTTTGTGGCATCTTAGAATTATGATGAATTTTATGAACAAGAAATGCATGATGGAGAATATTTTAGAATGAATTAATGATTATCTATGCCTAAAGGATAGGGAGAAAAGTTATCTTCTTCTATTTAAAAGGTTTCATTAAATGAGTGACCTTGTAAGGTAATAAGGTAAGGAAACATTAGAAGAGTTTAATTGATGCATTCTTTTCAAAAATATTGTTCTTTACATTCTTTTATTAAGGATAATGGCATAAATAATTTATGTGGTTAGGTTCTAGGAATTAACCTTACTCATCTTTTGGAAATATCTCTTTTGATCTCCTTCTTTGATTTGAGAGTTGTAATTTATTTTGGTAATAATTTTTTGTATTGCTTGGGACTGTTCCTAAAATAGTAGAGTTATTTTTATGGAGCAGTTAGTTAAAAGCACATCATTTTTAATGTATAGTGTTTATCATGCTCAGTTCAATGAATTGACCCGTGCTAGCAATTTTTGCAGATGGACTTCGTAAGTGAGGAAAGGAGAAAATATATTTTAGGATGTTACTTTTGTTTACCAAAGAGACTGGATCTTTTATGATGAAATATAAATCATTATTGAAATGTAATTATTGGAAAGTAAATTTGTATATCTTTTTTAATTGACCTTATTGATGTTGTTTGACACTAAAAATGTCTGAAGTGTTTTGACTTATAATGTATGAATCCCACTTTGAGAATGAAACAATTGTGGGTTTGTTTGATCTTGATGTGTGGTCTTTGTGAGTATTTTGTGAATGGAAATGATAAGCTTATCTCTAATTGTTTTCATATATAAGTAATAAACCCTCTCGGGTTGATATAAGAGTAATTAGAGGTTAAGGGACCTAGATAAACTACCCCCTTATTTAATGTAACTTATTTAAGTTGGCATTCATGATTAGAAATTCAATTAAATCACTATGAATTTACTAAAACAATGTTAGTGGGTAAATGAAACCATGATGATAACTTGTAAAATGTTAAGGGGTTATAATTGAACCTTAATTCTTGATAAGTAAAGGGAAGGCAACTAATATGCAATGATAAGAAATTTGTTTTAAGACCTTTTGGGAATTAAATCCTAATGTATCTTGGATAGAGGAAGGTGTGCTTCCTCTTGATTAATTCCTTAATTTGAATAAAACCAATGAAAAGAAAATATATAGGAGTAGACTTCATTCCCATGAGTTCTATTATAAATAGATCTGATTCAGAACTTAAACAAGTTAAGACTTGGATAAGTTAATTAAGTTAACATCATTGTTGGTATGTTGAATTTGTTTTTGATACTGAATTATAAATTAGAATGTTAATGGATGAAAAAAAAATCTTAGGAAAAGGTTTGGATGCAGATGTATCTGCATAGCAATTCCAATTTCAATTTTTGCTTGTAACCCTAATGGATAATGAACCTAGTTGTTTAGTAGGGCTACTGTAATTAACCCTTAATAAGGAAAATTATTAAGTCATTAACTTCTTCTTGGGTATGTACATCTAGACGAGGTGAACTCAGTCGAATGTTGGCACATGCCAACTACGGTACAGTACCTTCGTGAAGACTTGGGTCTTCATGAGGATACTGTGTTGCACATGACATGTTGCAACACCCTTCAGAGTTTAATCATCTAGATCTACATAAACTTGGACTTGATCATAGTTATGCCCTAGGTTAAGTTAGAAGCATGATCTAGTGTCGGGGGAAACTCATGATGACTTAGGATAACTAGACACACATAATCGACTTAGGTCGATTGAGTATGTCTATGTACCCTTAGTCACCGTGAGTAACCCTCTACACTAAACTATGTTGATAACCTTGGTTAGGGTTAAACCTTGAACAAGTGGACTGACAGGAGTCAGTGAAGACCATTCTAGATAACAGATGAAGTGGGGTGAAGGATGTATTCGTTTGATGAGTATGTCATCTAGGAATATAAACATGAATAGTATGTTGAAAATCTTTGGCCAAAGTATCGCAAGCTGTTGGTTGCGTTGTCCTATGTCACCTAGTTTAAGAAGTAAGATTTCAGATGAATATTGGTAACAAATATTCAGATAGGCCTCTTAAACAGAACACTTAATACCCTAAAAAGGGTAAGAGAACCAAGTATACTTAGTATACAAATCATTAAGTTAACATGAGAGATTGGTATGATACCGAGTCATGAAATGAGAGATCGGTGTTCCACCGAGTCATTTACAGCTGCATATGGTTTTCTGTTATGGGATTGATTGGCTTGGAATGTGTGTTCTAAATTATGATTATTTAGAACAGAGAACATTATGCAAAAAAAAAATCCCTTGTTTCTAAAGTCTTAAAATGGGAATGTTACATCTTGGTATCAGAGCTGAAGGTTGCAGCTCTTGGACCTATTGTGTCCATAATCTGATAAAAGCTTAAATTTTCTTGTTAACAAAAAATGGTTAGAATGAGAGGAAATGTTGCAAACAACCCACCACCTGGTGGAGAAGCAGCTACTTCCCAAAAACTCGATGAGATCCTTGCTTCCCTGTTGGACACAAGAGATCATTTAGTTGTACTTGAACAACAAGTAATGGGAAATGACAAGGAGGAAGAAGATGTTGGTAATAACAATCAGCCACCTCCTGTGGACAATGCCAATGTTGGAAATTTGGGTGTTGATAACAATAATGTAGCCAATGCTAATGTAAATGCACCTAATCATCCTGAGAATAAAAAGGCAAGATTGGCAGCTGAACTCAC
Organism: Taxus chinensis; assembly: GCA_019776745.2. Taxonomy (NCBI): domain Eukaryota; kingdom Viridiplantae; phylum Streptophyta; class Pinopsida; order Cupressales; family Taxaceae; genus Taxus; species Taxus chinensis. The sequence goes on from CM034151.1 coordinate 94,961,395, forward strand.
TAATGACATAAAAAGGATAAGTCCACCCAAGTTTGATGGCACTACACTGGGAGATGGAGCTGAGAATTGGCTCAGCAAAATGGAGAAGTACTTTGCAATAAGGAACTTCTCTGAGGAAACAAAAGTAATATGGGGAGCTTATCAACTTTCCCATGAGGCATATTCTTGGTGGGACAACCGTAAGGCTGAGTTAAACATTGATGAAACAAACATCACTTGGGATCAATTTAAAAATTATTTTAGGCAATGATGGCTGCCACAACTTTACTATGATCAGAAAATGACTGAATTTCAGAACTTAGCTCAAGGAAAATTAACTGTAATAGAGTACTGGGAGAGGTTTACTAAACTCCTTAAGTATGTACCTCAGTATCAAACTGACAAGAAGTTCAGGATACAAAAATTTATCATGGGATTAAATCCCATTATAGGTGGTGAAGTGGATGTTCATAACCCAACCACTATGGAAGGGGTTGTTAAAAAATCCATAAGGTAGGAGCGGAAATTGAAAGCGATCTCTGATCATAAAGAAGAAATCAGAAAGAAAGTTCCAAATTCTTCTTCATCCCTTGCACCCAAAAGTTGGCCATGGAAGAAATTTGGTATGAAAAACTAATGTTGATGATAATAACAAGAAAACTACAGCAAATAAACCTTGCTGCTAATGTACGAAACAACTTTGTCAAGAACAATAACAACGGACAAAGTCCTATGGGGGTCAGAATGATAACTCTAAGGCTGGAAATAAATTTGAGCCTAAGAAAGGACCTGTAGGAGGCTATTACAATTGTGGCAAGGATCATTATGCAAATCAATGTCCTTTGAGAAGGATGAAAAAAATCAGCATCATAAGATACACGCTGCGGTAGCTGACAAATAGGTTGAAAAGCAAGTTACACCCATAGAAGTTCCAGGTAAGTTATTTGGTATACCTGTAACTATACTTTTTGATACTGGAGCTACTGAATGCTTTATTTCTACTAAATTAGCTTCAAAATTAAAAATAAAGATTGAAAAATGGATAAATCATGGGTTGTACATTATGGAAATAATGTTGTTCACACAATTAGTATGTGTCTTTTTGGAGCAGTCCTTGACTTACCTAGTTTTTCCATGGAAGTTGACCTTTATGTTGCTCCTTTGGGGTCTTATGATGTAATCATAGGTGTTAACTAGATAGAAAACATAAGGAAAAGGTTGATTGTTTTGAAAAACATATTAGTTGTCTGGATGACCTACAGAAAACAACAGACATTCAGGGGATAAAACATGAGATTTCAGTTAGGAAATTGTCAGCTATGTAACTTAAAAAGGCCAAAAACAAAGGTTACACTTTGTATGTAGTAAAAATTTCTGAAACAACCGATGAAAGTAGTGACTTCTTGGAAAGATACCCATTGTTATGAAATTTCAGTGATGTGTTTCCGGAAGAGTTACCCGGTCTTCCACCCAAATGGGAGTTTGACTTCATGATTGAGATCAAGTTGGGAACTGAACCTATTTCCAAGGCACCATATAGAATGACTACCATTGAATTAGTAGAGCTTAAGGCACAGTTGCAATAAATTTTGTCTAAGGGTTTGATAAGACCGAGTGTCTCGCCTTGGGGAGCACCAGTAATTTTTGTGAAAAATAAGGATGGAACACTTAGATTGTGCATTGATTATAGGATGTTAAACAAAGAAACAATTAAAAACAGATATCCACTTCCTAGAATTGATGATCTGTTTGATCATATGCATGGTGCATCAGTGTATTCTAAAATAGATCTTTGATCTGGATATCATCAGTTAAGAATAAAGGATGAAGATATTCATAAAACAAATTTTAGAACAAGGTACAGACATTATGAATTCACAATTTTACCATTTGGTTTAACAAATGCACCTGCAACCTTTATGAATTTAATGAATAATATTTTTTAAGAATACTTGGACAAATTTGTGCTTGTATTCTTGGATGATATTCTCATATATTCTAAAAGCATTGATGAGCATCATGAGCATTTGAAGATAGTTTTGGAAATCTTAAGAAAGAGAAGGTTGTATGGTAAGTTTTCCAAATGTTCTTTCTATGAGATGGAAGTGCACTATTTGGGACATGTCATAAGTAAGGATGGAATAACTGTAGATCCCTCAAAAATTGTTGCAATAACTGAGTGGCATGCACCTAAGAATGTACATGAAGTTAGAAGCTTCATGGGTCTTGCTGGTTACTATAGGAAGTTTGTTAAAGACTTTTCTAAGGTCGTTACACCAATAACTTCGTTGCAGAAGAAAGATAAGAAATTTGTGTGGAATGAAAAATGTGAATCTGCATTTAAGACTCTAAAAGATCAATTAACATCTACACCTATTTTGGTTGTACCTGATCCTAATGGAGACTTTACTGTAGTAACAGATGCTTCTGGGGAAGGTCTTGGAGGTATTTTGTTGCAAAATGATCATGTTATAGCTTATGAGAGTAGAAAACTCAAGTTACATGAACTGAACTATGCTCCACATGACCTAGAGATCTTTTGCCATTGTTCATGCACTTCAAGTATGGAGGCATTATCTTCTTGGTAGACCTTTTGAATTAAAGACTGATCATCTTGGGCTGAAGTATATTTTCACTCAGCCAAATCTGAATGCAAGACAACGAAGATGGTTAGAATTTCTATCTCAGTATGATTTTGACATAAGTTATATTAAAGGCAAGGAAAATAGAGTGGTAGATGCGCTAAGTCGTAGGAAGCATATTTCTTCTCTTATAACATTGAGAACTTAGTTTAAGGATGAAGTAAAAAGTGTCATGGAATCTGATTCTTATTTTCAGCAAGTAAAAACAACACTTGCTACAGATCCAAATGATATGAGATATAAAGGTTTTCACTTTGATAACGAAGGAATCTTGAGATATGATAATAGAGTATATATACCTTTGAGGAATGAATTAAGAAAAAATTTGTTAACTGAATTTCATAATTCACCTTTTTCTGGACATCCCGACATTACGAAAATGCTTACTGATATAAAACAACAATATTTCTGGAAAGGGATGAAAAAGGACATGATTGATTTTGTGACACACTACTTAGAATGTCAGTGTGTTAACACTGAACATATGCATCCAGCTGGTTTATTGTATCCTCATAGCATACCATAGTATAAATGGAAAGTAATTAGCATGGATTTTGTTCAAGGGTTGCCTATGTCAAGAAATAAACATGATGTTATTCTAGTTGTTGTTGATAAACTAACATAAGTGGCACATTTTATTGTTGATAATCTTAAGGATGATTCACATGTTTTAACAAAAATATTTGTGCATGAAATTTTTAGATTACATGGAGTACCTGAATTGATCATATCGGATAGAGATCCAAGAATGACATCTAGATTTTGGCAAACACTTAATGCATCATTAGGGACTCAACTGAATTTTAGTTCCACATACCATCTGGAAACGGATGGATAGACTGAAAGAGTTAATCAAGTTTTAGAGGATATGTTATGAATGTATTGCATGGATCAACAGTATAAATGGGAAGAGTACCTTCCATTAGTTGAGTTTTCTTATAATAACACGTATCATGCCTCTCTGAAAATGGCACCTTTCGAAGCATTATATGGAAGGAAATGTAGAACTCCAGTTAGCTGGGATAGCATAGAGGACAGAGAGGTAATTGGACCTGAAATCCTTACTAAAATGGAACAACAAGTTAAAATGATTCGTGAACATTTAAAGGAAGCAACAGATAGGAAAAAAAAGTTATGCGGACTTAAAAAGGGTTGACAAGAAATTTGAACTTGGTGAGAAGGTCTTTCTGCGGGTTAAACCGAAAAAGAGTTCTATAACTTTTGGCAGGGCTGCCAAGTTATCACCTCGTTACATGGGACCCTTTGAAATTGTTGAAATAATCAACCCTGTAGCTTATCGTTTAGCTTTACCTCCTACTTTATCATGAATGCATGATGTTTTCCATATTTTTTTACTTAAGAAATATGTTTCAGATTTATCACATGTGTTAAATTGGAATTCCTTGCAGGTCCAAGACCCAGGAATAATCATGGTTAAACCCTTGCGTGTGCTGGAAACTCACCAGTTGCACTTAAGAAATCATGAAATAAGTCAATGTAAGGTCCAGTGGGACCAATTTAGCGAAGAAAGTACAACCTAGGAAAACCTTGAAGATATGAAAATTGATTTTCCATATTTATTTGAACATAATTGATTTTGTTGAATGATAAAATTTTAAGATTTTATTCATGTTATGTCAATAAACCTGTCATTTTTGGGAGAATACTAAACTATTTAGTAATGGGACAACTATTTTAATGTTGATTATGAAATATAAATTTCTCAAATCTAGTTTTGTTATGAACATATGAATGGAAGGATGATAATTTGATTTTATCCTAGACTTAAATTATTTGACTAAGTTAATCATCGGGATGATGATTCTTTTTAGGAGGGAGGTATGTAACATCTCTGACATGACTGTTACTATGATGACTTCCACTCTTGACGATGCAAACGTTGACATGTGATTTGTCTTAGGAAGGTGTACTCTTATGACTTTTGGAAATCATGTTTACAATGGATAATTAATCATTTGTTGATTAGGTTCATTCTGTTGTGATTTTTGTTTGTTTGATAATGAGGCCATTCATCTCTTTGTTCAGCTTAAATTCACTTTTAAAGATGATGAACTTGTATTGTTGTTGTCATAACTTATTTTGTGTAAACAGAAACACCTTGGATCAATTCCATTGATCCAAGGTATGCTTCAGTTCTTCTTACTTTTTTTCTTGTTGTCTTGGCGTTCTGCATGAAAGATGAAGTTGGACTGGGCCTTGATTTGGTTACAATTGTGAAGGACCCTTCTTCCAGGATCCCTGCTTAGCTTCAAGATTTTAATGATAGGTCTAGGTCTTCTTAATATTGTTAAGACGCTAAGTGGCATATATGGACCTTGGACCTAATAATAAAACACTAAGGTTGAGACCCTAGCCTAAGGGTAAATCTAACCTAAGTTGGTGTGTTCTTTGTTTATTGAGTTGGAATGCAACCTAAGGTAACTATAGACTTACCTAAGAACCTAGGTTGATTTTCTAACCTAATCTAACCTAAGATTCTAACCTAAGGGGTACCTTTGGACTACATGGAAATTTGCATTTTCGGTGGCATCGATTTTCATGGCATTAAATGGAATTGATTTTGGTTTTGTTATGAAGGACTGCCAACTTTGGCAGAAGCACAAGAAGTTTGGGGAATGCTTAGTTGGCATCACCACCAAGTTAAGTTGCATACAAAATTTGAAAATAGACATCGCCAAAGATAGATGGTGGTGGCATGGAGAATTAGGAGGGAACTGGTTGTCCTTCGCATTTAATGACTTCATTTTTGGTGAAGAAACTGCTTAGGAAAAATGCATGGTGGGTTTTTGGCATGGTTTTTTTGGTCTTTCAGTTCATTTCGAGCTTTGGCTCTACATGGGGTATTTTAGTTCTTCGAACCAGCAGTTCTATTTTGGGTATTACTATTATTTTTGCATTCTTGAGCTATTTTGGACTCTGTGGAAGTTATAAGAAGAAGCAAAAGAGTTGAGATGGGTTGACGTTGCATGGAGAAGAGGAGGTTGTTGGAGTTCAGCTTGGAAATATTCTACAAATAAGGAAGAATCTCTATCAGGCATGATAGGCTCTACTCATTAAATAGTTTTGCTTTTATTTAAGTGATTCATAAAAACAACTCTTCTCTGCTTGGGATGATCTGGTTTTGTTTGCATATTGAGTTGATCTCTTTCTGTTGTGAATCTGAGATTGTTTTTGAGAATGAGAATCAACCCTGTCTAAATGTTGTAAGGGTTCGATGTGTTGAAATAGTTTTAACTCTTGAATGGGTTTTTCTGTGTGTACTCATTTTGATAGTTTAAGTTGTTATTCCTTTGTTCTTCTGTGAGAGCTTGTGTTGATGGTTTACAGTTTCAACTTCATTTTGACTGTGTGAACTAGTGTTGATAGTTGAAGTTGTTGAATCTCTGTTTGGGTTGTTTAACTTGTGATCTACTTGGTTGTTTAAAATTGTGGAACAGGTTCATGTAGTTTTGTTTCACTTCTGTGAAAACACTTCTGGGTATTACCCAGTAATGTACTAGCTAACGCACGGTATTTGTTCAGATAATTTGGGAATCTATCCTTTGCATTTCTGAACATGTTCCTTGAAGGATTGTTGGAACACATTAAAGTGAAAAATGTGAAAGGATTCTTATTCTGAGTGTGATTTGGTTTATGGGTTTTACTTGAATGGGTTTCGTGGTAAGTGTTGTTTAACTGATTGTTATCAAATCATTTTCTATGAAAAAGGAAATCTCTGAGTGATTTCCACAGGGAACAAATGTTGTAGTGATTTATTTTTGGGCACAGTTATAAGGAATAATGTTCACTAGGTTTCATCTCTTGTTGATCTTAGAATAACTTATGAACTGTTTCCATTGGTTTCTTGCAAGGGTAAAATCCTTTGTGATCTTGGAACAGTAACACGGTAGTGTTCATGACTTGAAATTTTGTTAACCCATCCACTTTTTGGTAGTAGTAAACAATTGTTCAGTTGATGGGAGGCGTTAGTTCAGTCCTCCTTATTTCTGTTACCATCTTGTCTTGTGTGATTACATCAACACTTTGTTTCAGTCTTGTATTGTGGGAAGTCTTCAAGAACTTTTTTTTCAGGCTTATCTTACGTGAAGACACCTTTACTTTGTTTCAGGTTTGTCGATTTCGTTATTTCTTCCCTTTGGATGGTTTAGAGATGTGGTTGAACTTCTCTTCTATTTGCGACATACTTTATCATTCCTGTGACTCAGGAAGATGGGATATTTCATGCTAAGGTATTCGTGGTTGTTATAGCTTCCATCTTGATTAGTATGATGTGTTGAAGAGTTTTACTCTTCATTCTTCATTTTCATGGGTTGTTGTTTAATTGACTGGGACCTGATCTGCTATCTATTTGGAATTTGGTGTGACTCCATAGGAATGGCTATGAAAATTTGGTTGATTAGATCTTGTGAACCTCATTTGGTTAATCTTGGGGAAATGGAAGTGGTTTTTCTTCCTCCCCTCCTTTATTATCAACTTATGTCTCATCTTGAGAAGATGTTGTCTTTATCTAGTCTGTATTGTACACCATTTCTTGGCTATCTGGTTGGTATGGTTTTTGAAACATTGCTAGGTAGTTCAGCTGTAGCTGATTTTTTTGGATGAAACATGTTTGTTGGATAAAGTACTTAGAGGGTTTGATTTGACTGTTTGAAGTTAAAATTACTCTAAATTCTCTCTTTCTCTGTTATTAGATGCTAATGTAGAATCATTTTGGGGATGGAATGAAACTTCATTTAAATGTTGTAAGTTCTATTTCCTGGTTTGGGCATGTTGTAGTGTTCATGACTTAACTGTCATAGGATCCTATTGTTGTGTAATAATTTAGCTACTTGGTTATGAGGCTCAATGTAAGTTAGGATGGTTGAAGAATCCTAAACTACATCTTATGTTATATCATTGATTTTGTGGCATCTTAGAATTAGGATGAATTTTATGAACAAGAAATGCATGATGGAGAATATTGTTAGAATGAATTACTGATTATCTATGCCTAAAGGATAGAGAGAAAAGTTATCCTCTTCTGTTTAAAAGGTTTCATTGAATGAGTGACCTTGTAAGGTAATAAGGTAAGGAAACATTAGAAGAGTTTAATTGATGCATTCTTTTCAGAAATATTGTTCTTTACATTATTTTATTAAGGACAGTGGCATAAATAATTTATGTGGTTAGGTTCTAGGAATTAACCTTACTCATGTTTTGGAAATATCTCTTTTGATCTCCTTCTTTGTTTTGTGAGTTGTAATTTATTTTGGTAATAACTTTTGTATTGCTCAAGAATGTTCCTAAAATAGCAGAGTTCTTTTTACGAAATATTTAGCTAAAAGAACATTGGTTTTAATGTATAGTGCTTATCATGCTCAGTTTAATGAACTAACCTGTGATAGCAATTTTTGCAGATGGATTTCATAAGTGAGGAAAGGAGAAAATATATTTTAAGATGTTACTTTTGTTTACCAAAGAGACTGGATCTTTTAAGATGTTAGTTTTGTTACTTTTGTTTACCAAATAGACAGTACATGATATACTTCTACACCCTTTTTCTTGACATGGTCAGGTGCACAAGTTCCATTTACACTTGTATTTTTGCGTATTTTACATTTACGTACTTTACACATTTCTATAGACATGTGTATTTTACACAACATTTTTACATACATAAATATTTGACTGCTTGATCATTTTCTCCTTGCAGGTCTTACTATATGACAAATAAGTAGTCAAATTGGGGGCAATAACAACAACAATGATGAAAACAACAACAAAAACACATCGCGACAACACTTACCTTTACTAACCATGCAGGTACACTACACACCGCAACAACTACACACACGTCCTTCCCTAGGTTCACTCTCATCACTTTTTATGTGCATTTTTCATCTTTACAATCCACGCTCCTCCGCTTTTTGTTTTTGTTTTTGTCATTCCTCACTTGAGTCTAGTCCATCAACATGTCTTCTTCTACACTCTACATGGATATTAGGTATGCATCCCTATCTACTTTATGTTACTGAGCGTTCCGCTCACCAACATAAAGTGGGGGGAAAATATAGACACATAATCATGCACTTTAGGCATTATTTAGCCCGGTCTTATACTACTATTTAGAGGGTTCTCAAGTGAAGAAAGTACTAATTAATCCTACCTTTTGGCCATCTTATTTTTATATTTTTATTTTTCCATTCCCATATGTTTTCCTATACATATCCATCTATTTCTTAATTTTCCCATCATTTTAGGCTAAACCAGGGCGCCCCGATCCATGTTCCACTTTCCCGCTTCTTTTTGGGGTTTTTCTAGCCCTTTTTCCTAGTCGGCCATGTTGGGGTTAATTACAAAATTAGAGAAAGAAAACCCTATAAATATAAAGTTATGAGACCATAATGAGGGTCCTAGCATCACATACTACTATCACTCCATCTAGATTTGCATCAGGGATAATTTTAGCGGCGAATATTCGTAATATGGCGAAAATTTCATTTTAGGAAAATTTGAAAAGGTGAATTATTCGGAGTGGGTCGGTGTCCTGTTCGCCTAAAATATATAGTATATTTTTTTTGGGGGGTCGGCTTCGCCTTCATTTGAAAACATCTCCTATAAAAACCTATGTGATTCGCCGGGTAGTATACCTCAAGTAGCTTACCAAATTACCAATACTGTGAAATTTGAACTCGCATACCCTTGAGCACCAGAGATTCATATTACTGTTAGCCTGTGATTGTTGACGCGCGACAAATGCAGTGTTGACGCGCGACAAGGGCATTATTGACGCGCGACAAGAGCTGTACTACGCTGACGTACTGACACGCGACAAGAGCTGTACTGACGCGCGACAAGAGCTATACTGACGCGTGACAAGAGTTGTATTGACGCGTGACAAGAGCTTTACTAACGTGCAACTTGGGCTAGGAAGTGACGCGCGACAGAGGAAGGGTTGACGCGCGACTTGAAGGAAGTGTTGACAGAGTTGACGTGACCTCAGACAGTTCACGCGCGACAAGACCTCAGAGACTGGACAGAGTCGCTTCTTGGTTCTTTTGCTGACGCAGGACTCTTTTCAGAATAATGGAAGGTGCCAGCTCAAAGAATACGAATAACCTAAAAGTAAGTAAGAAATCTCAGAAATCACTCTTCAAGTATTTTGGAAACTCTGCGGATACAGATATTGTAAATACCAATCATATAGATGCCACCAAAAAGAATCAGAATACTGACTGTGTGGAAGGTATTATTGAGGTGGACATGCATTCTGCACAGTATCACAGTCAAACAAATGAAACCTACGATAATATGCCAGATCTTGAAGATATTGTTCCTGTTGGGGTGCAACCAGAAGTGCAGCTAGATATCACAGATATAAACACTCAGCAAAATGGAAGACAGAAATCAAAATCAAACTCTGGTCCAAGAAAGAGGAAACCAGGTGATTGTGATATTGCTCAAAATTCTACTCAAAAAAGTAAAGCATTGAAAACGAACAAGAATATGTGGACCATTGGCAGGACATACAAGTTTGATTGGGCAGCTAAATTTCCATTTATTGAACCTGTACAATCATCTAATTCTGAAGAAATCCCATGTGAATGTACATGTACAATATGTACGTGGAAATTGGGAAAGCAACAAAAAATGCAACTGAAGCTGGACACTATAGAAAAACATTGTGGAAAACAATATTTAACTGTAACGGGGGCGGATGGCCAGAAAATCAAAACACATAGGTGGAAAACTGAAAAGGAGTGCATGCATGTTAGATACGCAGCGGAATATGAGGCAGAGCAGAAAAAACACAGACATCTGTTGGAAAAGGGAGGAACGATCACATCGCATATTGGTAAGATGAAAGAAACAAATCTACATGCAAAATTCATACAATTCTCTACTCTTTTTCAAATACTTAAAAAAGGAAGAGCGATGTCGGATTTCCTCGATTTCAAAGTTTTGTATCAATTTAACGGAATGCTGAATGTACCTCAGTCTCATTGGTCTGAGAGTAGTGGATGGGAAATGGCAAAATGCCTCTCGATGATAGAGAAGGAAGATTTGAAAGAGAATGTAAAAAAAGCAAACTTTATCTCTCTTTCAATTGATGAAGTGACAGCAGTCGACAACACCGCATGGGTATGTATCCACATCTATACATTAGAAAATCATATAAGGACACCTCATCTGTTGGGTGTTATGAAAATGGTTGAAAACTGCAATGCTGAAAACCTATATAAAATAGTTGTTTCTCATTTGAAAGATGTTGCTGGTATGACTGATTATGAAATTGCTACGAAGTTGGTATGCGTTGGAGCAGATGGTGCATCTGTCATGCAGGGTCACCGAACAGGGCTGTGTGTTAGATTACAAACAACAGTGGCCCCATATATGCTACCAATTCACTGTATGGCTCACAGAATGAATTTAGCGTATAAAATGGTAAGCAACCACGAAAATGTTGCTAAATTAGAAGACCTCATAAGAGAACTTCATGCCTATATGTCAAGCAGCCCAAAGCGTTTTCTCGAGTTCCAAAAATTTGCAATTGGAATTACAGATGGCAAAAAACTTCTGAAGGATGTGGAGACTAGATGGATATCTTTGTATGAACCTGCATGCAGAGTTCGTGAGGAGTATCCTTCATTGGTTGGTTTCATGCACAAATACCGTCATGAAGTTGATAGGGCAAGGGACCTGTTGTTCCGCTTAACTGATTTGGAGACATTGCTTACATTGGTTGGTATTCTTCCAATGTTAAAGGAGATCAATACACTGATGAAGCATGCACAGGGCAGATTAATCTATATTGTGGATTTTATACGGATGAGGAAAATGGTATGTCAAAGTCTTGATATATTGTACTGTTCCCAGGATAGTTTTGATGCACCTGTTTTTGAAAATTGGAGAGATTTATTAGATCTTAAAAATCCTAACACCTTTTTGAGATTTAATATCCACGATCACCTATGCATCTCTGTTAATGGGAGGGAAATACCAATGCACATTTTGCAAAAACGTCAAGATATTACAGGATCGGAACGAGAAGATGTTCCCGTGACACGTAATTTGTTTGAGTCTGTGATAGTTGAAACCAGAATAAAGCTTAAAAAATTTTTTCAGAAACCTTGTCATCAGAAATTAGGGAACGTTTCTGTAAAGATAAAATTCTGGAAGCCATGGGTGTGATGAATCCGAATTTTTGGAATACAGAAGGTGGCCGTGCAGACTTTGTCAGTAAGCATTTCCATAAATCAATGGGTACAATAATGGAACAATTTACAAAGACGTCAGAGCTCAAGGGTACGGAAATCAAAGGTATACTGAATGCCGATTTATTAAAGTTTCAGTCAACAAATTTTGCAACAACAATGAGGAACCAATATAGGAATTTAGATCAACCTTCTGAAAGTGGTGCTATTACAAGGCTGTGGCGAGGAATCTATCAAAGTTCTATCTTACAAGAAGATATCAGTGAATATTTCAGACTATATGAGTTATGCCAGACAATGATTTTGGGGTCTGTGGAGGATGAAAGGGTTTTCAGTGCATTGTCATTTATAAAATCAAAACTGAGAAACAGGTTGGATAAAAATCTGGAAAGTTGCATGAGGTGTTACGTTTCTCGATACTCCCTCGAAACCTTTCCGTTTGACAGAGCAATTGCGCACTGGAATTCCCTTTGCGAAAGAAGAGGTGTAAATAATACAGCTACAAGTACAAATATTCCCAACCTTGAGAGTGTAATTGGCTCTTCGTCACATTCTACAGAAGACAACATCGACTTTGATGAAGCTATTGATAATGGATTGTTTCAACTTTAAGTAGGTATCTTCTTTATCTATCTTTTATTTTTATCATTAAAGATGTTACAGGTCTATATACTAAAAATGTCAGGCAATTCACCCATCTATCTACTAATCCATTTCTCGTGTTGGAATTTTTTAAAACACAGATCTAGCTCATTACCAGTGGCAGTGATGATTTCAACTTTAAGCAGGTATCTTTTTCCCCTTAATCTTATTGTTTGTTTCTATTCATTTTTTGACAGAGCAATTGCTCACTGGAATTCCCTTTGCGAAAGAAGAGGTGTAAATAATACAGCTACAAGTACAAATATTCCCAACCTTGAGAGTGTAATTGGCTCTTCGTCACATTCTACAGAAGACAACATCGACTTTGATGAAGCTATTGATAATGGATTGTTTCAACTTTAAGTAGGTATCTTCTTTATCTATCTTTTATCTTTATCATTAAAGATGTTACAGGTCTATATACTAAAAATGTCAGGCAATTAACCCATCTATCTACTAATCCATTTCTCGTGTTGGATTTTTTTAAAACAAAGATCTAGCTCATTACCAGTGGCAGTGATGATTTCAACTTTAAGCAGGTATCTTTTTCCCCTTAATCTTATTGTTTGTTACTATTCATTTTTTCAGCTATGGTTATAATTAAAGATGTTACAGGTGTATGTATTTACATTTAGTTAAATACAATCTTTTTATTTTTTGAAAACGTGGGTTGACATCCGTCCGAGGAAGCTGTTACTTCTCGGGACTGACAATGTCAGGCAACTCACCCATCTATCTACTAATCAATTTTTTGTGTTGAATTTTTTAAGACAAAGATATAGCACATTACCGGTGATGATTTCAATTTTAAATAGGTATCTTCTTCAACATAATCTTATTGTTTGTTACTTTACATTTTTTCAGCTCTTGTTATCATTAAAGACGTTACAGGTCTAATTCTTTATATTTACATTTATTTAAAGATATTGTTGGTCTATATATTTAAAGATGTTGCTGGCACTTCTCAGGACTGACAATGTCAGGCAACTCACCCCTCCATCTACAATGTCATGTTACCCTTGATGATTGCAATACGCAAGAGGTAAGCTAAACCCTAGCATATTTGCAATTATGTTTAATTTCTTACCAGTGATGATTCTTTCTTGATTTCTTAGAATTATATTTAATTTATTTTTAAATACAAGTCCACATAAAATTCCTAATAAAATTCACATAAAATTCGGGATAAACAATACATTATACGATTTTAAATATAAGTCCACATAAAATTCCTCATCATCCATATATATCATATCATCACCATATCATTATCATATCCTCATTATCATCATCTATCATTAATTATCAATTATCATCATTCATCATCTACGTCCACATACAATTCATGACAATGCAAGTAAACAAGAAACATACATATAATTCATGATAATCAACATCTAATGCAATTAAAATTAAAGATTGTATGTAAATCCATATAATTAAATTCAAATACCATAGTACATACACAATAGACAATAGTAGAAGTTTTCAAATTCATTATTTAAAGTTTCCACAATAATAAAAGTTTCTAGTTTTCAAAACCCTCTTTTTCTTTATCCAATTCTACTCCTCTGCACTATTCCCCAACGGCTTCTTCCAGTGTGGCTGTACCTCTTTCCCAAACACCAGAAATCTCCATGCGACAGCAAATTTGGATCAGCTGCAGCGTATAAACTATCCCGTTGCCAATAATTTTCGTAACGACTAATAATCTCATTGATAAGAACCTTAGCCCTTCTGTCCCATTCTATAAGCTGATTGATATGAGGAAGCATCTCCATCTTTCTCATCAACCCACACAAAATCTTTTTTGTGCTTGTCCAGATCTATGAAATACTCCTTGCCCTCTTTAGAAGTACTTGTGCCCAAACCGGGAACCCTGTATGGTCCAAGCAACAAGTGATACCTAATCAGCAAGTGAACAAAACCAGAACTTGAAAACATATAAAGAGAAAACAAACTAGCATTACTTTGTTGTACTATATGGTCCAGCCGGTTATCGATCCACTCAATGATTCTCTCCAAGCTTCATACTCAGGAATTGTGTAGAAAGATAACACATTTCCATTTTTGTGAGTTGCCTACATCAACATGTGCCGACATTAGACATGGAGATACATAACATCTGGAGGCTTAGAAAACAAATATAAAAAGTCTCGAAACACAACCAAATATACAGGGGGAACATTTACAGAAACTAAACAGCGCTATACAAAGATCATGTACCTGGTCTGTCATTATCATCAGATGGCCATATCTTAAAGATTTAATGCTGTCATATATTTTATCTTCCTGTAGACCAAGGATTTTTTTTCTATTTACTATCTCTTTATTCTCCATTTGTTGGTGAGTGGTAGCTTCCCAAAAAATAGATATTCCTGCCACCTGATAGGATAAAGATAACTAAAATAACAAAAAATTAAATTGGAAAGTGATGTCGAAACATGTCACAATACTACCAAATTCAGTATTCACATTTCCCTGATTCAAGGCACAAACACTTACAGCGACTGCAAGAGCCTTGGCTGAGTCACCCTCCGTTAATATTAAAGTACATTGATCAGAATTCTTCCCCCCTGCTTGATTTGCATCATCAGGTTTGGGAACATCAATTAATTTCCCCTTCTTGGTTCCATCAGTTTTCTTAAGATCTTTTTTTTGTTTAAACTTTTCCACTGCACTCATCAGGTAAAACAAAGTTACAAAGCTCATCTTAGACACTAGCATTGCAAAAATTACATGTACTCAGAAATGCTACATATTAGACACCACGCCTGGATATATGGACATGGGCTAAAAATGTGAAACAGAATAAAAAATATGAATTAAAACGAGTTATACTTACAATCAACATGGAAACCAAACGTTGATTCGAGAAAATTCTTTTCTTCCACGAGTGTTGCCTTGGTTGTAACAATTGGTAAATTTTTGAACGGAAGGCCCGTAAAATGATGGATGTCATTTGCTTCGATACTGAATTGAAAAATTCGGCAATCGTTCAGAGTCACATAAAAAATGTCGTCCTCTGAATTGTAGGATGACAGAAAGTAATTCAAAATATCCGGATCTGTTTCGAAATGGGGCATATTAACGATATGGATGTGAGGGCATAAGGGACATCGATTGAATTGGATTCTCTTGATTTTTGTTACTGAACTTGCAGTTGGGAAGCATTGAGACCTGCAAAAATTCAAGAGCCGGAAGATGAAAACGAGAAAATGACCGGTTGAAGGGTATTTATAGGCTAAATCGGGCGTCAATGGCTTCACTTGACGCGCGTCAATAGATGCCAGTGACGCGCGTCAATAGATGCCAGTGACGCGCGTCAATAGATGCCAGTGACGCGCGTCAATAGATGCCAGTGACGCGCGTCAATAGATGCCAGTGACGCGCGTCAATAGATGCCAGTGACGCGCGTCAATAGATGCCACTGACACGCGTCAATAGATGCCAGTGACGCGCGTCAAGTGACGCGCGTCAATAGATGCCAGTGACGCGCGTCACTGAGGGGCCAGTGTCGTGCATCGGTCAAAATAATTGACGTTCCATTGACGCGCGTCAGGAGTGATGAGTAACTAGATGAATGTCTTTATACACAGAAAGAATGAGACTACCAAATAATTGATTTCTTATCCAAAATTTAATGGAATTCGAAGTTTTCACCTCTTTTGCACTAGAGGAAATTCCCTTCATGTTTGCAATGCAGCCAATTGAGATGAAGACTTCAAATTTATCCCCAGACCAAAGAAACAAACAGTGATTGGTGTGTACTTGATGATGATAGGGTCTTGTTTGATAAGTTCATAAAGAAACTTCATGATATATGCTAAGACTGAGTTTGAGATGAGGTACCAGTAAGGCACTCTTGACAAAATTTACACAATGTTACCTTTTTAAGATGATCCAACCTTGCACAGAGAACTTTATGTTGAGCTGTAAATTTTTTTTCAATATTTTAGACACTTGATTTTATAGATTGTACTTCAAGAAGATCATGATTAATCAATTCAAGGCATAGAAATGGGTGGAGCTTCAAGAAAATTGTCTTCAAACATACACTTGAACATTGTATCTTCAGCAAAGGAAAACAAAACAAGGTGGTAGCAGGAATTTTATACTTTGATACTCATTGCACGGGTCAACCAAGTATTTCATCAGCTCAACAATGATAATTAGAAGAAAGTAAAAACAACTTTCCGTTACACAACAATTTTGATCACTTTACCCTTATTGTATCTTTCAAACCTTCTTGTAACTAATACGATATGTAAACAACCTTATTGAGCTATGATCATATGCACCACCTTAAAAATTTGAAAAAAAAGAGATTTTTTAATTCAACCACTCCAAGAATCAGTCCCGAAGAGAGAATCTCAATATGTGAATCCTATACAACATATTTTACTATGATCATGTTTGCAAAATTCAATATTTTCTTATACACTCAAAATTATTCCAACTTATAGCCTCCCAGTTCTAATCCACAATTATTCTTCACCCTTATCAAATATAAAAAAATGATCCAGTTCTTCAACCTATGAACTTGATCTATACAGACTAATCTTCATGATAAAAACCTTATATGTTTTACATTAAACTTCAAAGTTCTATATCGAGCTTGACCTATCTTTTAATCACATGGTTATTCCAACTTTGGTTAATCTAGCCTCCATAGCCTCCATAATCTACTCTACACAAAACAATATCCATGATAAAAAAACCATATCTTTTAAACCATGGTCTTGATTATTTCCCAAGCTCTAATTCTTATGGCCTGGAATTTAACTATTTCATAATTGGCTAATCTAGCCTCTACATCAATGATTGTTTCCAGCAAAACGTTATTTTCTGACAAATGGTCTTGACTATTTTGGATGTCAAACAAGCTCTGTAATGAGAGATTATGCACTAATATAGAGGTGAATCTCTTTAAAATAGAATTTTCCGACACCATAAGTCTATTAAGGAGAAATCCTAAATAGTAAAGATCTGTTTCAAATCTTAGTTGCTATTTTTTCCCCAAAGACAATTTTCAAGATAATTAAAGTCCCACAAGATATTTAGGCACTAAATTTTACATTATACACATTAAATTGATCATCGTCTTTCATCATCATCTATCATTGATTATCAATTGTCATCATTCATCATCTACGTCCACATACAATTCATGACAATGCAAGTAAACAAGAAACATACATATAATTCATGATAATCACCATCTAATCACCATATAATTAAATTCAAATACCATAGTACATACTCAATAGTAGAAGTTTTCAAATTCAATATTTAAAGTTTCCTCAATAATAAAAGTTTCTAATTTTCAAAACCCTCTTTTTCTTTAGACAATTCTACTCTGCTCTCTTCCCCAACGGCTTCTTCCATTGTGGCTGTACCTCTTTCCCCAACACCAGAAATAACCCCTGAACTTATAAGATCTTCAGCAGCGCTGTCCAGATTTTTTAAAATTCTTTCTTCTTGATTTGTTGCATCTCCATGCGACAGCAAATTTGGATCAGCAGCTGCTTTGGCTTTGAACAATATGTCAGGGTCGAGACCATGCTCTTTAATTATCCGCTTTAGTGTATTGTTTTGTTTGTTAACCAAAACAATATTTTGCTTCAAATTTTTTGCTGCGGATAAGCTGTTCTTTGCTGTTTCCAAGTGAACTTGCAAAACCTTCGCCTGACTCTTCAAATTTTCATATTTCAACTGCACAAAAAGAGTAATGTCAATTCAAAATATTAATGTAAATTCAAAATTTCAAATTAACAAAAATGATTGTTTGAATGTAATAGTACTTACAACCGCTCTATCTCTTTCGGCATTTGCGATTGATACCAAATCCTTGTCCTTGGACCATTTGTTAAAATATGCCTGGGCCTCGGCACTAATATTTTCCAATTTGTTTAGTGCCTTATCTAAAATGTCGTCTTTATAGTTGTTGTTAAACGTGACAGTCCCACATTTTACTTGGGTAAGTAAGGAATCCATCTTCGCAGGTTGATTCTGGACTGCAGCGTATAAACTATCCCGTTGCCAATAATTTTCATAACGACTAATAATCTCATTGATAAGAACTTTAGCCCTTCTCTCCCATTCTATCAGCTGTTGGATATGAGGAATAATAAACTCACTGACATGGGATTGACAATCATTACCTATTAAGTTCTCCAAAGGAAAAGGTGGGAACTCTTCACTATCTGAATCTGATGCAGACGATCTTGCTGGAGAAGAATGGGGGCTTTCACAAAGATCAACTGCTCCTTGTTTCTGCCTTTGGGTGGGCTGATCCTGTTTTTGAAAAAATAAATCAAGATTTAGATAAATAAATTTAAATCAGAATGTAATTCAAAATTGTAAAGCATATTAAAATTGAAATTTGAAGTATACCTTCTGGCCTTGAATCATCTCGCGGGTATCGAAAAAACCAGTTGGGTCATTGCTATCAATGCCCAAATAATCTTCATCTAAATTTATATTGTTCAAAACAGATATGCCCGTTGCACTGGGCAAGCCACCAAGTGAGAGAGTTGGAATTCGAAACGAGGTGTCAAGGTTTAGTGTCCCACTAGGGGCCGGAGCAAAACTCATGCGTTTACCAATGTTCTTTTTCACTGTTCCTCTGGTTGGCATTTTAAAAATTAATGGTTGAGTGGGTGTCGGTGCCGTGGTTTGATCATGACTGACATGTGCTGAAAAGTACAAGAAAAAAATGAAAAATATTAAAACAATTCATAAAGTGAAAACTACGAAATTAAACGTACTATAGAAAAGTTGTACCTTGTTGTCGAGGGGTTGTTTTTTTCGGTGCCACGGGTGGCCTTGTAGGAGTTGAACTCAGTGGCTGTTCAGAAGATATGAATGCATGCGACTGTATGGAGTGAGTTGGGGAAGAAGGTTCCAAATTCCCTGCAATTCATCAATATTAAATGTTGTCAATTCATTTGGTTAAAATTTAAATTGAAAAATAAATATGCAACTTTGGAATTTGTAAATAATATATGAGAATGTATTACTTCTCTGGCGTTTAACGAGTTCAAACGCTTGAGGGTTTGGAGAGTGAGCTTCCATTTCAGATTGGGAGTCCCCCGAAGCCTCCGCGTGTTGTTGGCCTCTTCCTCTCGACATCTTTTTTTTTCTTGGAATGGCTTCAAGATATCTTCTCTGCAAAACATTAAAATTTAAGTTTTAATAACTGTGCACTGTAATGACGAAAATTGTAATACAATTACAAACTAAATAGTTTATACCTGTTGTTCATCAAATGGAATTGAGAATTTCTTCAAAGCCTCATCAGAGCAAGTAGGAATTTCTTTATGTTTTAAATTTAAAAGTGCCTCATAGTAGAAGCCGAGGAGATAGTTTGTTGAATAAATGAAAGGTTTATCTGAGAGTTTTGAATTTGTTATGTCAGTTCTTATTTTTTTGGATAGATATGTGCACCAATCGAATTTATGTTTTGAGATAGTGGCACAAATATATGCAATGGCCCAATTTGGTATATCCGTTTGGCGACCCTGCAAAACAATTCTGGCTTGAAAAAATGAAATAAGTGCAGCAAGAAAGTGGTGTGCAATTGATTGTGTATCTACACCACGCCTGGATTTATTGACATGGGCTGCAAATGCGAAACAGTGAAAATTACTTTAAATTTATAACAACAAATTGTATCAGAATAAAAAACAGATTAAAAAATATGAATTAAAAGGAATTATACTTACAATCAACATGGAAACCGTACGTTGATTCGAGAAATTTCTTGTCTTCTTCCAGGAGTGTTGCCTTGGTTGTAACAATTGGTAAATTTCTGATAGGAAGGCCAGTAAACCGATGTATGTCATTTGCTTCAATAGTGAATTGGAACATTTGGCCATCGTTCAGAGTCACATAAAATATACCGTCCTCTGAATTGTAGCATGACAGAAGGTAATTCAAAATATCCGGATCTGTTTCGAAATGGGGCATATTAACGAGCCCTGTAAATTCACACTCTTCCATTATAGCTTGATATTCTGAAGACATCTTTAAAGCCGTATGGATGTGAGGGCATAAGGGATTCCTGTAGTTGATCTTGGAAATCGATTGAGTTGGATTCTCTTGATTTTCTTGCTGAACTTGCAATTGGGAAGCATGTGAAGTCGACATTATAGCTGTTATTGCGTCTTTGTCAAAGATTTAGACCTGCAAAAATTCAAGAACGGGAAAACGAAAACGAGAAAATGAGCGGCACAAGGGTATTTATAACCTAAATAGGGCGTCACTGGCCCCTATTGACGCGCGTCAATAGGTTACAGTGACGCGCGTCATTTGATTACAATGTCGCACGTCAATACAAGATAGTGTCGCGCGTCAATAGAAGATAGTGTCGCGCGTCAATAGAAGATAGTGTCGCGCGTCAATAGAAGATAGTGTCACGCGTCAATAGAAGATAGTGTCGCGCGTCAATAGAAGATAGTGTCGCGCGTCAATAGAAGATAGTGTCGCGCGTCAATAGAAGATAGTGTCGCGCGTCAATAGAAGATAGTGTCACGCGTCAGTAGGAGAAAGTGACGCGCGTCAGTAGGAGCAAATGACGTGCATCATCAGGGGCTAGTGACGTCATTACGAGCCAGTGTCGTGTGTCATTTCGAGCTAGTGTCGCGCCAGTGTCGCGCGTCATTACTATCTAGTGTCGCTCCAGTGTCGCGCGTCATTACGAAACAAGTGTCGCGCCAGTGACGTGCGTCATTACGAACTAGTGTTGTCGGACGTCACTGATGGAGCCTTGAAAAACCAGGTGAAAATTTTGTTTTTTAATACTGTCAAATTCGCCTTTCGCTGAAACTGGTTACGGGGATATTCGCCAGGTATTTTCCACCTTCAATTTTATAGGGGTGTCTTAAAATGAAGCGGTAGTCTCCAACAATCAGCTAAGTCCTTTCCTTTTACATCTTTACACATTTAGGGTTTTATTTCATTTAGTATAATTATTTACAAATATTCCATACTTTCTTAGCATAGTTTACAACATTAGTCCTCCTATATTAGATTAACTAGTTAGTTATACTTTCCATAGTATCAGATTTATTTTTAGTTAATCACTAATGAAGGAAAAATTCCCACTAGTATAAATACGCATAAAGGGGTCTAGTATAGATATATGTATAAGTGTGTAAGAGGTGTGTATGTATGTACGAAAGTGTGTATGTAGTTAGAGGGTTAAAGTGCGAATGAATTGTTATTGGATTTTGGGCTACTAGATGGCTAGAACATGTAACCATGAAATAATTGATATATAAACATTATGTTTGGTTTATTTAGGGTTGTGTTGTTATTATATTAGGAATACAAGTTTAAATGGTAAATTAACAACACACTCAATTCACTTCACTTTTGCTAAACTATGATGGGTCCAGGAAACTCCTCGTGCTTTAGGTGAGCATGCCTTAGTTTGTCTATGTGTGATATGCTAACGAAAAAGTGGGGAAAATTTGTGTTTAATTCACCTAGTAATGACATGCACTGATGAGTTTTTTAATTCCCTTTCTAAAAAACTCATCTTCTATAATTTTTTGAACCATTTGAATCCTTATACTTGTATTTCCCTGTTATACTGCTAAGACATTTCATTATAATATGAAATTATGGCATGAATATTATTTAATATAGTTATTACTATTTAACTTTATTTTGTGGTATTATGAGTATGCATTTATTCTCTTGATTACAATAAAGTGTTTGAATGATTCTTTGTATGATTCCGACCTTGTTTGCAATAAATTTGTTACACGCAGTAACTTGTATGCAACAAAGGAATTTCATGCAACCACTTGAATCTAGCCAAAGGGTTTCACATACAACAAAGGACTTGCATGCAGTCACTCATCTGTAGCCAAAGGACCTACTTACAAAAACTTTCCTACATCTGGAGGTGTTCACCTACAATAAAGAAGACGTGATTGTAAAGATCTATTGGAACATAAAGGATGGAACTCCACGTATGTACGTGTTGTGGAAGAGGTAGTTACAAAATGAAACATGAGAAATGAAGATAACTCAATAATATATTTGACTATTCATGTAACTAAAATAAGAACTATTTGATCAGTTAAATACGTGATTCCAAGAACTTGACGGATACTTGGGTTATATGTTGATAAATGAACATTTATTAATTAGCTTTGTTGCATGTGTCAAAAATTTTGATCTATTAGAGATCCTCTACTTGTTATGTAGAAGATCTTTCACTTAATCTGATAGAACTTCTTGTTGAACTCTTCTTCCCATGTTCTTATTGTAACAAAAAATATATAAAAGGAGAGGGTTAATGCGAAAAGACCTATTCGGTATGTAGATCTAGGTAGACGATACGCAAAATACATAAGTTGCTCTGTATGCAGATGTAATGTTCTTGTTAATTTAATAAGAGTTTGAGTTTTGTTCAGTAACTTCTAGTTCCAAGCCTTAGGAGGGATTATCACCCAAGGCAAGGCCCACTTGTTGTTTTCTATCCCCCTCCACAGTTTGTTACTTTTATTTATTGCATGAGTAAAATTAGCAGCAATTCATTCCTTTATCTACATTATGAGATTACATGCTTTACCTTAGTCATAGTATTTACTTTCAGTCTGCATTTAGTTTATTCCCAGGGATTTTTATTTCTAGTATTATAGTGAAAAAAATCATTTCCTTACGTCCTAAATGCCTGTAACTATGCATACAACACTAACATTATTGAAATTTTACGTCCCTTAGTTTGATAATTAAATGACTGTGGATTAATAAACAACATATTAATTTCTGCAAGTTAATTTACACCACCACACGCATAAGGTAAAAAAACAACCAGATTCCAATAATTGTGTTCCATTGTAAGGACCTTCATTAAAATTCAAGGATGAAGTGGATATAAGATGCATCGACTAGCACATGAGAACATCAAATCCTGACTACATGTTGTTAATGATGTGTTTTCAAAGCATCATCTGTGTTGTAAGGATTGTTCTCTAAGGAATTGGGTCGAGATTAATCTCTATGATTCATCTATAAAAAATTCTTATGCGAGCTTCTGGTACACCTACATGTATGGTTAATTACGTATTTTCTGGGAAAAAGTAGGGATTTGGGTCAGAAGCATCCTTAGACCTCTCAGAGCATGAAGAATCTAGCACAATACGATGCGACCTAAACACATGTGGTAGACTACTCATGGAAGGGTACACTTCAAAGCTATATCCTTGAATATTTAGTATCAACATATTCTTGTACAAACGAAGTACAATACAATTTTTTTAGGGAGACTTTTGGATCATACTTACAACACCTACTGTTGGAGATAAAGAAAATGATGATTGATATGGGAATTGAAACTTCCCCAATGGAAGGTTAAATGTTCCACACGTGGGACACACAGGGCATAAGAAGGACATGAACATATCAAGGATAAGTTATGATACTTTAGACGAGCACACTCTTAGGAGGAGATGATTTGAAGAGAAAAGGCACACGGAATTGGAAAGAGAGCTAGTATATCTACACAACTCAACTCCATGAACTAGGAGTGATTACCATCAATGTTGGTCAAGGTAAAAAGAGATCTGTAATGACAAGGGGCTTCAAGAAGGGATGAAAACATGCTAAGATAGTATACATGATCCATAGGATGAAGAAGGATAATATAACAATGATGGTATCCTAATCCAACTTATCAAACCTGCTCATGCAACTGGGTCAATTAATATAGAACAAGTTTTAATGGAAAGTGATAGCGATGAAGAAGTTAAATGGGATAAGGAGAAAGTAACTTTGGACAATAATTTACCATATGTGTTACAAAAATTACAACCAACACCAAAGATACAACAATTGAAACTCAATATACCAAAAGCAAAATGATTTGGGGTGATGAATATAAACACAACAACACCAGTTACAATAGGTGTGCAAGGAAACATACCGCCACAATAGGTCATGGGAACTAATCTACCACTTACAAGTGGAAGTGGGAGTGGGAATATGGCACCTACGAAAACTATCCCCGTATAGGGTAGAGTTCATAACAATCCCCAATAGGTAGTTATGCCAAATATATTTTACAAAATGTCTCTACACTTACTAGAGTATAATGGTGTCAAGAATGTTATGGAAGATGTGCTTAAAAGTTAATTTATATGGTGAGAAAAGGGTATAAATTCCTCATAATAGAAGGCAACTCAATTTGCGACTAGGCTACTTGGCCACGCCCATACGTGGTATTAAAAACATGACCCAATACAAGTAGAGGTAGACTATGATCAACTTAAAGTGACATTCTTATTAGGATTTGAAATTCCAGAGTTCAAAAAGAAAAGTGTTTTAGCACTCAAGGAAATAAGGAAAGAACTCACGAAGAGTGTACACGTTTATGATGCACGTTTCAAGACCCTCATTTCCAAGTTACTATCATATGAATTACATCCTACACAACATGGAAAATGGTTTGAAGGCGGATCGTACTACCCTTTAAGTATGCATTGTCACACATGACTTTCAAAAATCCATGAGAAACATTAGAATAATATATTTATGTGAAATTAGTGGAAAGTCTTGATTCGGGTGTGATTCCATTCATGGAGGCACATATCGCATCTATAGTGACACAACTAGAGAACTTAACAACAAAAAATTCCTGATAATTACATAGTGGAATTTGGTGCACTGATTATGAAATGGATGGCTACACCAAGAACATGTGACAACGCAAAATTTTAAAGTCCATGCTTATAGTGTATGATATCTATGAAGGCAGCCACGACACTCAAAAGTGCCCCTACTCCATCGTTTTAAGTAGAATAAGGTATCCACTTACTGTAAGATATGTGATGAACACACTCATGATATGTCAAAGTGTTGCATTATTGACCAAGTACAAGAAGCCATAAAACTGGGAATACATTAAGCTACCGTAGAAGAAGCCAATGTAGAATGCAATGGATACAGGAACGAAAGAAATGGAGGAGGATGAGGAGGTCACAAAGGTGGTAGATATATACCCATAACTTGTTATAAATGTGGATCACCAACTCGATTTCCCAACCTTCCTGATATGCACACATTATCAAAAGGAGCACAAGGCAGAAGATTTAACTGCAAGAGTAGGTTAGAGAGGCGTGCGCCCAGGAAGAGCAGTTTAGGACTTAACTAATTTTACATATAATGGGATAAAAAAAGGAAACACGGTTTGAGTGTAGATCAAGCAAATATAAAAGTAAGAATACTTCATGGCTAAGTAAGAGCTATTTTGGGACTGAAGCACAAGATGAAGGGTCATGCATGGTTCACACTAATAATAAGATTAAAGTAAATTTTATTTATAGATTAATATATTATTAGCCATTTTGTAAAAGCATGGAGCTGTTGGCTTATGGATCTCTTGAGGATGTAGTCTATTTTTAAATGCATGGGTGGTGAAGGGAAAGTCCCCACCCCCATATATATGTTAGTTTATATGCATTTTTTTAGTATTTAGTGATGTATTATAGAGTTATGCTCCTCTGATGTTCTAGTATGCATGAATCTCTAATGGCTATGATTATGTATTCAACTTATGTTATGTAATATTTTGGTTATAAATGGATAATCATGGTTGGATTCTAGTAATATATGTCTTTGATCATGTTATTTGTATAGTGAAGCTGATCTTAGTAATGGTTTGATCTGTTATGTTTCCTTATTACATGTGTTTCCTTGTTATATTTGTAATGATCTACATCTGAATGTATGAGTTGTGAATGGTTAATATGAACATGCATGCTAACACCTTCACAAGCTTTCATAAATATCTATCTGAATGAAGTGTTAGTGTGCCTAGGAAATTAAGTGGAAATAAACAAGACTACATTTTGATTCCATTTCTAAGACCTCTTTTCAAATTGTTTGTTAGGATGGTGCATGCAGATGGCATATTGATTGAATTTTGCAAGCATTGAAAGTTGGGTTGACAATGGACATGATCAATTTGTGTTGAGATATGGATCTGGTTCTGATTTCAATGCACACAAGTGGGTGGAAGAACTATGAGACATTTTCATCCTTTTTCTAATAGAGTTGTATGAGTGGTTGTCAACATACACATCAAAGAAAATATGGAGTTATATACCAAGAGTTTGGATGCAAGAAGATTACCAGACATTTTTTCATGCAGATGAACCATGGACGTTTGTTGTAGATCATTATTGGGGTGGTGTAGTGTGTAGTTATACTTTGGAGTATGCTATTTCTAAATATTTTTTTCTGGAAGTTGTTGAGTTTAAATTTTTGTGCAAGCCCATAGGATCTTAAATACACAAGATTCTGTTGGCAATTAAGATCTTTATGGTACTACTAAGTTTGGAGAAATTGCGAATGGATAGCTAAACCCACATTTGTGTGCAAGGGTAGGAGCATGTGTGGTGAAAGATGGTAGACCTCGTGGTTTAATGGTAGAGAGGAAGAGGGAATTGGTGAAGAAGCGTGATATCAAGGAGTCTATGGAGTTTCAGAGGATGATGTGTCGTGAAGGATTTAAAGCTAACGTGGAATACATGGAGCTAGATCACCATGCTCTCCCCCAATTAGGAAAGTGCAGTAGAGAACCCCCTTCAGATTCTGATGAGAGCGTGTCAGAGGAGGAAAGATTAAGGACCCTAGGTGCATATATGATCCCACCTGCTAACCTAGCCCTTGCACTTGATGTTCCAGTTTCAGAAGTAATAATTGAGAAGCAGGATAGTGTAGGTAATCTAGTAGCTACAAGAAGATATCACTTTCCCTTGAATAAAAAAGTGCATCAGACAACACATACACATATGGAAGCACAAACAACATCATTGTTTAGGGGACCGATTAGAGGAATATTTTTTGGTGCGTCATTAGGATAGAGTGTGGGCACTCAGAACATTGGGAATACATCTGGAAGTACTATAACTTCTCAGACTGTGGGATTTTAGTTTAACACTGCTATTGGGACTCAAGGAAGTACATCCACTAGTTTGTTTCTTGTTATATGAGAAATCAGGAGGATTAAGAGGGTCAGTCAGATATGGAGGATCAGGAGGATCAGGATGAAGTGGATTAGGTGGTTTTGGAGGTGGAGGAAATACTAATGGGATATCTGGTTTTGGATTTCATGGACAAAGACCACACTCTCATCAGCCACATCAATTTTACTATGAGATGTCTCTTCACGTGTCATAGTATAGGGGTTTTGAAGATGCAATAGAGCATGTGAATAAGTGTGAGATGTTATGGTGTGCTAAGGGAATCACAACATCAAATAGAAAAGCAATTCAGTTTACTACTACTCTTCAAGGGCACACACATAGTTGGTATAGAAAGTATGACCTACATTAAACTGCGGTAGATTATAATGATTTACATTCTACGTTTCTAGCTAAGTTCCATAAAATTTGAGTAGAAAAGTGTCATTGTACTTAAAGACATTAAGCAGGGCTTATCTGAGAGCATGTGGCAATATGACACACATTTTAAAACTTTGCTATCAAATTTGTCTTATGACATACATCCCAGTCAGCATGCATAGTGGTTTGTTGGTGTATTTTTGACTCCATTTAGAAGGGCACTATATCATAAGACCTTTGTAGATCTACGCGATACCTTGGAAGCAGTTCTACACATTGAGGCAATTAGAAGTGTGGATACTGGAGTATGTATATTTTAATAGGCACAAATTTTAGCCATGATGAAACACCTGTAAAAGCATTCGGATTATTCAAATCATGAGACGTGTAGTGGTAGATGGTGTAAAAAATGTGAGGTTGAAGGACATACTAATGACAGTTTCCCTCACAAGTCAGTGCGTGTCATGCTGCTGGATTGTGAAATTTTTCATTTAGACCATGATGCGAGTAGATTTCCTCTCTTATAATGCATGATCCTGATGAATGTGTCTATGTATTAAAATATTTGTAAAAACCATACTCATGACACCATTGACTATAAATTGATTGATCATATCCATGAAGCCATTGAGACTGGTGTGTGCCAAACTAGTTTAGCAGGTAGATCTTAGGAACTGGGAGAACAACATAATGAAGTGTGTAACAATGGGGATCACAAGAATAGAGGATTTTTTAGAGGATATAGAGGTTGAGGTCGCGGTGGAGGTAGATGAGGATTTCCTTTAGGAAGTTGTTATACTTTTGGATCTCTTGATCATTATCAACGTGAGTGCCTTAAGAATGTGGTTTTCTCATGGTGTGGAAAACAACACAAGTTTAAAGAATTCTCTGACTTAGATGAGCACATGAGAAAACATCATAAGAAATATAAGGGCACAAGAATGATAAATGTACAACACGTAGTTCAATATCAATGGATGCCAAAGGTAGTACCTAGTCTTTAGTTACAACCTGTTTTAGTTACTACACGCACTGAGACTGCGCGCACACATGAACCTCCGAATTATAAGATGACTATAACAAAGAAAGAAGTGATAACTATAAAGTAGCCTAATGTTGCACATCAAAAAGAGGTTTATCAGGAGACTATGGATGTCATCCGAGATCTATAGGGAGAAATTCAGAGCCTAAAGGAATAGGCATGCATCATGAATCAATCAAATAAGGTTGAACTCCCACAAAAGGAAATAGATGACTTGAAGGAGGCATGTCAAATTTTGTGCCTGGAGAACATCATCCCTTAGGAGAGTGACTGAGGGAAAAGATACCATGTGTAGGTGTTGAGTGTGAGAGGCATGTATTTCATGCGAATCTACCCCCACATAATAATGACTATGATAAGGAGATTACATTGAATGTAGTCATATATGGATGGATTCTGAGAAATATTATGATAGATAAAGGTGCGGAAGTTAATGTAACCACCATTACATCCTTCTTTAAATGTGTTGTATATGGAAAATAGAACTAGGGCTAATCCTATCAGAGTACTAAAGGATGCAACCATTACAATTCAGGGAGACAAGTTTATTGGGGAATTTGAGGTATTAGAGCTTGCTGAAGAAAATATCTTCTTGGCACTCTTTGGGTGACCCTGGTGTTATGCCAATCATGCATATTTGTGATTCAACAAGGGGTATTGTCGACATTAAAATTTTCCTCCGTAATTTCTATTTTATTATATATGTATTAGGAGTAGGATGTTGTTAAGTATGATTAGTAGTGGCATCTGATAGAAGATAACGGCGCCATCAGTAACATGCCACCAATAAAGTAGAGTACAGTAACAGTCAAAGTACAATAGGAATGTTGTGGTAAAAAGTAAATATTTGTCGTAAGTGGTCCAGTAATGTTAAAATGTCAAATTTGGGGTAAGTAGAGAAGTAGGGTCTACATGATTAGGAATTAGAAATATTATATTTGTAATAAGGACAAAGAGTCATGTCATAAATATTTTGTGAATTTTATTTGTGGAAAAGACTAAAAAGGTGGAACCCATGTGAGATGATAAGGTTTATCTTATCTTAGAAGATAAGCCTACATGTAAAGGCAAGAGTTTAGGCATGGAATATGATTAGCCGGAAGATATTTCCTATCCTATATTAGAGATAAGATGGATAAGCCTAGAATTCCTATAAATAAAGAGGCCACCCCCCTCATTTAGCATATAGAGAGAAGTAGTGAGAAATATTGTATGAGTAAGTGTGTAAAGGAAGCCATCATTTAGAAGGTGTGTTAAAGAATCCATACTGAAGTTTCTCCCATAGTTATTGTTGGAAAGCAAGTGAAGTCAGTAACACTTGAAGTACCTCATGGGTGAGATTGTAACAATTTCATGTTGATATTATAATTTACACTTATATTTCAGATTTATCATCATTCCTTCGTATCATAGTCTATGGTATTCTTGTGTTATGTTTGTTGTTGTGTTTCCAAATTACATCCACCAAACTAAAGGATGTGCATTAGTAAATAATCATAGCATGATGAGTTCCCAGTGAAGAATTATCATAGTGCCAGATTGGTGATGACATTTTGGTTCCGTTGCTGGGACCACTCCTCGTTGGTGAATTTTCTGGAGAGATATTCCCACTTAGTCAAAAAACATTTGGAGGGTAACCTTGTTTTTACTGTGCATAGTAGTTAACATGGTAAAGTCACTTTTTACCGTGAATAGTATTTACCATAGTAACTTTACTTTTTACCGTGAATAGTATTTACCACAGTAACTTCACTTTTTACCGTGAATAGTGTTTACCACAGTAAAGTCAATTTTTACCACAGTAAGTCAAGTTTTACTATAGTTTACCGTGGTCATTTCTATTTTACTGTAGAAATGTGTAAATTCACTTTCTATTGTAGTGAGTCTGATTATTTGTACACACAAGTCTTACTGATTATACTTGTGAATTGGTATTTCACTGTGGTTACTTTTTAAAATGGGGAAGATTCATGTTTTTTCAGCCCAATCTAATGAAGATGCTTCCTCTTTCATTCAAGAGTTTAAACGATCTTGCATTTGTAATGGCTTCATAAGAAGGGAACAATGGACTGAATGTTTTCCTACCTTTTTGGATGGTTTAGCACTTAGGTGGTTTGAAACACTGGGTGATAATGTGAAAAAATCATGGGATTTATGAACTAAAAGTTTTCTTGAAGAATTTGGTGAACAATAGAAATATGCAAATCTCATGATCGAGATCACAAAGCTAGCCCAAGGAGAGAAGGAGAAGATAAGAGATTATCATACTCGTGTTCTAGAGCTAAGGAGGAAGCTTAATGCCCAGATTCAGAAGGAAGGATTAGCTGATGGGTTGACGAATGGCATGGATAATCTCCTCTGTAAGCACTTCATTCTTGGGATGAAGCCAGAGATCAAACAACGAGTGAATTATGACCACCCAGCTACCATTGAATAAGAAAATGAGATTGCAAGAAGGCAATAAGAAAGCATGTAAGAGGAGCCCAAAAAAATCGTTGCTAAAGTAGAGCCTACACCAACACCTTTGGTCCAGAATCCACAACCACTCTCGGTGAGCACAAATATTTCTCCTAGTACATCTACTGAGTATGAAGATCTTCTTAGGAAGATGGGTTAGTTAACTATTAATCTTCTTTAAGGAAAGGAATTTAGTTCTCAGGAAGGAGATAGAGGTCCAAAAAGAAATATTTCTGAAGTTGTATGTTATGGTTGTTATAAAAAGGGTCATTATAAGTATAATTGTCCAGATAGAGCTTCAACATCTTGTACAAGAGATAATGATAAAGGAAAATCACCTATGAATTCTTTTGATGTAGTAGATAAGAGCATAAATAATGAAGTAGATGTGTTTGTAACAAAAAGAAAGAAAGAAAAAGATAACCAAGATGGAAATGATCCTAAGAAGATGAAAGGAGAAACTAGTAAGAAACATAGGAGAAGAAAGTTGGGTGTGTAAGATTTTTTGATTTCACAGGGATAAGGACCTGTTAGTGTAAAATCACAGCACCCCTGGACACACATCAGGCTTCTAGGTTGATGTTTCAGGCATCCAGTGTGATTGCATAACATTGAATCCTTTCTCCAAGTGTGGGACTTGTGAAACTAGGAGAGGAATCTCTAGAGAAGGCTGGTTCCTACTCCTAAACTACCTGCCACAAGCTATTCCAGTGCAGGCAAGCTAATCTAAACCTAATCTAACCATGCCAAGGAGACAGAGAGAGAGAGAAAAAAGGGAAAAAAGCAAAAATCCTACACTAAAATGGTGATACACTAGAGAAGGAGAAAGTTGAACATCTATCAAAACTGCCATGGAACAAGGAGAGGTGAGCAATGGGAAGGATGGACAGATGCATCACAGGCCCAAGGATAGATTTCACATAGAAAATGTCCCAAAACTCCATGAACACAGCTCCAGACCTGCAATGAACATTCAAACTTGCACAAATACCTGCAATGAAGAGAGGCAAGAAGAAAACAAGTGAAAAACAAGCAAGGATGGATAGATGCATCACAAAACACGTTTTTTGTTGCTTCAAAAGTTTGCACAGAACATCATTTCAATAGTAAAAGGCAAAAAACGCCATTACAGAGCAAGGGAGGAGGTTCGAACTCCATTTTCAACCCTGGAGAAGAAAAGAAGGGAGGGCAGAGCCGAAAAGATGAACAACTTGTAATTATCCCCTCAAAAATGAGCCAAATCTGGCCTTTTACAATGCATGGGTCGAGCCCAGGAGAGAGAAAACATAGGAAAACGTGCAAGCAACCCAACCATTGACCAAAACGCATTCTTCATTAAAATCGGTGGTTGAAACATAACTTCTGGCCATGCTGAAGAAGAATGCGACCCATGTGCATTAAATCTGGTTGTTGAAACGTCGCTTCTGGCCGTGCTGAAGAAGAATGCGACCCATTTTCATTAAAACTGGTTGTTGAAATGTCAATTCTGGCGATGTTGAAGAAGAATGCGACCCATTTGCATTAAAACTGGTTGTTGAAATGTCAATTCTGGCCATTACCACGCACCAGAGACATTTCTTGATTTTCTCTCTCCAAACTGAACCAAAATTCAAGATTGACCCTGGAATCATGTAGAGAATTTCACCAGCTTTCCATTGATATAAAGAACGTGAAAATCTGAGCTCTGGATCGAAAGTTATGGCGATCTGAAGATTTAGGGCAAAAAACAGGCCAAAACGGATATTTGAATTTTTTCCCGCACTCTGCCACTTGGATGACACGTGTCAGGTGCTGATTGGATGAGAAATTCTCTCTCCTCCACCTTTCTGCGGGTTTCCCTTTGAAATTTTGACATTTTTCATCACTTTGGAAAATTTTCCATTTTTTCCCCACGCCCCGCCACTTGGGACACGTGGCGTGATCTGGTTGGAGGACAGGGCACGGGGTCATCCTTTACCTTTTAGTTTTTTTGGTCAAAATTTTTCTAAATTTTCTAAGTCTTCCTCAAGTTCTACATTTCCCCCACCTTAGGACATGTGTCCTGTGTCTATTGGCTCGGGCCGACCCTTCAAACCTCGCCCTTTGAACTTTTGAGCCCTCACTTAGTCGTATTTTTATTGCCCTCCCCTTGTGAAACTGCTGGGAAAAATTTCTCCACGATTCGGGCTTCCCTGATCCCTCTTTGTTGAAGACACGTGGCAAATTTTTCGGGTCTTCACGTCCCTCACGTATTTTTGGCCCGGATGTCCCAACTGTCTGGGAAAAATTTCTCCGATCCGCCTGATTCGGCCGGTTCGCGTCCGCCGCGTACTCTTGTCCCTGGATGTCCCAACTGTGCGAAACAAAGACTTAGGCAATTTTTTACACCTTCGGCCGGTTCGGTTTTTCGCGTCCCGCGCGTACCTACGTCCCAGATGTCCCAATTGCTGCATGGACCACCTGGAGGCTTTTCGGCCGGTTCGCGCCCCGACGTCCCAACTGTCCCAAGGACCGCCTAGGACTAGGACTTAGCCGATTTTCATCATTTTTTCTGCCCCAAGCTTGGTTTTTGTAACTTTTTCACCCCTTTTTAGAACTTGCTCTTTTCTTCTTGGACAGGAGAGTTAGAAAAAAGTAGAGGGGACCCCAGAAACATGATTTTTAGCCTTGAATCAATCTATCTTGCTGGGACTTGAAGAATTTAATGCATGTTATCAAAATTACCCTGGGGGGTGAATTTTGGATAACAGTTTTGGCGACTCAGCGGGGTCATCTGCCTGCTAGATGAATGATCAGTAGCCTGAAGCAATCCATTGGGCATGGAGTCATGAGTTATAGCCTGCAAACTGATCTGAACTTTGAAAACCTCCTCTCTGAGCCACTTGGAAACCCACTGAACATGGAGTCATTCTCACCAAAATGCCACTGAAATGGACTGTGCAAGAGCAAAACCAGCACCACAAAAACTATGTACAGAACTGAAAATCATACATGCTCCAAATGAAACATGTAGAGTGTGCACAAGCACTTCTTCTTGCTGAAAGTAAACCTACCTACTCTACTCTAACTTGAAGCAAAGGCAAGCTAAACAAACCCTGCAATTGGTTGTGAGAAATAGCTTCCCTTTCTCAAAAGTGGCAGCCATGCAATTGATTTGGAGCTGATCATGGCTGATTAGGATGAGTGGAAAATCAACAAGAAGCTGGTCTTCCACCCAAATCATCAAGGTATCAGCTGAAGGCAAATTCAATACCTCTTTTAGTTGCTCTGCATTTGGATTGAAGAGGTATGACAGCTGATCCTTGGTTCTTTGTAGCTCATCCTCATGCTTAGAAGCAAGCATGACTGGTTGTGACTTCTCCTTTGGCTCCAATGAAGCCAAATACCTGATTGGGCAAGGTCTGATCCGTTTGATATGCCCATAATTCTGATTTTCAACTCCAAGAATGGAGTTCTCTTGTAGACCCTCTTGAATGGATGGTGTGGAAGAAATGGTGAAATTCCTCTGTCCTTTCTCTTCCTCCAATGAAGAACATGAAAGATTAAAATCTTCCAATCTTGGTTCCAAAGAGCTGCTATAAGATGCAGGCTACTGCAAATGAATGTTCTCCTTCATGACAGCAGACTCAAGTGTTTGGAATGTGGATGATGAAAGAGAGAATGGTGGAAACTCAACCGGCTCTTCTCCATCAAAACAGTCCTCCAAATCTGACAGATAAACTACCTCATGGCTGTCCTGCTGCAAATGCTCCACTTCCTCCATGGTGTCTTCTTGATCTGTAACTTGACCACCATGGTTTCTTTCACCCTCCAACATTGAGTTTGAGAGATCAAACTCCTCTTCAGTACTAGAACTTGAGAGAGGTGAAGTAGAAAGAAGAACTGAAGGTTCTCCTGTAGCCTGCTTTGTGCTCAAAGCCCTTGGATCTGCAATTTTCTCCTCCACAACTAGAATGTGCTCCTCTTCTTTTGGATTTGGAGCAGCTTCTCCTTCCTCCAATGTTTGAAGACAATCTTGCTCTTGATTGAACTCTTCCTCCAGCATGAATTTTGTCAAGTCAAACTCTTCAATCTGCTACTCTAGAGGACAAGTTGGGACTGCAAGATCTTCTTCTGAGCTTTCTTCCTTTATGGCTGATTGTGCAACTTGGATTGAATCAGCATTCCCTTCAAATAGAGTGCCAACATGGACACTACTTTCTGAGAAAACTGACTGTTGATCTGCTTCTTCTTTTTCTCTTCTTTTTCTACCACAAAATCAATCTTAACCACCATTTGTTCAACCTTAGCCTCTTCTGTAGGTTTAACCATCAAGGGGATCTTTGTCATCCCAAATTTAAGAGCCCAAACTTCAAGTTGTTGTCATTTCTTCATTTTGTTTGGCTCTCTTCTTGCTGTCCTTGATGACTGATTTTTGCAATTTCTTCCTCCCCACATGGAATTGGGAATGCAAGAGGAGGGATGGGTTGTAACTCAATTGATTTGGCAATTTTTTGTGGTGGTGGAGGTAGAAACTCTTGTTTCTTTGGAGGAGGGGGTATTTCTGTTAGCTCTTGTGGAGGGGATGACTGTTTGGAAGGAAAAAGGAAAGAAGAATTGAGGTGTGGTGGAAGACTGAGAGGTGGAGACATGGGATCAACATTTGGGACAGCAGATGGAGAGTTTAAAACTTGACACTGCTGAGATAAAACAGATTGGGAAAGAGGAAAAAGAAAGGCATGAGATGGCGTGCTTACCCATTGACAAGGTTGCTGAATACTCCTCTCATACACCTCTATTTCTTCAATCCACTTTGCAAGCAATGGCAGCGTTGCAATCATGAAGTCAAGCTTCTCCTGAGGGCTGAAGTGTCTTGGAAAAGGGCCTCCCCATGGACAAGGAGTCCTGCAACCAATTCTGAAAGCTCTCATTTGAGCTGTTGCTCTGGACTGCACCATCTCTACCTCCATCTTTTGGATTTTCTCCAACAGACCAGCATCTTGCATCTGATTGTCTTCATAACCAGCATACTCTTGCTCTTGAAAGCTCCATAGCCAAAATGATCTTGGCATTGCTGCTCATATGGGTATGGGATTTTATGCAAAATGCTGATTTGGAGGATTTGTAAAACATGTTGGAGGTGTGATAAACTGATGTTGTTGAAAATGTGAATTCCATGATGGAAATGAAGTCATGATTGCACAACTTCATGGAATGGAAAAGAATGAAAGAGATGGAAAGAAGGATGGATGGGAATGGATGAAAAACAGGTCTGCAACTTCAGAAATGGGTTGCTGATCAGATGGAGTCACCAGATGTGTTTGCAAGTGCCTCCAAAGGCTGAAATCTTCACAGGAACACACCAACCTGCAAAAGATGAAGTGGAAGACCTCTAAGGTCCCACCGGGAGTGCCAAAACTGTTAGTGCAAAATCACAGCACCCCTGGATGTTGATCAGATTTCTAGGTTGATCACTCTAGCATCCAGTGTGATTGCACAACATTGAAACCTTTCTCCAAGTGTGGGACTTGCAGAAATGAGAAAGGAATCTCCAGAGAAGGCTGGTTCTTGCTCCTAAACTACCTACCACAAGCTATTCCAGTGCAGGCAAGCTAATCTAATCCTAATCTAACCATGCCAAGGAGACAGAGAGAGAGACAAAAGGGAAAAAACAGACAAAAGCCTACACTAAAACGGTGATACACCAGAGAAGGAGAATGTTGAACATCTATCAAAACTGCCATGGAACAAGGAGAGGTGAGCAATGGGAAGGATGGACAGATGCATCACAGGCCGAAGGATAGATTTCACACAGAAAATGTCCCAAAACTCCATGAACACAGCTCCAAACCTGCAATGAACATTCAAACTTGCACAAGTACCTGCAATGAAGAGAGGCAAGAAGAAAACAAGCGAAAAATGAGCAAGGATAGACAGATGCATCACAAAACACGTTTTTGTTGCTTCAGAAGTTTGCACAGAACATCATTTCAATAGTAAAAGGCAAAAAATGCCATTACAGAGCAAGGGAGGAGGTTCGAACTCCATTTTCAACCCTGGAGAAGAAAAGAAGGGAGGGCAGAGCCAAAAAGATGAACAACTTGTAATCATCATACTAAAAATGAGCCAAATCTGGCCTTTTACAATGCATGGGTCGAGCCCAGGAGAGAGAAAACATAGGAAAATGTGCAAGCAGCCCAACCATTGACCAAAACGCATTCTTCATTAAAATCAGTGGTTGAAACATCACTTCTGGCCATGCTGAAGAAGAATGCGACCCATGTGCATTAAATCAGTTGTTGAAACGTCACTTCTAGTTCTGGCATTAAAACTGGTTGTTGAAGAAGAATGCGACCCATTTGCATTAAAACTGGTTGTTGAAACGTGAGTTCTGGCCATTACCACGTGCCAGATACGTTTCTTGATTTTCTCTCTCCAAACTAAACCAAAATTCAAGATTGACCCTGGAATCATGTAGAGAATTTTTCCAGCTTTCCATTGATATAAAGAACGTAAAAATCCGAGCTCTGGATCGAAAGTTATGGCGATCTGAAGATTTAGGGCAAAAAACAGGCCAAAACGGATATTTGAATTTTTTTCCCACGCTCTGCCACTTGGATGACACGTGTCAGGCACTGATTGGATGAGCAATTCTCTCTCCTCCACCTTTCCGTGGGTTTCCCTTTGAAATTTTGACATTTTTGTCACTTTGGGAAATTTTCCATTTTTTCCCCGCGCCCCCGCCATTTGGGACACGTGGCGTGATTTGGTTGGAGGATGAGGGCATGGGGTCATCCTTGTCTTTTAATTTTTTGGCCCAAGACTTTTGCCAAATTCTCTAAGTCCTTCCCTGGCTCCAAACTCCCCTGCCTTAGGACACGTGTCCTGTGTCTGATTCGTTGGCGGCTCTTCCGGGTCTTCGCGTCCCTCGCGTATTTTTGAGCCCAAAACTTTCCCAGATTGCCTAGGAGAAATTTCTCCAAACCGCCTGAAATGGACTTACTTGATTCGGCAAACCTTTTCCGAGTCCGCGTCTTTCACGTACTTTTGGCCCGGATGTCCTAACTATGTGGGACAAAAAACTCTATCCGCCTGATTTTCGCGTTCCGCGTACTTTTGTCCCACTTGTCCCGACAAAAGTTCGGCTTTTCGCATCCCGGCACGGTTCGCCCTTTCGCATCCCAGATGTCCCAATTGCTTCCGTGGAACGCCTGGAGGCTTTTTGGCTGGTTCGCGCCCTGACGTCCCAACTGTCCCAAGGACCGCCTGGACTAGGACTTAGCCGATTTTCATGATTTTTTCTGCCCCAAGCTTGTTTTTTGCAACTTTTTCACCCTTTTTTAGAACTTGCTCTTTTCTTCTTGGACAGGAGAGTTAGAAAAAAGCCGAGGGGACCCCACAAACATGATTTTTTGCCTTGAATCAATCTATCTTGCTCGGGACCAAAGAATTTAATGCATGTTATCAAAATTTACCCCGGGGGGTGAATTTTGGATAACAGGGCCATACTCCATCTTAGAAGATCTATCCAAAAGGCCTGCAAATATTACATATGGTCAACTCTTGGCTATGTCTTCTAAGAAGAGGCGGGAGCTGTGAAGTGGACTCAATGCTCGACAAAGGAAGGAGGTTGAGGTCCCTATTTTTGAGGTAGAGGTGGATCCCTACGCTCCACAAGCTACGGTATTATGTAATGGTATTTCAATTCATAATGTCTTAGTTGATGGAGGTGTTGCAGTTAATGTAATGACCGAGTCTGTAATGAATATGTTGGCTTTAAAAATTGTTCGCCCCTCAACACTTATGTTAAGGTCATTAAATAAGGAAAAACTAAACAAAAGGTGTTGTTTCAAATGTGGCAATATCTGTTATGGGTGTTGTATGTGTGATAGACTTTCATGTGATGAAAAATGGTACTGTTGCATACCCAATGTTGTTGGGAAGACCATGGCTAAGGAAAGTTCATGCAAGAAACTACTGGAATGAAGGCTTCATGACACTTGGATGTGGCAGAGAGAAGGTGAAGATAAACGTGATCCCTTGGCATCATAAGGCAGAACCTGTGGATTTAAGTGATGAAATTAATGATTGGACATCCTCTTATTACTCTAGTACCAGTGAAGTAGACACAGAAGATGAAGAAAGTGAGGTTGATGTTTCGGTCATGGATATCCTTCCAGTCACACCGACTCATAAACCCATAAGATTATCTGAAGAAGAAATTGTCGATCGTCTCAAAAAATAAATATTGGTGATGTTGTGATGGAGAGTGAGAAGGAATCCTACCTCCATCTCTTTCGAAGGTACATACACCTATTCACTTTTGATTACAAGGAAATCTATCAAGTAAGTTGGGTAGAACATTCTATTGAGCTGGTAGATGGTGCTAAGCCCATAAAGCAAATGCCATATAGAATGAATCCTAATTTTTCCAAGATTATAAAAGAAGAAATAGATAAGTTGTTTGATGCAGGATTCATATTTGCTATGGAGAATTCAGAATGGGTTTCTCCCATTGTGAACTCAATAAAAAATAATGGGAAACTACACATTTGTGTTGATTATAAAAAGCTCAACGAGGCAACAAAGAATAATCATTACCCTCTTCCATTCTCAGATCAGATCTTAGACAAAGTAGCTGGCCAGGAGTGCTATAGTTTTGTTGATGGATATAGCAGATACAACCAAGTTCGTATAGCGGAGAAAGATCAGCTGAAGACCACGTTCACCACTCCTTGGGGAATGTTTGCTTATAGAGTTATGCCTTTTGGGTTGTGTAATGCTCTGGAAATGTTCTAGTGCTTGATGAATAGGGTGTTTGAACCCTATATTGGGAACTTCATAAGAGTATTTTTGGATGATTTTTTCATCTATGGGAGCAAGATGGACCACCTGCACCAGATAGAGATATCATTTCAAATGTTAGATTAAGCACAAGCCTCACTAAACCCTATAAAGTGTGTATTTGGATGTTCTAAAGGTGTTTTGTTAGGGCATGCTGTATCCAGAGATGGTATTGGTACTGATCCTAATAAAGTTTCAAAAATCAAAGAGTTACCATTTCCTATGAATAGAAGTAAGTTGAAATCATTTTTAGGCCATGTGGGTTACTATCGAAGGTTCATCAAGAATTTCTCAAAGATTGCACAACCACTAACCCAATTCTTGAAGAAGGATGTTACTTATGAACTAGGAAATAAGGCACATGAAGCTTTTGAAAAACTAAAGGAAGCCTTAGTGTCTTCACCTATTTTAAAGAATCCAGATTGGAGCAAGCCATTCATTGTGTATACTGATGCCTCAGATGCAGCACTAGGAAGTACTCTGAGCCAAAAGGATGAAAATGAGAATAATCATCTAGTTTACTTTAGGAGCAGACAAATGAGCAGTGCTGAGGTAAATTATACTGTAACTGAAAAAGAGATTGTAGCTATCATTTTTGTTGTAAAGAAGTTTAGAAATTACTTGCTAGGGTAGAAATTTATAGTTGTAACAGATCATCAGGCTCTAAAATATATTGTAAATAAGCCTAACCCATCAGGGAGGATAGCAAGATGGATAATTTTTCTACAAGAATTTGAATTTGATATTATAAATAGGTCAAGAAAGAAGAATGTCAATGTAGATGCACTCTCTCAATCCTATGAGGGTTTAGGTTCATCTTGTGATGATGATGATTTCCCAAATGCAACATTGTTATCCCTTGACACAATCCCTAGTGAATACATAGATATTTGAAATTATCTGAATGAATTCAAGTTTCCTGAAGGTGCCAATGCAAAGACTAAGAGGAAGATTACTCAAGCCAGTCGTCCATATTCTATTCTACATGGAGTATTATTTCGAATATGACCTGATAAAAATTACAAGAGCGCAGTTGGACGTGATCAAGGGAAGGAGCTGATAGAAGAACTCCACAATGGTACATGTGGAGGACACTTCTCTGGACAACTTACATCAAGAAGGATCTTGGATGTAGGTTCTCACTAGCTCACTCTTTTTAGAGATTGTTATAATTATTGTAAGACATTTGATATTTTTCAAACACATGGTAACCATAAGACTTCATCAGCTCCATTATGCCCTATTCTTCCACTTGGTCCCTTTGAAAATTGGGGAATAGACATTGTAGGTTCACTTCCAACTACCCCACGCCAAATAAGTATATTGTAGTTGCCACAGATTATTTAACCAAGTGGGTTAAAGCAAGGCCATTGAAAAAAAATTCCATGGATGAAGTGGCAAGGTTCATATATGTACGCATTATCACTAGATTTGGTTGCCCATTATAAATTGTAACAGATCAAGGAAGCCAATTCATTAATGAGGTGGTAGAAGCCCTAGTTAACAAGTTTTCTATTAAGCACAGGAAGGCAACAATATACAAGCCAAGCACAAATGGACAGGTGGAATGAATAAATTTTGTGTTATGTCAAATTCTAGCAAAAGATGCAGCCTTGTAGGTACATAAGTGGGATAAAAGGATTCATGCAGCATTGTGGGCATACAGGGCAACATCAAAGTCAGCAACAGGATACTCC
The DNA here is from genome assembly GCA_019776745.2 of Taxus chinensis. Taxonomy (NCBI): domain Eukaryota; kingdom Viridiplantae; phylum Streptophyta; class Pinopsida; order Cupressales; family Taxaceae; genus Taxus; species Taxus chinensis. Next base: position 95,003,233 of record CM034151.1, read on the forward strand.
CCATTTCAGTTGGCTTATGGCATTGATCATGTTCTTCCTATTGAGTTTGATATTCCCACTGTGAGAGTTATGAAAAATGAAAGGATGGATGAAAGTGATTCAGTAAAAGAAAGGTTGGTACATCTTCATTTACTAGAGGAAATGAGGGAAATAGCGAAGGATACAAGCTATAAGAAGAAAATGAAGCAGAAGGAATACTTTGATCAAAAGATCCGTTGGTCTCCATTTCATGTGAATGACTTGATTCTAGTATATGATTCCAGAAACAAAAAAAAGAAGACAGAGAAAATTTCTTCCAAAATGGATGGGGCGCTACAAAATAGCAGTTGTGCATGAAAATGGTACATACCGACTAGAGGAATTAGATGGTACTCCCATTATGAAATAGGTCAACCATGACAAGTTAAATATTTTCTAGGCACTAGCTTCAAAATGTCCATAAGAGTCTACTCCAAGGATGGAGTAGAAGCTAGGAAGGGGGAAAATGTCGACATTAAAATTTTCCTCCATAATTTCTATTTTATTATATATGTATTAGGAATAGGATGTTGTTAAGTATGATTAGTAGTGGCATCTGATAGAAGATAACGGCGCCATCAGTATAGTGCCGCCAATAAAGTAGAGTAGAGTAACAGTCAAAGTACAATAGGAATGTTGTGGTAAAAAGTAAATAATTGTCGTAAGTGGTCCAGTAATGTTAAAATGTCAAAGTTGGGGTAAGTAGAGAAGTAGGGTCTACATGATTAGGAATTAGAAATATTATATTTGTAATAAGGACAAAGAGTCATGTCATAAATATTTTGTGTATTTTATTTGTGGAAAAGACTAAAAAGGTGGAACCCATGTGAGATGATAAGGTTTATCTTATCTTAGAAGATAAGCCTACATGTAAAGGCAAGAGTTTAGGCACGGAATATGATTAGCCGGAAGAGATTTCCTATCCTATCTTAGAGATAAGATGGATAAGCCTGAATTCCTATAAATAAAGAGGCCACCCCCCTCATTTAGCATATAGAGAGAAGTAGTGAGAAATATTGTATGAGTAAGTGTGTAAAAGAAGCCATCATTTAGAAGGTGTGTTAAAGAATCCATACTGAAGTTTCTCCCATAGTTATTGTTGGAAAGCAAGTGAAGTCAGTAACACTTGAAGTACCTCATGGGTGAGATTGTAACAATTTCATGTTGATATTATAATTTACACTTATATTTCAGATTTATCATCATTCCTTCGTATCATAGTCTATGATATTCTTGTGTTATGTTTGTTGTTGTGTTTCCAGATTACATCCACAAAACTAAAGGTTGTGCATTAGTAAATAATCATAGCACAAGGAGTTCCCGGTGAAGAATTATCATAGTGCCAGATTTGTGATGATAGTACATTATTTTTGAGAAAAAGGAGTGTATCATTATACCTATGACATATGCAAAGGATGCTCTGTATGTTGAGCCTTTGAGTGAAGAGGATTTAAACATGATATATGTGCATACAATTAGAGACCTTGATATAACTGAGCCATCTAAAAAAGGAGTGATACAGTGGTATGATGCTAGGTCAGTTAGTGATACTACAAGTATTTCTTGTGATAATTAGGTGCATTCAACATATGAAATGGTTGGGTGAGAAATAAAGAACATAGTTGCTTGCATGATCAGGTCGTGCATGGTCAGACGCTTGAGTTACAACTAGGTACCTAGGTACACTGGTGAGGGAAACCCTGATGTATTTCTACACACCATGGATTATTTTTGGAAGAATGAAGGAGATAGAATAAATATGCTTGTATATTCTCTATGCGGTACAAAGGCACACTGGTGGGCAACACACAGAGACAACTTGTTGGAATGATGACAACTGGCAATCACCTTTTCTACTAGGTTCCTAAGGAGAAATGTGCATTCTCAAATATGAGAATTCCATGGGAAGTCCCTTACCTCGCATCACATTCAAAATTGTGAGAGACTTTGGACAGAGGGGCAAGAGACCTTACCACCATCACTTTGGGTACATAAGTTCTACTCCACCTTAAGTGGTTGTGTGCGCAGATGGTATGTCTATGTAGAGTTGACAAGAGAAACAACAAATTGGTAGGAGATGACCTCAAGTATGATTCATACTTTTGATTTTTTTTACCAAGCCTCTGGGCAATGAAGCACTGAAGCTTATGAAACACATTACTTTGGGAAATAACAGGAAAGCTGAGGAACCTCTGTTAGAAATGTTTGGGGAGATGGATATAGAGGTGTGCCTTAACCTTACAAAAATAGTAGAAGAAGAGATGGTTTGTGCTTGGGAATAAAAGGAAAATGGTAAACTAGTATGCATGATAAACGATGAGGATGACGTGGAAAATGACCTAGATGTTAACTACACTAAACGTATGTGCGAGGTGATGGAAAAAACATATGCAAAGGTGCATGCGTATCATGAGTCTAAGAAAATAAATAAGATTAACATTTAAATAGATATAGAGCCTAAGCAGGTCATTATTGGTTATTACTGATCAGAGCAGTAAGTGGATAAGATCGTTGAGCTCCTGTGTGACCTTCAGGACTTATTTTCATGGGGATATCATGAATTAAAGGGAGTAACCACTTATTTAGGCGAGATGAAAATCAATCTTAAAGATGGAGTGCGCCCAGTTCAAAAGAGGCCTTACAAGATGAATCCTAATCTACGCATTAAGGTGAAGGAAGACATTGATAAAATGCTCAATTCTGGTATAATTGAATCCTATTGAGGAATCTAAATGGGTTAGCCCCATGGTCATAAGCATTAAGAAGGATGGGAGGATAATTATCTGTGTGGACTACAAAGAACTTAATGCATGAGTTATGATTATACCACTGATGCACATAAACCGAAGCTATTCCCTGCTACACTCAAGGATGCAGCTTTGAGATGGTTTATGGGATTAGGAAAAAATGTTGTTACCACTTGGGCATAGATGAAGGAGAAATTTCTCACTAAGAACCAAGACTATTGTAGGTCAAGTAGTAGAGGGACTGATGAAATTTACAAGGTGGCACAGAAGGAGGATGAACCATTAGAATAATATCTAGAAATATTTGTGTTATGCGTTCAGAAGACAAGGCACATAAGAATACCTCCTGATTATCTAAAATTACTCTTTTTGAAGGGAGTCAGTGAGAAGGACACGGATGCTCTAGATCTTATAGGACCTAGAGACATTTCAAAAGCTACCTTTGAGGAGATTTTGGAAGTCTGCAAGAATTACTCCAGAGCCACCATGAAGAGAATTGGGGACATATCCAAGTCAAATATTATCAACATGTTCAAGAACATGAAGTAGGATATTTTCAATGGAATGGCCGTTCATCTAGATGTTTTGCATGCCAAGAAGAAAAGGGAATATGTAGATGCAACACTTACAAGGTTCTACCATGCATGTAGAAGGAAGAAATCTGATTGCAGATGCAGAGGATTGGCCAACATATCACAAGAAAGGGAGGCTTCACCTAAATTCAAGATGTTGAAGACAAAGGATGAGAAATTTTTCTATGTTTCTCAAATAAAATCGTGGCCACCAAGATAAGGAGGTATGTCACAAGACCCTATCCCATCATTGCATAATTGCGCTAGTAATCCATATATGCAACCCCCACCTTGGGCTAATCAACAACAAGGTTGGGCTTAATACCCTAGCCATTACCAATAGCAATGGTAACCTCAATTTGTAATCCAATAGTAATGGAAAAAACCCCCTCAATCATGACAGAAGCCTTGGAGAGGATGGAAACAATGGAATAACCCACCTCCTAATTACCAACAATCTTACTAACAACCTTCTGATTCACAGCAGAAATATCTGATGCCAAATATCCAACTTGGATCTTAGCTTAAAGAAACTCAACTACCATCTCAACCAACGCCTAACCCCAACAGTAAATATGCTTAGCCAACCTATTCCATTGAACCATCTCAATACCTTACCTATTCAATTGATTTTAATATCATTGATCTCCACTCAGAAAGAGAACTTACTCCACCAAGTAGACCGACCATTACAGAGATTGCAGGTGAACCACAGTTTTTACAAACTGATCTAAAACAAAGTAAGAATACACTATAAGCTAATACACAACAACTTGAACATAGTTCTAGCAAGGTTAAAGTGCAAGATAATATACCACCATTTCTAGAAAGGTTACAAGAAAAGAAGACTGACCTCAAATCAAATTATAATTTTGATTTTTCCAATCAACTAAAAGATATTTGTGTGAAGATTACACTAATTCAAGAAATCAAATATGTCCCCATTTATAACAATTTGGTTAAGCATCTGTGCATAAAAAACTAGGAAAAATAAGAAAGGATCCATCTAATGTGCAACTTATTAGATAATTGGTTGATATTATGCTTAGAAATTTAGTTCTACTAAAGTATATAGATCCAGGCATTCCATTGGTAGATGTTACAATTAATGGTACAACAATAGGGAACAATCTGATTGACTTAGGGGAAACCATAAATGTCATGACTAAGAAAATTATGGATGATATGAAATTGTAAGGACTAAGGCCAACAACTATAGTATTATAGCTTGCAGATAGATCTACAATGAAAGTAGGAGTCCTTGAGGACATAGTTGTGGTGGTAGACTCTTGGGAATACCCTACTGACTTTATTTTCCTTCAACCAAAAGAAAGTTTAGGAGGATATCCTATCATCCTAAGAAGGACATGGTTGGCCATTTTTAATGCATTCATAGGTTACAGGTATGACAACATGATTAATTCCAATGGAAGTGGTACTAAAAATTTGATGCTCTATCCTCCTTCCCAACCATTGAATGATGAAGATCAGAAAATTTGGGTTGAAGAACCAGAAGTAGATCAAAGCTCCATGTAACAGCTCATGAAGTTATAAAAATATTGTACAATTGAAGGACAAGAAGAAGATGTAGTTATTACCAATGTCTTTGAGAATAACTATGGAACAAATGAGGAAGTAGATAAAAAACTAAGGTGTTTAATTTGTCCCTCTGATTAAGGTCTACTGCAGCAAAGCACCATGAAAATTATAGGTAAGAATTGCATCCTTCATCAACTTCTCACTCATGAATGTATACTTAATTCTTTCAGTAGCAATGTATGCTCAATGTTTGATCTCTCTAAGCAAGTGGATATAACCTCAGGATTGCCACTAAACATGAACAAGATACTCAGTATCCAACAAGAGAAGTTTTTAATAACTCTTCTTCAAAAGCATAGGAAAACACTTGCATGGGATTATGGTGTCATGCATGGAATTCATCCCAAGTTGTGCACTCATGATATTTACATCAAATAAAATTTTAAACCAATCAAGTAGCCACAAATGAGAATGAACCCAATAGTAAGAGAGAACGTGAAAGGTGAATTGAAGATTTTTTGGATGATGGATTTATATACCCAATTTAAGACAGTCAATGGGTTTCACTACTTATCGTTGTTCTTAAGAAGAATGAAAAATGGAGGATCTATGTAGACTATAGAGAGATGAACTCAACAACCAAGAAATATCACTTTCCACTACCTTTCATTGACCAAATACTTGACACTTTGGCTGGAAAGAATTATTTTTCTTTTCTTGATGGATATAGTGGCTATAATTAAATTCAAATTATAGTAAAAGACCAGGAAAAAACTACCTCCATATGTCCATGGGGAGTGTATGTTTATTCAGTTATACCTTTTTGCTTTTGTAATGCACCTGTTACATTCCAGAGGGAAATCCTGAGTATATTTTTAGACTTAACAAATGATTGCATAGAGGTATACATGGATGATTTCATAGTACATAGTAGCAGTTTTGAAGAAGCTATGCATAATTTGGACAAATTATTGAAGAGATGCAAAGAGCACAACATGTCCTTAAGTAATGAAAAATGCTACATGATGATGTATGAAGGTATAGTCCTTAGACACTACCTTTCTTCTGATGGAATTCAAGTTGATCCAACAAATGTATCTATTATAATCAACCTATCAACACCAAAGAAAAAAAAATATGTCAGGAGTTTTCTAGGCCATTTTGGGTATTACAAAAGGTTCATACAAGATTTTAGCAAGGTTTTAACACCACTCTTTTCCTTAATAAGAAATAACATTGCATTTGAGTGGACTAAAAAATATGAAACTGCATTCCAAACATTGAAGAAAATGTTGAATATTTCCCTTATATTAAGAGGACCTGATTGGAATATGTCATTCCATATCCATATTGATGCCTCAAACCATTCCATTTGAGTTGTATTCAGACAAAAGGATGGAGTTCTGAATTATGTAATTTATCATGTTAGCAAGAACTTATAGCATGTTGAATTTAATTACACAATCACAGAAAAGGAGTTCTTAACAGTTGTGTATGTTATCAATAAATTTAGGCACTACGTCACAGGTTATCTAGTGTTCATTCACATTGATAATACAACAATTAAATATTTGATCAACAAACCAGTTGTAAACAACATCATAATCAGATGGTTATTACTCTTATAAGAGTTTGATGTCACTGTTTTTGACAATCCTAGAAAGGACAAAGTTGTGGCAGATTTCCTTTCAAGAATAAATACCAATGATGAAGAACAAGTAGGTGATGAATTCTTCTCATTTGAGAATTTGTTTGTTATTTCCACCAAAACACCTTGGTATGCTTGTACATCCAACTATCTGGTTTCAGGTAAAACACCTCTACACTACCTATACTCTGAAAAGAAATATATAGTTGAAAAGAGTGTGCATTTTTCTTAGATAGTTGGATTTCTATTCCATACAGGGAAATATTAGATCATGATAAGATGCATTGATGATGAGGAAATATATGATGTTCTTAGAGCTGAACACAGTGAGCCTTGTGGAGGATACTTTTTTGTAAAAATAAAAATGCAAAAAGTATTAACAACTAGTTATTACTAGCCAACATTACACAAGGATGCAAAACTATACATAAGGAGATGTGATAAGTGTCAAATAATGGGCAATCCCGCTAGATATGATGAAATTTCATTGTGGCCTCAAGTGGTCTTACAACCTTTTGACAAATGGGGCTTAGACTTTATTGGCCTTATAGATCCTAAACCTCAGTAGAAGGAGTACATTTTGGTATGCACATATTATCTAACTAATTGGACTGAGGTGAAGGCATTTCCAAATAAGAAAAGTGAGAAAGTATCCAATTTCCTCTATGATCACATCTTCACAAGGTATGAAGTGCCAAGATAAATTATTATTGATCAAGGTACACACTTAAGTGTTGATGTAATTTCTTATTTAGTTACAGAATATGAAATTAGGCATAGGAATTATGCACCTTATCATCCCCAATATAATGGCCAAGTAGAGATTACAAACAGGGAGATCGAGGCAATCTTGACAAAAACCATTACGCTCTAAAGAAGAGATTGGGAAGATTTACTCCTAGAGGAAGTATGGGAATTCAGCATAACATAGAAGACAATAATTGGCTTCACACCATTTGAACTCTTGTATGGTAAGACTATTATTTTTCCAAATGAATTTGAGAGACATTAAGGACTGTACTTGAGCTAGGCATAGATTTATTAGAAGCTCAGAGGAAGAGAATCCTCCAACTGAATGATTTAGATGAGTTGAGAAGATAAGTAGTACACAATACATAAGTTGTGTAGAAGAAAAGAGTTAAATGGAATGACAAGTACATCAAGACCAAAGAATTTCAAGAAGGTGACTGGGCACTATGGTTTGATTCAAAGTACAAGGATCATATGGGAAAAATCAGGACTAGATGGTTAGGCACCTATGAAATTGATAAAATCTTCCCTAATGGAGCTATAAAACTCACCACTATAGACCCTGTGAGGTTCAAATTATGGGTCAATGGCCATAAATTGAGGTTGTATAAGAAGCTAACTGATAGATGTACCTTCATATAAAAATTTAGAGGAGGTGTAAGCATGATGGAGATGAGAACATCAGAGTTAAGTTCAGAAGTTGAGCGTGTTGGTTCATCTTCTGAAATTTCAGAGGATTGAGATATTTTAGTGGCCTTGGTATATTCATCTTCCTGGATATTCCAAGGATGAATAAAACTATTGTGATAAGCCCTCTTGGTGATCTACAACACTCTTCTAACATTTTCTTTTCGTAGAGTTTATGTTTTGCAAGATTTGATGTATATTTTTGCAAAAGTGCATAGTCTCTTACATAGGGAGATAATGCAAAGAATAGATGTTCCACTTACAACAGCATGCAGCAAATCTCTATTTTTCTTTCATGTTTTGTGGAAGTCATGATTGAATGAAGGAAGTAAGGGATATCTGCACATGTGAGTGATGATTGAGACAACTAGTACCCCAACAAGTTAGCATTCCCTCTTCGAGAGTTATTTCATTTAAGCAAGGAGCCTCCAATACAAATGCCACACAAACTTGCAGCATCATAATAGTATCTACAAAATCATAGCAAACCAACATGTAACAAAGGAAAAAATCCAATAAATCATGTGCAATTATCATTCTAAATATGCCTCGAGATAAGTGCATTCCTACCACTTTATTAAAGTTTGATTAGTATGATTATTATTAATTAGTTTTTAAGAATCTTGTCTTTATTTGCATAGATAAATGGTCACATTTTATGATGTGAACTGTCATTACACGGCATCCCACTATGTAATACCACTTTACCTTACATGCTTCCTGTAATCAAATCAATTAATTGTGTTCCCATTTTTGTGTTGCATGTGCATCGGTCTCGAAGTTTAAAAACAAATTACTCAAGACACTCCCACACAATTCAATTTTGCATAATTTCTCCAAAACTGTGTGATTAGATTACCAAATCCAAGCAAGTTGCATATTGAAAATGGGGGGAGACATGATACACCATGAGTTGATAGAGCACTCTCAAATTCTTAACCAGCCACAAGTTTTACAATGCTTTCAAGACAGTGAATAGTTGGACTACATAAACTAATTCCAAGGTTTTAATGATTCCATGGTTAAAGAATTTGCTACTACATTCAGAGATGGTGAAGAAAATTTCAATGTTTTATCAGTGAAATTTAATTATGACATCTTTGCTGAGGTGACTAGACTTTGTGCACAAGGTGAACCTTTCCCTGAAAAAGATAATCTATAAGAATCCATACAGGAATTTGTTGATGAAGATGATGTATTCATCAATTACTGATAAGGTACACACAAGACTTCTCTTGAACCTCTTTGGGCTGAAATTTTAAATTACATTATCAAGTATTTTACTTGCAAGGGGATATACTTTAGGTTAAACACAGTTCATTTTAAATTTCTCAATCATCTGAAGAACAATAGGAATGTTAATGTGCCTAACTTCTTGAATGAGATATTGAAACATATGAGTAGGGAGGTATAGAAAATGAAGGTCTACACTATCACAACACTGCCTCATCACTATGATAATCAAACATACCCTATAGACGGAACATCCTAAACTAAATTGGGAGGATTTTTTACAAGTTAATAACATTGATGAATTGGTAGGAAATAGTAGGAAGAGGATGAGAAGTACTAGAATTTATTCCACACATGCAGATGAAGCCGCAGCATCAACTTCCCACCCTAAATAAATCCACATTTATGAGAATTTGCCATATTCTGAACCAAAACTTGAACCAATCTCCCCTGAAAGAATCTTTATTGTTGAAACTCCTCCAAGAAATCTCTACCCTTGAGTCATCTACCTCCAAGGATAAAATAAAATCTTCTAGAACCACTTCAACACCATCAAGGCATTCTCACATGCTCAAAACTAGAAGGCCAAGAACCTCCAATCCAATAAAACCCTAGACCATATCACTTGACAGTGAAATGGAAGTTGCTGAGGAGACCATTCAGGTGACACCAATGGACACTGAGAATGGATGTGCTAATATTTAATTTCATGAGAAACAAGGGCCTAAGGAGACCATGGATGGTCAGGAAGAGGAAAAGGGAGAAGAAGGTGGTGGAGAAACTATACAAGAATGCCTTAAAGAGTACATGAGGGAATATGCAGAGGAAGTTCATGTTGATGTAATTCATGGAGAGCATGAAGTAAAATATGTGGAAAAGGAAACTAAGGAGATGATTCCTATAGCCAAAGGTCGTGAGGATAAAATGGAAGAGGAAACTAACCAAATAGTTCATGAAAAATACATTGGCAAATATATACCCTAGGATTTTGAAGAAGTTATTGATCACCTTTTCCATGGAATTGAGGAAGAGAATGTGTCTTAAGGAGTTGTATAAGTACCAAAACATACCCCTATGGTTTTAAATGATGTAGTTGAACAAGTTACACCACTACCATATTTACCACATGCTAGTATGCAACAATGAATGTAACCTAGGTGCAACCACAAATTGTCATCAAGGAAGTTATAAGAGAGCCTATCAAACTAATTTGTAGGGACATGGCAACAAAATTAACATTGGTGGATTATTGGATGTATCAATTTGAAACCTATTTTAATAGGTTGAAAGGAAAATGGGAAATAGAAAAAGAAGAACTCCTCTTCCAGCACTAACAATAAATTGAGGAAAAAGATAAAGAAATTGAAAGGTTAAAGAAAAATCAAGAAAATACAATTAAGGTGGCCCATGACATATTCAAATGTAGGACCCCCTCTAACATTTATGCTATTTTATTGAAAGAAAAGATGTTGCAACTGAAACTTACCTGTGTCAACTCTGATATTCCATTTGAAATTAGTACATCTAGGATCTTCTTTAGATTATATATAAAAATGCCTCGTAAAATTCATCTTCTATTATTTGAACTCTATATGTATAATTATGTTCTTGAATATTATATGCATTGGATTCGAGTCCTATACATCATAGATGTTCCAATTAAAGCACTTTTTTCTTATTTTCTGAATGAGTTGGACAAGGAGAGATAAATGGAAGAGTACATGCACTTGGAAAAGGTACAACCATTGATGATTAGGGTTGAAACTGCAAACACTAAGGTAGTTATTGAAGAACATGAAAAATATATGGAGAACAAGGACACCAGAAAAAGGGTATGGTAGATGAGGAAAGACGCTCATAAGGAAGTCAACGACAAGATTAAGTACAATGCAAGAGATATCATATATGCCTGTAAGATGTACTGGAATGAGATGTCACTTGAGATGAAAAATAAAGAAATGCACTCTTATCATAATATCATTCCAACTTCAAGAAGAGTGAATGTATACATTGAACTTTCTATTGCATGTGCCAAAACTTGGTTTCTAATTGGCTATCATCCACCACGCTTTCACTTTCCTATACCACATTGATCTGGTGATCAACCATTGAATGAAATAATCCAGGATAGATTTATGAATGGGTACAGGATGAATGGATGTTACTTCTTCACAAATATTGAAGGGACAACTACTCCAGTGGATTTCAGATGCTTATGTAGCACTATTCAGGAGGAACCTAAGAAACATGAATGAGCACATTCAATAAGTTAAGTATGGGGGTGTGATGAGTTGTTTAATTCCCTTCTAAACAATATTTTGTAACTTGTTGAACCATTAGAATCCTTGTACTTGTATTTCCCTGTTATACAGTTAAGACATTTCATTATAACCTGAACTTATGGCATGAATATTAATTAATATATTTATTACTAGTTAACTTTATTTTGTGGTATTATGAGTAGGAATTTATTCTCTTCATTACAATAAGGTGTTTTAATTATGATTTGTATGATTCCAACATTGTTTGCAAGAAACTTGTTATATGCAGCAACTCACGTGTAACCAAAGGATCCATATGCAGTAACCAATATGTAGCCAAAATGAATCATCTACAGCTAAGGGATTGTCTACAGCAACTCGCATATAGCCAAAGGACTTGTTTGCAGCTAAAGAAAGTCACACACATTAAAAAAGTCATGATCCTGAGAAGCTCGTGGAACATGCGCATAACACTCGAGTTTACATGTGTCAATGGAAGAAGCAGTTATAATTAAAACATGAGAACTAGGAGAATACTCAACTCCAACATCTGATTATGTGTTGCAACTTAATAAGGAACTAATAGATTAAATTCATTATTTGGGAACTAATTGATTGAACTGATAAGTTACTTAAGCTATGTGATTGGCATCTAAACATTTGTTGGTTAATCATGTTTCATGCATAGAGTCTCCAAATTATTTGGTTGAGATATTTTACTTGATCTTTCAAACTCCTAGTTAAATTATGTTTCCTCATGCTTTTGTTATAATGAGATGTATAAAAAGGAAATAGGTTAATGTTGAAAAGGGAGAGATAGATATATCTAGAATAAGGTTAGAGAGTAGATAATACACAGGTACATGAGTCACTATATTCACAGTTGTGATCTTCATGCCAATACGATAAAATTTTTGAGTTCTGTTAAGTAGTTGTAGTCACAAGCCTTAGGAGGGATTAGCACCCAAGGCAGGTCTCACTTGTGGTTTTTTATCCCACTCCATATTTTGTTGCTTTGATTTACTGCATGAGTAGAATTAATATTAATTCATTTCTTTATTTGCATTCCGATTTTAAATTATTTACCTTAGTCATAGTATTTACTTTCAGTTTGAATTTATTTTGTTCACAACCATTGTTATTTCCAGTATTGTAGTGACAACAATTTATTTCCTTACCTCCTAAATACATGTAACTATGCATACAACACTAGCATTATTGAAATTCTATGTCCCTTGGTTTGATAATTAAATGACTGTGGATTAATGAAGAACATATTAATTTCTACAAGTTAATTTGCACCACCACATGCATAAGATAAAAAGACAACCAAATTCCAATATTTTGGTTCCATTGTGAGGACCTTCATTAAAATTCAAGGATGAAGTGGATATAAGATGCATCAACTAACACAAGAGAACATCAAAGCATGGATACATGCTATTAAGGATGCGCTTTTAAAGCATCATCTAAGTTGTAATGATTATTCTCCAAGGAATTTGGTCGAGATTAATCTCTATAATTCATCATATGAAACATTCTTATGTGAGCTTCTGATATACCTACATGTATGGTTAATTACGTATTATTTGGGGAAATGTGGGAATTCATGTGGGAAGCATTCTTGGACCTCTAAGCGCATGAAGAATCTAACACAATACAATGCGACTTGAACACATGAGGTAGACTACTTGCGAAAGGGTACACTTTAAAGCTACATCCTTGAATATTTAGTATTAACATATTCTTGCGTGAACGAAGTATAATCTAACATTTTCAGGGAGACGCATGGATCATACCTACAACACCTACCGTTGGAGATCAAGAAAATGATGATTGATATGGGAATTGAAACTTTCCCAATGGAAGGCTAAATGTTCCACACGTAGGGAATAAGGACAAGAACATACCAGGGATAAGTTATTGATTTTTTAGACAAGCACAATCTTAGGAGGAGATGATTTGAAGATCAAAGGAACAAGGCATTGGAAAGAGAGCTATCACATATACGCAACTCAACTCTAGGAACTACGGGTGATTACTATCAGTGTTGGTCACAGTACAAAGAGAGATGTAATTAAATGGGGCTCCAGGAAGGGATGAAAACATGCCAAGAGAGTATACATGATGTAGAGGATGAAGAAGGATAATATAATGATGATGGTATCATGATTCAACCTATTGCACCTGATCATGCAACTGGGTCAATTAATATAGAGAAAGTTTTAGTAGAAAGTGATAGCAATGAAGAAGTTAAATGGGCTAAGGAGAAAGTAACTTTGGACAATATTTTACCATGTGTTACAAACATCACAACCAACACCAAAGAGACAACAATTGAAACTCAATATACCAAAAGCACAACGATTCAGGGTGATGAATATAAACACAACAACACCAGTTACAACAGGTGTGCAAGGAAACATACTCCCACAACATGTCGTGGGAACTAATCCATCACTTACAAGTGGAAGTGGGAGTGGGAATGTGACACCTACAAAAACTATCCTCATACAGGGTAGATTTCATAATAATACACAATAGGTAGTTATGCTAACTATATTTTACAAAATGTCTCTACACTTACCAGAGTATAATGGTGTCGAGAATGTTATGGAATATGGGCTTAAAAGTGAATTTATATGGTGAGAAAAGGGTATAACTTCCTCATAATAGAAGAAAACTTAGTTTATGAATACACTACTTGGCCACGCCCATATGTGGTATCAAAAATAGGACCAAATACAAGTAGAGGTAGACTATGATCAACTTAAAGTGGAATTCTTATTAGAATTTTAAATTCTAGAGTTCAAAAAGCAAAGTGTTTTAGCACTCAAGGAAATAAGGAAAGAACTCACTGAGAGTGTACACATTTATGATGCACGTTTCAAGAGCCTCATTTCCAAGTTATTATCATATGAATTACATCCTACACAACATGGAAAATGGTTGGTAGGTGGATCCTACTACCCTTTAAGTGTGCATTGTCACACAAGACTTTCACAAATCCATGAGAAGCATTAGAAGTAGATTTTCATGCTGAAATAGTGGGAAGTCTTAATATGGGTGTGATTCCATTCATGGACTCACATTTCACATCTATACTGACATAAGCTAGAGAAATTAACAATAAAAATGCTTGAGAAACACATAATGGAATTTTGTGCACTGATTATGAAATGGATGGCTACACCAAGAACATGGGACCACACAAAATTTTGAAGGCCATGCTTATAGTGTGTGAGATCTATGAAGGTAGCCATGACACTTGAAAGTGTCCCTACTCCATCATTCTAAGTAGAAGAAGGTAGCCACTTACTGCAAGATATGTGATACACACACTCATTATATGCCAGAGTGTTGCATTATTGACCAAGTCCAAGAGGCCATATCATTAGGAATACGTTAAGCTACCCTAGAAGAAGCCAATGTAGAATGTGTTGGATAAGGGAACGAAATAAATGGATGAGGACGAGGAGTTCATAGAGGTGGTAGATATATACCCATAACTTGTTATAAATGCGGATGACTAGATCATCACTATCTCGATTTCCCAGCCTTCCCAATCTGCACACATTGTCGAAAGGAGAACAAGGTGGAATATTACTAATGGATCTTCTATTTTTCAATCTCTCTCTTTTTTTCTTCACTTTTTAAATTGTGGAAATAACATACTTTAAGAGAGAGAACCTCCAAAAATAACACTTTTCCTTTTTCAAGAATCCTTTCAACCCACATGTCAGTATCCCTTCACTGTATTGAGTAACCTTGAGATCTCTTGATTACTTTGGGGTTGAAGTTATTGATAGGCATTACAAATTCTGTGAGAGGAGGTGATATTTCATACAGATCCAAATTTGTTTTCATTTAAGTAGTGAGATTTTTCAAATTCCCTTCCAATTGTTCTATTGTTCACTTGTTGTTGGGTTGAAAAAATCACTAAGTATTTAAAGAGCACGTGGGAAGGTGAAGTGCATAAGTGGAGTGTAGAAGTGACCACAATCACAAGTTAAAGAGGCGTGCACCCAGAAAGATTAGTTTAGGATTTATCCGATTTTTGCATGGAACGAGGTTAAAATAGTAAAAACAGTTGGAGCACAACTCAAGCAAATATAAAATCAAGAAAACTTCGTGACTTAGAGCTATTTTGGGAATGAAGTGGAAGATGAAGGGTCATGCATGGTACGCATTAATAATCGGATTAAAGGAGATTTTATTTATAGATTAATCTATTATTATCCATTTTGTAAAAGCACGCAATTGTTGGTGCATGGATATCTTGAGCATGTTTTCTATTTTGAGATGCATGTGTGGTGAAGGGAAAGTCTCCACCCCTATATATATATATATATATATATATATATATATATAGGGGTGGAGACTTTCCCTTCACCACACATGCATCTCAAAATAGAAAACATGCTCAAGATATCCATGCACCAACATATATATATATATATATATATATATATATATATATATATATATATATATATATATATATATATATATATATATATATTAGTTTATCTACATTTTTTTAGTATTCAGTGATGTATTATAGAGTTATGATCCTTTGATGTTCTAGCGCACATGAATCTCTAATGACTACGATTATGTATTCAACTTCTATTATGTAATATTTTGGTTATCAATGGATAATTGTGGTTGGATTCTAGTAATATATGTCTTTGATCATGGTAATTTTATGGTGAATGTGATCTTAGTAACTGTTTGATATATTATGTTTCCTTATTACATGTGTTTCCTTGTGTTATTTGTAATGATCTAAATCTGAATGTATGAGTTGTGAATGGTTAATATGAACATGCATGTTAACACCTTGACAAGATTTCATAAAGGAGGGATCTAATAGATTCCCGCACTTCGAGTCATCATTCAGATCTATTTAAATGAAGTTCTAGTGTGCCTAGGAAATTGAGTGGAAATTAAAAAGACTACATTTTGGTTCTATTGCTGGGAACTCTTTTCAAACTGTCTTGTAGAATGGTGCATGCAGATGGCATATCGATTGAATCTAGAAAGAATTGAAAATTAGGTTGATGACGGAAAGGATCAATTTATGTAGAGATATGGTTCCAAACATGATTTTAATGCATGCAAGTGGGTGGAAGAACATCTATATCATGAACTCTATGAGACATTTTAAAACCTTTTTCCATTAGAGTTGTACGAGTGGTTGTCAACATACACATCAAATAAAATATAGAGTTACAGACCAAGGGTTTGGAGGTAGGAAGATTACCATACATTGTTTGATGCAGATGAACTATGGATGTGTGCTTTAGATCATTTGTGGGGTGGTGTAGTGCGTAGTCATACTTTGGAGTAAACTATTTCTACATATTCTTATATGGAAATTACTGAGTTTAAATTTTTGTGTGAGCCCAAAGGATCTTACATATGTGTGTAGTCACAAGATCATGCACATTAGACATTATTTAGCCCATTCTCATGCTACTATTTAGAAGGTTCTTGAGTGAAGAAAGTAGTAATCAACTCCTGTCTTTTGGCCATCTTATTTTACTTTTATTTCGTGATTCCTGCATATTTTTACCTATATGCCTAGTTTATTTTCACACTTTCCCGTCATTTTATCCTAAACTAGGGTGCCCGAGCCTGTAATGGGGTGCCGTGATCCCATATGGGGCACCCCGATCCATTTCAAATATTCCCGCCACTTTTTGGTCCTTTTCCGACCATTTTTATCTTTATCTTTTACCTAGTCAGTCATTTTAGGGTTATTTACGAAATTAGATCAAGAGAACCCTATAAATATAAAGTTATGAGACCATAATAAAGGTCCTAGTGTCATCTACTACTATTAATCCATCTAGACTTGGATTCATTACATCCACATAGTTCCATGCATCAAGGCTAGGAGATCTACATCAACACACACTTCCTAGGGGGAGGGATTTTATTCTATTCCATACACACACATGGAATAACAGTGTGACGAACTTTCTTGTAAAAGCCAAAACCAAAACCTTTCCATGCACATCGGTGCAGGAAGGTGTGGGAGAAACAAGGATTGGTGAGTGACTGAAGGTTGGTAAAAAAGGGGTGGGTTTGTGATGGTGGTTCAAGTGTATAAGTGGAAGTATCGAGTCCCCCATAGGTGAGATTGTACTACCCGCAAACATAAGGACCATAGTTATATCGGCTTTATTGAACTACCTACCAAGAAGGCTTGCATTGAACTCATTGAGGATATCGACCCTTCTCCACCTTCTTCACCAGCTCCACCTTCTTCACCACCTTCACTGACATAGTCGATGGATCTAGAATCCATTCCTCCTAACTTTTTTTTCATAAACACCATTTCCTTGGGGCCTCTGACTTATCAACGTGAGGGCGAGGCTCCCTCTTCTCTTCCCTTGTATCTTGAAATGATCGATGATGATACACCTTCTATTAATGTCATTCAATGTCAGGATGATGAATCTATACTCACATATCTCTGTGCAGAAGACTCTTATATTCATCAGTCGTTACCATTTGAGATGCAAACCATGTTGAATGAATCGACTATTGAAGTCAACATCCATACTCAAGACGACCTACACATTCTAAATATCGGCCAATCTTTAGATACTGCTAAACATGAAGCCCTTACTTCTTTTCTCAAAAATCATAACCATGCTTTCGATTGGTCTTACAGTGATATGCCTAGTATTGACTCCACCATAATGGTCCACAATATCGTAACCATTCCTGATGTTAAGCCCGTAAAAAAAAACCTGAGGAAAATGCACCCTCACATTTCTCTTCTGGTCAAAGAAGAACTTCACTGCCTTCTTTCTATTTCCTTCATCTTACCCATTGATTATCCCTTATGGATTTATAATATTGTCCCTATCACTAAGGTGACAAGGGGACTACACATTTTCACAAATTTCCACGACCTTAACCTAGCTTTCCTGAAAGATGACTTTCCTCTACCTAGTATTAACTAGTTGGTTGACCTTACTACTGGTCATGAAATGCTATCACTCATGGATGGTTTCTCGGGTTATAACCAAATCTTGCTTGCTTCAGAGGATCAACACAAAACCGCATTCATCACCCCTTGGGGGACCTTCTGTTATCGAGTCATGCCTTTTGGCCTTAAAAATGCTGGTGTCACATATCAGCGGGCTATGACTTACATCTTCCATGACATCATGCACCGTATATTGGAAGATTACGTAGACGATATCCTTGCCAAATCTAAACGCCGCTACAATTACCTCGCCATCCTAAAAACCATCTTTAACCACCTCATTAAGTATTGTGTTCACCTTTAGCCCAAGAAGTGTGTCTTCACGGTTCTCTCGGGAAATCTCCTGGGATTTATTGTTTCCTTACGTGGTATAGAGGTTGACCCTACTAAAATACCTAGACTCAATCATGCTATAACCTACCAACCCATTCTCATACCTCCTTGCATTTTTCCTTATCTTATGGGAGAACTACATCGGCCTGAGGTCTCCTTTTTCCAGGACTATGTAGGAAACACTCTGAGGGCATAGGGCCCTTGGAGGTTAGCTCAGCCACTCTCTACCCTCACCAATTTCCCCCTATTTTCCTACTCACATTATACCTAATTTTTCCTTTTGTATATTGACAACTGGAAGTAAGATCTCAACACACAATAACAAATACACATATCTACCATCCATGTTTCAAACATCATCATCACACTCATCTATTCATCATTTCATATTTCCGCATGCAACAAAAAAATTGGAAATCTACATCATCACTTATATCTACATTGTCATTTTTTATCTGTATTACCAAATACTTGCAATCTACACCAAAACCTGACTCTATCCATGCCTCAACCAAAAACCTGACTCAATCCATGCATATGACCTGACTCAATCCATACTAAACCTGACTCAATCCATACCTATGACCTGACTCAATCCATGCCTAGATACTGACTCCATCCATGCCTAAACCAAAAACCTGACTCCATCCATGCCTAAACCAAAATCCTGACTCCATCCATGCCCAAACAGAAAACTTGACTCCATCCATGCCTAAACCAACAACCTGACTCAATCCATACCTATGACCTAACTCCATCCATGCCTATGATCTGGTTCTATCATGCCTGTACTACTTGGTTTTCATCACATATACAAATCATAATAGCAAGTTAAAAACAACCATGTATACATCATGCCATAATCACCATCATCTCTATAAATAAATCATCCAAACATGTGTATCCATATACATGACTCTCACATATCTTCAGCATGTAAGCCGGCGTATATAACAAAACCTCAAAACTCTCATGTACATCCTCACTATCTTCGGCACGCAGGCTGATATATATGTCAAAAATAAAGTAATCATGCATAGAGCTCAATCATCTCCCCATATGATATCCAATCTTGTCTCATCTGTCTCCTCCTCCACTCCTCTAGCCCGGCGTCTGGCTGACCTCCCTCCGCCTTGCCTTGGTTTGGTTCCTGATGGTTCTTCCTCTAGAGCTGACCCCCGTGCACTAGTGTCCTCACCCTGACCCGGCCCCTAGGCTCACTGGCCCCCTGTACTCTCCACACTATGTGTGCAGGATTTGTTCCTCTCCCTCGAGGCTTGTTGTGCTTTGTGCTCGGCATATGATAAGACATATATCCCTACTGCCATCAAATGATCCCAGTAGTATCTCACCTCACCCATGGTGTCTCTCAATCTAGCTGCAGGTACTGTTTACGGTGGTGCCATCGGCCTCTGACCCTACCTTGCTCCTACCTGAATAACGAGACCCTGTCTCTGCTCCTATGGTGGTGTCATCAACCCCGGACCCTACACCTGTACCTAGGCCTGAAGGGTCACTATCGTGCTTGTGTAACGGCCAACTAGCCCTTCAAACCTGTAACTTGTCCCTACGTCATGGCCAACTGGCCCTGCAACACTGTCACCTACACCTCTAGGGTGGCTACCTACACCCCATCTCCATCTCCACCCTCTCCCTCTCCCCCTGGTGTGAGTACTAGTCCCCATACTCCATGTGCCTAAAAAGCGGCCACCTGTGTCTACAGAGTCACAACATGTACCTCAGCCCCTGTCTGATGTCCTTGTATTATGCCCAATTGGGTCACCGGGGTAGCCACCTTCCCCTCTAGGATGTCTCTCTGAACCATGATGGTGGCTAAATCTAGCTTCCCAACCTCGGCGGTACTGCTCGAAGTTGTACAACCCACCATTGTCTTTACTTGTCTGTCACCCCAGCATCATCTATATGTCGATCAACTGGCTCCTCCTCCTGCCCGATCAGCACTGTAGGTCGTGGTGGAGACATAGGCCTCTCCACATCATCTCTCCTATACCATGGGAAGGGTGGGGGTATATCCTATGGCAAACCGAAATGTCGTCTGACCTGGACTACAGGTATCATCTCATGCTCCCATACCCACCACCCCTCTATCCAACCGTAAATCTGTAACCCAGCCAACTCTGTCACCATTTGCCTGTATGAAGGGAAGCCCACATATGGCCTTCAATGATGTCCATGCTGGACAACCCCTCCAGTAATCACCTGTAATAGGCTACATCATGTGTAGCTCTCACCGCTCGGCGCTCTCCCATAACCAGCACCCATCACCTGTAGCCCACTCGAACAAAACCTAGATTGAATGCATCAGCCCAGGGCATACCAACTAGGCACACACACACAATGTGCTCATAGGCCCAATAATGTAATAGGAATATGCAGCACAAGCTGAATCACCGTAGTCTCCCATAATCCCATAGCTCCATGTATAGTTGTACCAAAAATGTAGGTGCCCATGGAAATCGAGTCCTACTCTCCACCATGTCATGTAGGACCCCCATAAGTGACTGTGGGAATCTTCCACCCTCTACATCTGGTAGTGTAAAATAGTAGACTACCTCCATCAGAAGCATTACCAGCCTCATCTCCTTGGGGTAGGCTTGGTACATCACCCCGTAGCTCATACTAGCACTATGGAATCCTACCAGCCCCTCTCCAAACACTGGTAACAGTAACTCCTCAGATTCCTCTGACGAGATCAAGTAAACTTATGTACCTACTATAGGTAGTCACAAGATCTTGTAAACATCCTCTAAGGTGATCATGATCTCACCCATCAATAAATGGAATGTATTGGTCGCCAAATCCCATCTATCGATGAGGGCAACCATCAAAATCACCTCCCAGACTACGTGTCGGTAGCGTCTGACCTCAATCAGGACCACATCTACAACATGGCTCCACTCCTCGCGTGTCGTACTCCCACGTATCTCCACAAGCAAGGGAGGTACCCTATCCCTCATCTGTAGCTGGTCCCTGGCCTGCATACAACCAATCATATTATTAACACTTAACCATACCTGCATGTAACCTTGTCTCCCCCACTATACCGCTTACCCTAACTAAATCAACATTTCACCTATATCTATGCCCTAAATCAACACCACATGTCTACCCATGCCTCATACCCTCACCTATTTCCATTTTTCCCCTCTCCCTGATCTTCCTTATTCACCCACCTACCCATACCCATAACCCACTTTCCCCCTACCTAACTCTCCCTACCCCTACCTATATGTCTGTAACCCATCTATTTTAGCTCCTTGTAGGCCTACCTCTCTAGCATATCGACGGACATCGATCATCATTAAACGACCATGGTCCAATAATAACCGGCATCAGTCACTGCATCTATGACCGATACCGGCCCTCACCCACTGATGTCAGCTAAGAATGGACTTACGTTGGTCACTGTCACGGAGACAAACCCGTGACGCCCTACCCTATTTCTACCCACACTTCTCCTTTCTACCCATTTCCCCCACCAATGTCTACCCAATACCTATTACCACCCCTCATTTACCTACATCTACCCTCTCTTGTCCCCATTTTCTCATTACATTCCCCACATTCCAATTTTAATATTTGCCCCCCCCAAACCCTACTTTCCTCCTACTCGATTTCTATCCTCCACCTACTCACAACAAACAACAATAGGAATGGTCTCTTACCTCATCACATTGTCATTTACATGGTGGCACCTCGGGCCGCTGCGTAGGTCCACCCGATCCCTCTCTTGCCTCTATCATCATTGATTGTCTGCTGGCTCAATCGAATCAAATCAAATCGCCACGCTCGTAGACCCGCCTATTGACCAACGATCACTCACTCCGTGGCTCACTAACTCAGTTCTCCATTTCGTTTGGTCACTTTCCACCTCTTTATCTCTATCTCTCTCGTCATTTTCTCCTATGTGGCAAATGATAAATGATTTTCAAAAACATGGCACTTTTTCTTTTTATAGCCTTCCCGACTTGACCAGTGATGGTTTCACCTTGACCGACATCGGTCCTGTGCCCTTTCCTACCGTAGTCGGTTCATGGTGACTGGCATCGATTAATTACGACCATTTTCAGTTATCCTGCTCAGTCTTATTACTACCCATTACCCCTAATTTGCTGGCCTGAATCCTTTCTACCTTACCCACACTTGACTTGGATATTTCCCTTTACCCTCCTAACCTCATCATTTACCACCTAACCTCTTCATCATTTGGGGACTCATTATTTTACCCATACCTCAGCCCTACCCATGTTATGACCTAGCTACTTGGACCTAGAACATTACTAGTGACCTATGACCTCATGTGCTCGCTATGCCTTGCGACACTGTTACCCATGTTCTTTGACCTAATCACCTTGCCTTGCCTCTTTCCATGACCGTTTATCCTGACCCAACCTTTGGTGTACTAAAATATACCTAAACGTTCCTGCACCTGACCTGTGTTGCATTTCCTGACCATATCCTATACCTTGGATACTGGAATCACCTCAACCTTGTTTGGATAAACTTATCGACCTTAGACAATGTAGAGTTTTCATGCTCTTCAACTTGGTATCGTGCTGCAGTTTATATGTGGGTGTGTGTTTGACTGTTGCTACCTTTGACCCTGACCTATTACCTGGATTAACCGATTGGACCTTTACCCCTTTACCCTCGTTGTCCACCTTCCTGTTCAGCACATTCACCTTTTATCAAACCACTCACCGATTTTGTCTTCAGCCTCATTAGTTCCTAGTTTGAGGGGGATCACCTTCACCCACACATGGGGCAACCACATCTTATTTTTTCAGTGTCGCTTACCAATACAAGCTACGCAACAAAAAGGGGCAAAATGTAGACACCAAAATCGGGTCAAACGCCCCTCGATCCCTCGTCAAATACACAACTCGAACACACTCACCTAACCATGGCCCCTTACACCCCACATTAATATTAATTTAATTAATCCATGTCCGCATAATATTTATTATTTAATTATCCTAATTAAGATAATTCCCACACCACCACCTCACCTATACACCTCACCTAGCTACCTCACCCCAAATTTATTCTTAGTATGTTACCATAACTAACTAAGACCTAACTAAATCCTAAAAATCAAAGCCTACATTCCCTCTAATCACATTCCCGCCCGTTAGAAAAGAAACTTCCATTCTAATCCACAAAAGGAAACTAACAAGATTCGAGAAATCAAGCAGATCTACCCATTTTAGTAAACCTGGGAAATCCCACCCTAACCGACGCCGGTCAACCCGAAACCGTCATCGGTTACCTTTTCATTCCCTTTGGTAACCTTATTTCGAGGTTGGCACATTTCTGCGAGAAAGAGAGAATAATCACATCTGCATGCAATCAGAGCGAGCATCCGTTCACACCTAGACATCCATAGCCATCCAAGTCAAGATTTGATTCAACCAAGTAAAGAGAAAGCCCAGACAACTCAACCAAGAGTCTCCCATCAACCAATGGACCTTCACAAAAGAAATATCTCACCACCATCCCCACTCTTCACCCACATTCGAATGGTAGCAAATTCCAAGGTATAATGCTCTACTCAGTCTAGTTTTGTTTGAATACTTTCATTATTTAAATTCTTCTAAGCTATTGATTTCCTAGCCACTCTTTGGTAACTATCCCCCTATACCTCTTCCAAAACCCCTTAAAACCATGTCCTAACAATCCAACACTCTATTCCGACCTACCCAACCCTTTGTGTAATCACAAATAAGATCTAAAATCCATTCTGCAACATCTCCCACTTTCCCACAGTCACTAACGTCAGTCTTCCTAAACCATCATTGGTCAAGCCTATACCGGCATCGGTTCACCTACCTGATACTACCCCTTTACTACCATTCACCAACTTAACCCATAACTCCTCCCAGCTTCACCAAAACCCCACTAGACATGTCCATTGACCTACATCCCTACCCACACCTCCTAGACACCTCACCTAGTTCCTCATCAACTTGGAAAAGAGACCCAAACCCCAGTTCTTGACCCTTGTCATTCCTTCAACAACCACCATCAGTTACAACTAACCGGCCTCGATCAGGACTAGACCAGCATCGGTCTCTGTGTCTGTCAACATAGTACAAACCAACAACCTAATTACTCCCAAATTACCTATAATCACTTGTGACCTTCATTAGATCTCTATCAGACTTGCAGAAACCCATAATCCTTTGCTTGACCTCCGGATCTGATCCTAACCTAGCCTGTTAGATTAGATTTTTCTTATTGTGTTTATATGAGCTACATAAATCATATTGACTACAGTAGGACAATATTTACCTTATTTCTCGCATTAATTTGTTTACAACAGTGGATTGACAACTGTCTAGGGAGTATCACACTTCCCAGAACTAACATACACTAGGCAGTCCACTGCATATACTATTTAACTTCTATTTGGTGGTCTTGTTGTTTATTTCAGGTAGTTCCTCCTAACCAAAAGGAAGCTCTCACGATCAGTTGTAGATCAAGAATTCGTATACACGCAATAACCTTCAACCAACTTCAACAGGTATTCCTCCTAGCCCTTTTACCCTTATCTATTTTGTCGCATTCCAAGAAATGCTCTAAGAATCAGGTGAAACAAGTGGAGCAAGGCACACCTAGGAAAGCATGAAGCTCGGACTTAGCTGTTTTCCGTATGAGGCTAAATATAGATGTTGAGTGTGGAGAATGTTTTGTTAGAAGATTTGGAAAGCATGCAAAGGTTGATTCAGACGAGTGGAAGATTAAGCGACATGCATAGTTTTGCAACTATTAATAGGATTAGATCTGCAGTTGATAATATTAGATAATCTATTATTTTCAAGCTAGCATGCTTTTGTATTTATCATGTAAGGTGCATGGCTATTCTTAGCATGTAGCCTATTTTTGGAGAGTACATGAGTAGTGAAGGGAAAGTCCCCACTACCTATAAGTATGTATTTATTTGCACGGTTTAGGTATCATCCATGTTTTGTAAGAGTTATGTTGTTGGTTTATGGGCACACATGACTTGATGATGACATTACGATGTATGTGTATAACTTATGTGTTTTATAGTAATTAATATAATGGATCTTTGTGGCTGGATATTGGTTGTTGATAGATCTATGATTGGTTCTTGTATGGTAAACTTAATCTTGATTCTTGTATAAGTTGTTCTTACATATGTTTATGCTCTAGATCTATTTATGGTGTGTTACTAAATTATTATTATGGACTTGGAATATGTCTATGTATGTGCTCATCATGTTAACTCTTTGACAAAGCTCCCATAAAAGAGGGACCTAGTACCCTTACATGCTTCGGGTGAGCACTCAGTTATGGCTGAGTGATGTGTTAGCATGCATTGGGTTGTTTGGTAAAATAAAAGACTACATTTTGGTTCCATTTTCGAGACCTCTTTTATAGTTATTTGTCAGGATTTTGCATTATGAAGATGTATCGGATAGATAATTTAGAGGAAGAGTATGCTCACAGATTTAACACATGACTTGATTTTGATGCACGTGCGTGGGTTGAATAGAATTTGTACCATGAACTTTATGAGACATTCTTTTCTTAATTTCCTATAAATCTATATGAGTGGCTGGTAGCATATGCATCAAAGAGAAATTGGAATTATAGAGCACTTGTTTGTACACAGGAAGAATTCCAGGCTTTACATGATGCTGATTTGACTTGGACACGTCTTATAAATCATTGGTGGAGTGGTGTTCTAAATAGCTACATTTTGGAGTACGGAGTTTCTACTTATTATTTTCCAGAGGTTGTTGAGTTTCAATTCCTGCGTGAACCCATAGGATCTTATTTATGCATTATCCCTTTAGCAATTAAAATCTTGTTCGTAATCTTGGATATGGAACAACGTCTTATGGCTAGCTAAACCCCACCACGCATGGGGGAAGGAGTAGGTGTGGTGAAAGATGGCATACCTGGCAATAAAAAGGTAGAGGGAAGAAAGATGACTCAAGTTTAATAAGTGCACAAGAGGGACTTGGAAAAACATCGTGAAATTGTGGAACAACTGGCGTTGCGGAGAGAGATGAATCATGAAGGATTTAGAGCTCATGCGGAAGACGTGGAGCTAGAGCATCTGTAACTACCCCAGTTGGGAAATCATGACAGAGAACCATCTTCAGTTTCAGATGAGAATACATTTGAGGAAAGACTAAAAACTGCGGCGTGCATCTGATCCTACTTGGCAACCTAGCCCTTGCGCTTGGAGTTCTAGTTTCTAAGACAGTTATTGAGAATCCAACTAGAATAGGTACTTTGGTAGCGATAGGTAGATATCATTCTCACTTAAATTCAAAGTGAATTAGGTAGCACATTCATCTATGGTGGCGTCGATGTCATCTTCATATTTTGGAGGTCCAGCCAGAGGTATATTTTCTGGCGCATCTTCAACATAGAACGTGGGAGCACAAAATGTTGGTGTAATGTCTTAAAGTAGTACAACTTCGCAGAATGAGGGAGTTCATTTTAGTACAACTATTGGAACATAAGGCAGCACATCCTCTAGTATATTTCCCGCTATAGAAGGGGGATTAGTATGTTGCCTGCTACATGAGGGGGATCAGGAGGATCATGTGGTTCAGGATTTGGTGGTTCTGGAGGCAGAGGAAACACAGGAGGTAATACAGGTTTTAGATCTGGTGGGCACGGTCTGCACCAACCCCAACAATTGTATTTTGAGATGTCTCTTTGTCTCCTAGAATACAGAGGAATTGAAGATGCAAAATACCAGGTGCATATGTGTGAGATACTATGGTGCGCTAAGGGGATTA
This sequence comes from Taxus chinensis, assembly GCA_019776745.2. NCBI lineage: Eukaryota > Viridiplantae > Streptophyta > Pinopsida > Cupressales > Taxaceae > Taxus > Taxus chinensis. The sequence goes on from CM034151.1 coordinate 95,030,831, forward strand.
TAGCTCCCAAGTGTAAGGTAAGGCAATGTGTAACTACTTTGTAAGGGCGGGTGCATAGTATGTATAGGAAATATGATTTGAACCAAACTTGTGTGAACTCTATCATACTGTGTGATGCTTTCTTATCAGATTTTCATATACCTAAGTTTAAGCAGAAGAGCATCAGTGCACTGAAGGACATCAAACAAGGCATGGCTGAGAGTGTAAGGGAGTATGATTCCTCAATAAAACTTTATTATCAAAGTTATCTTATGAAATCCACCTAAGTCGGCATGCTCAATGGTTCGTTGGAGGTTTGATCACCTCTTTCAGAAGGGTGCCCTCACATAAGACTTATACAGACCCACGCAAGGTGCTTGAGGCAGATCTACACGATGAGGAAGTTGAGAGTGTAGACATAGGAGTTAGCCCATTTTTGGAGGCTCAGATAGCAGTTATGGTAAAATAGTTGGAAAAATTGTCAGCTAATTCAGCTCATGAGATGCACAATGGTATTTGGTGCACAGATTGTGAAGTAAAAGGACATACTAAGGATAGTTTCCCTCATAAATTGGTGTGCGCCATGTTGTTAGACTGTGATATTTGTCACTTGGATCATCATTCAAGTAGGTGCCCATTGTTGCAATGCGTGATAAGGAAGAATGTGTCCTATTATTGTAAGATTTACAAGTCTACCACTCATGATACAAGGAATTACAGGTTGATTGATCAGTTTCATGATTCTATTGATATTGGTGTATGTCAGACCAGTGTTGCAAACAGTTCCAAGGAGCAAGGTGAGCATCATGATCATAGTTACAATGAAGGGTGCTCTGATGGTGGTGGTAGAGGTAGATGTAGGGGCTATCATGGAGGATTCAAAAAAAGAGGTCGTGGTGGTGGAAGAAGTGAGTTCCCCTGTAGAATATGTTATACATGCAGATCCCATGATCATTATAAGTGTGAATGCCCTCATAATATTATTTGCTCCTTTTGCAGAAAGAACCACAACTATGAAGAATGCCAAAATTTGTATGAACACCTGAACAAGAAGTACAAACATGAAAAAGGCACATGAATGATTAGAGTACAATGCGTTGTGGAAGACCAGTGCATGTCAAAAGTAGCACCTGATCTTGAGATGGTGCCTGTGTTGGTCACTACATGTGTTGAGGCTGCTCACGCCAAGGAAGTTCCAAAGAAGAAGCCTATTATTACAAAAGAGGAGGTATTACATGCAAAGTATCCAGACCCTACTTATCAAAAGGAAGTTTATCAAAAGACTATGGAAGTTATCATAAACTTGCAAGGTGAGATACAATGTTTGAAAGAGTAGTCACGGAAGCTGGAGCAGGCCAAAATAGTTGAGCTTCCTTAAAGTATGTTGACAATCTAAAGGAGGTTTGTAAGATGTTGCGATAAGAAAACATCATTCTCTTATTAGGGGAATGGTCAAGGGGGAAGATGCCACACACTAGGGTTGAGTGCAAGAGAAATATTTTACATGTTAACTCACCTCCTCATAGTTTGGATTATGACAAAGAGATAACTCTGAATGCAGTTGTTGACAGAGGGTTGTTGAGTAAAATTTTGATTGATATAGGTACAAAAGTGAATGTAACCACCTTAGATGTGTGGAATCAAATGGGGAGGCCATCATTACAACCATCTTCAAATGTGTTGTTTATGGAAAATAGTAATAAAGTTACGCCCATTGGAGTCTTAAAGGATGCTACTATTAGTATACAGTGGGCCAAGTTTACTGGGGACTTTGAGGTCTTGGCGCTTACAGAGGCAGGTAATTTTCCAGCATTGTTTGGGTGCCCTTGGTGTTATACGAATAATGATGATCTTCACTTCAATAAAGGATATATAATTTTTGAGAAAAAGGAGGAGCACGTCATCATTCCTTTGGTAGATGGGAAAGCTACACCTTATGTGGAACCTTTGAGTGAAGAGGATTTGAAAAAAATTTATGTACGCACCATCAGAGATACTGAGGTACTTGAGCCATCAAAGGAAAGAGACATTCAATCAGATGATGCACAGTCTATGAGTGATATAACCACTGTTGCTTGTGACAACTGGGTGCATGGGACTTATGAAATGATTGGGCGTGAGATGAAGAGTGCAGTTACTCAGTGTAAGTCAGGCTGCATGGATGGTTGGGCATTTGGGTCATAACCAGGTACCTCAGTACACTAACGAAGGAAATCCTGAATGTATTTCTACATGCTATGGGCCCAATGGAAGGATCAAGTGGATAGGAAGAAATATACTGACTGTAAACCTTGCATGTGGAACAACAACGCATTGGTGGATGGTACATAGAGGTGGTCTTTTAGAGTGGCAAGAAGTGAGAATCAATTTCTCTACTAGATTTCTTCAGAGCAATGCACCGACCAAGACATGTGAATTTCATGGGAAGGATTTTGCTTCACATCATTTTCAACAATGTGAGAGACTCTGGATAGAGGGGTAGGAGGCCTTACCACCTTCAGTAATTCTGGACAAGATTGTTTATCAAGGATTAATTCAGGCGAGGATGTGCATAGAGCATTAAGGATACAATGTTGAATGTATAACTATTTAGATTGAATCAGTCGCTCTCTGACTTAGAAGATATTGATGTATTTTTGTGTATTGGTGTGGCGCCTGAAGGGATGAAGAATTTAGAGAAGAAATAACTTGTCAGGTACATTGCACCTTACATGTTGATTAGTGGAGACTTATTGTTGATCAGAGAATACTTGTTAGAGATCACACAAGAAGTCCATGTGGGAGAGAAGGCTAGGATCAAGGGTGCAGAGGGACAGGAAGAACCCGTGTGGAGGGCAAGTTCAACATTCAGGACTTAGCCAATTTTGAGCATGAAGAATTATTTTTAGAAGATGGCGTGCGTAACACACCAATGATGCATGTAGAGACGTGCGCACCACACATTGTCTATCTTTAGAGGATCAGATCAAAGTGTTTTGCATGGAGATGAGCTAAGAATAGGATTATCACTTCAGTTAACTATAAGAGGTCTATAGATAGCACACTTGCATGTGTGGCTATGCCTGTAAATGGCGTGTGGCTATTAATAGCATGCAACCTATTTCTGGAATAGATAAGAGGTGAAGGGAAAGTCCACACCCTATATATATGATGTGAAGCACATAGTAAATAGAGATATACATAGAGAGAGAGATGGATGTATGAAGGTATAGAGATATGTGCATATGATTAGATTACTGTATCGGATCCATGTGCGCATTGGTATAGATTGCCATTATTGTAAGGAACTTCTATATTTATTAATAGATGGAAGATATTGGTTGAACCTAAGTGTCATTCCTGTGTGTAATTGAGTAGTGCATGTCCTTGATTCAATCATGATTATTGTTTAAACTTGTTCTTTCATAGATCTAAATGTAGCATACATTGTAGAATGATGGATTAGTTATGGATCTATATGTTTCTTCCTTCATCACGCTAACATCCTGCTACAACAACCCTAAAGAGGGACCTGGTACCTTTGCACACTTCGGGTGAGCACTCAGTCTAGGCTGAGTGATGTACTAGCGCGTCTAGGGTGTTATCTGGTAAATTCTAGGCTACATCATTGGTTTCGTTTCCAGGACCCCCTTTTCATTTTCTTTTGGGATGGTTCACAATGAAGACGTACCGGTTAACTCTAGCAAGTATTGAGGAGTGGATACATGATCTGGAGGAAGAATATGCATGGCAGTTCAACAGTGGATCTGAGTTTAACACACGCACTTGGGTAGAACAAAATCTGTATGACAACTTATATGAGAGATTTTTTACTATCTTTCCAGTAGAATTATATGAGTGGCTTCCTGTTTATGCATCTAAGCGGAATTGGAGGTATCGTGCACTAGTCTGGATACAGGAAGAATTTTAGGCCCTTTATGATGTTGATCTGATCTGGACTCGCATTGTGGATATGTTGTTTTATGGTGTTATAAACAGTTATATTCTAGAATATTCAATTTTGACGTGCTCTTACCTAGAGGTAGCTGAATTCCAGTTTTTACAATATCCAAAAGGAGCATATCTGCAAGGTATTCCACTAGCGATCAAGATCTTGATGGTAACTTTGAACCTGGAGAGTAAACCAATGGCTAACTAAACTTCACCACTTGTGAGGGAAGGAACGGGTTTGGTGAAAGATGGTAGACCTAGCGGTAGAGAGGCAGAGAGAGGAGAGGTGGCTTAAGTATAATGAGGCACGCAAGAGGGAGATAGAGAAGCAATGTTCCATTGTAGAAAGTATGGCGTTGAGGAGAGAGATGGCTCGTGAAGGATTTACAGCTCACATAGAAGACATGGAGCCAGAGCATCAGGAAATCCCCCATCTTGGAAAACATGACAGAGATCCCCCTTGGCCTCACATAGAAGTGTGCCAGCAGAGACTACTTGGGTCATGGGCATGCATCTTAATCCACCTGGTGACCTAGCCCTTGCGTTTGTTTTTCCAGTATCTTGTACGACAAGTAACTAGCAAGCTAACTTGGGAAGTAGGAGAACCAGAGTAAGTCAGGGAGTAATTACATCAATAGTAGGATAGATGACTTCAATGATATTTGGAGGAACATTCTTAGGTGCATCATCCACACAGAATGTGAGTGCGTAGAATGTTGGATTCACCTCTGGAAGTGGAACTACCTCACAGACTGTAGGGGTTCAGTATAGTACTACTATTGGAGCACAGGGGAGTACATCTATAGGTCCTATTCCAGCTACAGGTGGAGGATCAGGAGGTATAGGTGGTTCTAGTTCCAGTGGATCTGGTGGTTCTGGAGGTAGAGGGAACACAGGAGGTTCTGGATCAGGTGGTCAAGGCCCACAACAACCACAAAATATTTATATGGAGATGTCTCTTCATCTTCTGGAGTATAGAGGCATAGAGGATGCTACTGAACATGTGCATATGTGTGAAATCTTGTGGCACACTAAAGGGATCATGGCTGCTGAGCATAAGGCAAGTCAATTTGCTACTACATTACAGGGACATGCACACATCTAGTATAGGAAGTTTGACCCTGATCAAACTTGTGTGGATTATGCAGCATTGAAGGATGCTTTCTTGAAAGAGTTCCATATCCCTGAGTTTGAGTAGAAGAGTATAAGTGCACTCAAGGATATCAAGAAAGGCACTACTGAGAGTGTACGTGAGTATGATGCCCATTTTAAGACACTTCTATCTAAGCTATCTTATGATATTCACGCCAGCCATCATGCACAATGGTTTTTGGAGGATTGATTACACCATTTAGACGGGAGTTATCACATAAGACATACACTGATCCGCGTGAAGCACTAGAAGAAACTTTGCATGTTGAGGCAGTTAAGAGCATTGACAATGGTGTTAGTCCATTCTTAGAGGCACAGATTGCAGCTATGGCAAAGTAGTTAGAGAAGCTATCAACAAATTTAGCCCATGAAACATGCTCAAGAATTTGGTGTACAGATTGTGAAGTGGAAGGTCACACCAAGGATAGTTTCCCTTGCAAATATGTATGCTCATTACTATTGGATTGTGAGATATGTCATTTGAATCATGATGCTATTCACTATCCTTTGTTACAGCGTGTGATAAGGAAGAATGTATCTTGCTTTTGCAAAATTTACAGGTCCATGACCCATGATACTGAGGATTGTCAGTTGATTGGTCAGATCCAGGATGCTATAGACATTGGGGTATGATAGACAAGTGTAACAGATAATTCTAAGGGTAAGAATGAGCACCAGGATCGGGATCATAATCAAACATGCTATGACAGGAATGAGGGGTGTTTTGAAGGAGGTCGTGGAAGGGGACGTGGATATCGTGGTGGATATGGAGGATGAGGCCATGGTGGAGGAAGAGGTGAGTTCCCTCATGGAACATGTTATACATGTGGATCTCCTGACCACTATAGGCGTGAATGTCCTCAGAATATTGCATGTTCTTTTTGTGGAAAGAACCATAGCTATGAAGAGTGCCCAGACTTATATGAGCATCTGAGTAAGCAGCATAAGCAAGAAAACAAAGGCATCAGGATGGTTAGAATCCAGCGTGTGGTAGAAGATCAGTGGATGCCCAAGATAGCACCAGGACCTGAGGCATTAATAGTGAAGATTACTACACGAGCTGAAGTGGTGCGCGCAAGAGAGGCATTGCACCAGAAGCCTACGATCACCAAGGAGGAGGTTTTGCATGCAAGGTACCCAGATCCTGACTCATCAAAAGGAATTTTACCAGGATACCATGGAAGTGCTAAGGAATCTTCAGGGTGAGATACAATACCTCAAGGAGTAGAAGAAAGCATCAGAGACAGTCCAAACTGATATCGATGATCTGAGAGAAGTGTGTAAAATGTTGTGCCAGGAGAACATTATTCCACTATTAGGAAGTTGGTTAAAAGGGAACACTCCGTGCGTAAGTATTGAGACCAGATAGTAGATCCTGCATGCAAATCTTCCCCCTGATAGCATTGACTATGATAAGGAAATTACTCTGAATGTTGTTGTGGATGGATGGTTGTTGAGTAATATATTGATTGATACAGGTGTGGAAGTAAATGTGCTTACATTAGATGCATGGGTACAAATGGGGAGGCCTCCATTGCAACCATCATCTAATGTGTTGTTTATGGAAAACTGGACTAAGGCCACTCCCATAGGAGTTTTGAAGGATGCATCTATAACCATACAAGGGGCCAAGTTCACTGGGGATTTTGAGGTATTAGCACTTGCAGAAGCAGACAATTTTCTAGCCCTACTTGGATGCCCTTGGTGTTATGAAAATAATGCTGACTTGAGATTCAATAAGGGGTATATCAGCTTTGAGAACAAGGAGGAAAGGGTTGTGATACCTTTGACAGATGGGAAGTCTACACCATATGTTGAGCCTCTAAGTGAGGAGGACTTAAACAGAATTTATGTACGCAGTTATTCAAGACCCAGAGGTCAACATCAAAAGAAGGCATCCTACAATGGGATGATTCTAATTCTATTAGTGATACTATGAGTATTGCTTGTGAAAATTGGGCTCATGGTACATATGAACTAGTAGAACGTGAGGTAAAAAGTGTGGTTGCATGCAATAATGGACTTCATTTGGTTCAACAGATAGGTAGCACAGTACCTTGGTATATAGGGGAAGAAGATCTTCCTACATTTTTGAAAGCCATGGAAACACAGTGGACAGATCAAATTAAGAGAAGAGATATGTTAGTATATACCTTGCGTGGGATAGCAGCACACTGGTGGGTAGTCCATAGAGATAATCTTATAGAATGGGAAGAGATTGGAGTCACCTTATCTATTAGGTTTGTAAGGAACAATGCACCTACGTAGATCTGCACTTATCATGGTGATCAACCTGTTCAACATCACATTCAGCCAGTGTGAGAGACTCTGGACAGTAGGACAGGAAGCATTACCACCTTCACTCTGGGTGCATAGATTGTACTCTATGCTACAAGGATGTGCACGCACCTGGTATGTATACGCAGAACTACATCGAGAGACTGGGAACTGGAAAAAATTTGACTGCAGGAATGATCCAGACCTTTGACTACTTTTCTTCCCAACCTCCAATAGAAGAGGCATTAAAATTTATCAAGTGCTTAACTATGGGAGATAGTGCAAAAGTAGAAGAGCATATTCAAGAATTATTTGGTGAGGCAGAGTCCGGAGCACATTTTGAAAGGGAAGAAGAAATGGACTCCATACTACTTGAACGCACTTTCCTTGAGAAAGAGAAAGGAAAGATGGTTTACATCGTGGATGATGAGGAAGTTGAGAACCTGGATATTGAACATTCACAAGGGGTGTGCGAGGTCTTGGATAGTGCAGACAAGGATACGCGTGCCTATCATGAACCCATGAAGACAAAGAAGGTGAATATAGGTTTGGAGGCTGAGCCTAAGGAGGCCATCATTGGAGACTACTGGTCAGACTTGGAGGTGGCAAAGATCATTGAGTTACTCAGGGATTATCAGGACTTATTCCCTCGAGGGTATCATGAACTTAAAGGCATGCATGAATCACTTAGGGAAATGAAGATAAAACTTAAGGATGGTGCATGACCAGTTAGAAAGAGACCTTATAGAATGAATCCTAATTTGTGTGAAAAGGTAAAAGAAGAAATTGATAAAATGTTGAAATTTGGAATTATCAAGCCCCTTGATGAGTCAGAATGGGTTAGCCCAATGGTGATCAGTATCAAGAAGGATGGATGAATTAGAATATGTGTGGACTATAGGGAGCTGAATGTTGCATGTGTCACAGATCCATTCCCTACACCATTCACTGAGGAAATACTGGAAGGAGTGGCAGGGCGCGAAATATATTCTTTCATAGATGGGTTTTCTGGGTATCATCAGGTTAGGATTGTTTAGGAGGATCAAGAAAAGACAACTTTTACTACTGAATGGGGTAGTTTTACCTATACTGTGATGCCTTTTGGATTGAAAAACGCACTTGTATTCTCACGCATAGTTGTTCAGGCATTCAAATATTTTATTCACAACTTCTTACAGGTCTACCTAGATGATTGGACAGTATATGGGCTTGTGAAAGATCATTGTGACAATCTGCGCTTAATGTTTGAATGGTGCAGACAATTGAGTATCTCTTTGAACATCAAGAAGTGCATATTTGCTACACCATTTGGAATACTGTTAGGACATATAATCTACAAGGAAGGTTTGTTGGTTGATCCAACTAAGGTTGCAGTCATTCTAGGCCTGGAAGCACCTACCAGTCAAAGTGAGGTGCGTGGATTTTTAGGTCATACAGGATATTATAGAAAATTCATCAAAGGGTATGCCAAAGTTGTTGCACCCTTGGAAGAGTTACTGAAGGGGAAAGGTACATTTTATTGGGGAGAACCGCAACAGTGTGCGTTTGAGATATTAAAGGAGAAACTTACTACCGCACCCATTCTGCGCTTTCCCTCATGGGATAAACCATTTCATGTGCATGTGGATGCCTCTGGCATGGCCATTGGCACTGTGTTAGCTCAACCTGGAGAAGGTATTGTAGATCATCCAAATTTTTTTGCTAGTAGGAAGCTGACTCCTACTGAACAGAATTATACAACTACAGAGCGTGAAGCTTTGTCAATGATCTATGCATTGCACAAGTTTCGATAGTACTTGTTAGCAACACCATTTGTGTTTTATACAGATCACATGGCATTGAAGTACTTGGTAAACAATCCCATCTTACAGGGGCGCATATGTAAATGGGTACTCCTATTTCAAGAGTTTGATTTCACAATTGTGGTGAAGCCAGGGAAAAGTAATTCTAGACCAGACCACTTGTCTAGAATTCAACTCAGAGAGAAGAAGCATAGACAATTGAAGAAACCATGCCAGATGCACAGTTATATAGGTTACAATGTGCACCATCAGAATTAGAAGACATTGTTGTCTTTCTATGGACTAGTGTGGCACCAGAAGGAATGAAGGCATTAGAAAAGAAACAACTTGCTATATGTGACACCATTTATGTTAATCAGTGGTGACCTCTACAAGTTAGGCAGAGATGAAGTATTACGTCGTTGTGTATTAGAGCATGAGCGCAAGGATATTATGGAAGAAGCTCATGGTGGTATTGCAGGAGGCCATTATGCAGGTGATGCGACTGCCCAGAAGATCCTACTTGTTGGATTATGGTGGGAGACATTGTATAAAGACTGTAAAGAATATTGTAAGGCGTGTGATCATTGTCAGCACCTAGGAAAACCAGGGCAAAGAGATGAGATGCCTTTGAGACCAATTACTAGTGCCGAACCATTTGAGAAATGGGCCATTGACTTTGTAGGACCTATTTCACTAGATGTGCACAGGACTGGGTCGCGTTATATCATTACTTGCACAGATTATCTCACACGGTGGGTAGAAGCAGCACCTACGAAGGACTGTACAGTAGCTACATTAGCTAGGTTTCTATGGGATAATGTTCTTACAAGATATGGATGTCCTTTAAGCTTGACAAGTGATAGGGGTACACACTTTTTGAATGAGACAATCAGGATCCTATTAGATGAGTTTATGGTTGCACACCATAAAACTACACCCTACCATCCTTAGGAAAATGGAACTGCTGAGGCTTTCAACAAGATTTTGAGCCAGAATTTGACAAAAATTTGTGATGTTGGAAGAAAGGATTGGGATGACAAAGTTTCAGCTGTTCTTTGGGCATATAGAACAACTTACAAGAGATTAAACAAAGCCACACCATTTCAGTTGGTGTTTGGCGCAGAAACCATTCTCCCTATAGAATTTATGTTACCTTCTTTGTGCATTGCATGCGCTGGAGGTCTAGCTGATGAGCAGGATTTAGAAGATCATATTGAGAAAATGATTCAACTAGATGAGTGAAGAGCCATAGCACGATGGAGTCAGAAGCAGGAAAAGGCCAGGTAGAAAGCATGGCATGACAGAAACATAAGGGATAAGAAGTTTGAGATTGGACAAATGGTACTTCTTTATGACTCTAAGTTCTTGTGCCATCCAGGAAAGCTCAAAGTACATTGGTTGGGGTCGTATGTCATCACTTACATACTTGAATCAGGTGTTTTCCAGTTAGAAGCACTTGATGGAACACGACTACCCAGTTACTTTAACGAGAGTAGGTTGAAGCCCTACTATAAATAAGTCTTCTTGGTGTTTGTAATAAGGTAGTATTGCCATTTAGATTAGGTTTTCAATTATGTATTTCCTTAATGTATTTCCTTCATTGTCACTATGCTTTGTCAATTTAGTTGTTGTTCTTGTGTAATAAGCGTGCTTACGTGCATGAAGCTAATTACTATATGAAGAATGTTTATGCGTAGAGGACTACACATACCTTTAGTGTGGGGTGGTTGTAGTTATCCAAGTAAAAGACTATGGGAATTGAAAGGTGAAAGGAATAAGCTGCTACGGGTGTGCTTTAAGTCAAAAGAAGATTGCTTCTCAAAAGTGACCAAGGATGGAGATGAATGAAAGGACAATATAATGCGAGGTAAGCAGAGGCCATGATAACTACCAGGAGAAGGTATAGTGATGAGGTACTCGAGCGCAAGGGCGCGCACTGAAGAGAAGTTTGTGACCAGAGGGTAGGAATTATAGTTGGGGCGTGAAGATGTACCACACGAAATGAATGAATTTGGTCAATGAATGAGAGGATATTTGGTAGGTGAAGGAGCAATAAATGCATCAAAATTTGAAAAATTATATAAGGATGGGATGTGAATTCATTTTTACCATTGCAACTAAGAGAATTTGAGGAAAGAGCTAAGTGATCAGGTTAAGGTATGAAGGGTGTGAAACCAAGCATGATAAATAGATCTATGTGAAAAGAAGCTTGCATCCCCAGTGGTGAAGGGTTTGAGTGAAGCAAGGAGATAGAGAGGAGTTAGGGCATGAAGTTTCCACCTAGGGAATGATTGAATTGAGCTAGGGTTTGATTCACAAGTTGCAGAGTTAAAGAGGAGATGATTGCAAGGTAAAAATGGCACCCAAGAAGGTAGCTACAGCAGGAACAAAAGGAAAGAAGAAGGTGGTCATCGAGGAGGAAGAGATGGCACCCGAAAGTGATTTTTCAGAAATGTAATATCTAAAAGGCATCATCATTGGCCAGGAATGGGATTCACCCATCAGAAAGAGAAAAGTAAGCGAATACAATCACAGGACCTTAGAGAACAAGAAGGAGCTCGATTCCTTGCTCACTGCTAGGACGAACAAGCGTACAACAGATGGCATGCCGATGTATGATGATGCAGGTGAGAAGCTTCTGAAGAGAATTGGGGTCTACCAATTATATGAGCTTCCATATTTCAGGAAGTATGAGCCCTTGTATCAGTGGCTCATGAGCAGAGTGCATGAGGACTTCTTCTACTTTGCAGGACATAGAGTTAGAATCTCATCTGCGCTTATCTCATCAGTTACAGGTTTGAAGGCCACAGGAGAGGACATAAAGAATGATCTCACAGATAAAGCCATGATCTTAAAGACCAGATAGGAGTTGGGGTACCTGAAGGGTCTGCACAGTATGGATATAGACAAATTGAAGAATTGTCTAGTTGTGCAAGTAGCAGCACACCTTGTTACAAAGTTGAATGATCAGGAGCGGTGGTCACAGGTAAATACTATGTGGTTACATGTTGCACGTAAGATGTCAGAAGGAGAAATCTACAATATTACAGGCTACATTACAGAACAAATAGTCGAGGAAGCGCGCACAGGAGGGAAGATCAGCTTTGGGGCTGTTCTACTATCACTAGTATTCATGGAAATTGGAGTACCAGATGGGCCGAAGGAAAAGGTATGGGAATACCCCATGGAGAATAAGTCACCAACTGAAAGGTTCAGCAAGTACCTATGTAAAGGGGCCATGACAGATGACGTCAAGAAAAGGGCAGAGAAATGGTATGACAGGCTCCGTGTGGCATTTGGAGAAGAGTGGTGCATCCCAAAGGACCTACCATCAATAGTAGGGAAATAAGTTCATTTTGTTGTATATCAGCATTTCTGCATCGTGCGCTTCCCAATGAGAGATGGAGTCTGGAGCCCTTGGTGTAAATTTCCTTACACATTCACTGCAAGGTATTTCCAAGCATATGTTCACAGATTTACAGACACACATTGACTGGTATTCAATGCAGATAAGGTAGACTGTGACTACCACACGTTGAGGAAGAAGTATGTGTATCCTGGAAGAAGTGCCTAAACCGAGAGGATCATTTCAGAGGTGTTGAATATTAAGCCAATAAGTTTGGTTGTAGTAGATGTAGGGGCAACATTGGTGTATCTTCAACTGAAGCCCAAGATGGAGAACAATAAGTATGTAGAGAATGAATTCACACTCCCAGGGCCACCGAAGGGTAAGCACACAATGGAAAACATACCGGCGCAAAGGCCCACAGAAGTTGTTGAAGTAGAGGGTGAAGAAGAGGAGCGTGAAGATAGTGGAGGCTTGGAGCGTAGAAGAAAGAAACCTTATGATAGAGAAGAGTCACGGCGTGCGGCCACTCCACCTCAAGGACAGAATGAAGAGGAAGATACGGAGGTTGAGTAGGGGGAGCATAGGTTTAAGAAAGTGTTCAGATGCACAAGGACTCAAAGTGGAACCCCACAAATGGTAAGGAAATCACCTCATCTCTCTCCACACAAGGAGACCACTGAACCAAAGAAGAGAAGAAAGTTGAAGTTGGATAAAGAAGTGGAGGAATAAGAAGAGAGTGAGCATGCATCTTCAACCCTGCTCGAGCAAGAAGACGAGCCATAGAATGAGGAAGAGAAAAAAGATGAAGAGATGAAGGATGGAGAAGAAAAAGAAAAGGAAATCTTTGGATCCACGCATGCGACTACTCAAGATGTAACGAGACATGCTCCTAACCTTGAAGCTACAATTCCCAAGGGTCCTAGATCGAAGAGGATGAGTGGAGAGCACATTCCACCAGCCATGGGGTATGCAGAGGACGTAGGTAAAATTGTTTGTGCCCACTTCCAGAGCACGATAGTGTAAAAGGATTTATTCGGCTGGGAGATAATGGATGAGGATATGGCAATTGTATGCACTTGGAAGTAACTATTATGGTCAATGCACACCCATATGGATGAGCCTGACTTTGATGTATGTGAAGAGTCATGTGTTTCAAAAAGCGTGAAGAAGGCACCCCAAGCTAGACATATGACAGTAAAGCCTACTGTCATGTCAGATGAGCAGGTCAGCAATGCATTGGTGAAGGTTTCTGCTGAAGTTGCTAGAAGAAACATGGATAAAGCTACAACAATCAGAGCGTTGTGCGAGGAGCTAAAGACAAAGGATGCAGAGATAGCGCACATAACATAAGAGAGGGACTTTACGTAGAACAAGAATGAAGTATTTATTAGCATCGCAAAGGAGATTGGGGACAATGTCATAAGAGCTAGGCCACACTTGGAGACCAAGGTACCACAGATGTTTCCCTCAGTGATACATTATGTAGGAAAGTTGGTGGACCTGGTACTTGAAGATGAACCTCTGCGCATGACAGCGCCAAGGAAGTTAGAGCAAGAGGAAGAATGAGAGAAAGCCTCAGTGATGTGAAATATTACATCCTATGAAGGGTTGCTACAAGTGCTACAAGAAGTATTGAAGAAAGCAGACCAGGCTTTGAATATATGCAGAGCTCCAGAGGTGTTTATCAGTATAAAGACCCTAGAAGAAAACAATGAGGTCCAGAAAGTAATGAAGGATGAGACATTGGGCTACGCAGAAAGATTGTTAATAGTTAAGCAGAAGCGCGAGGCCTAGCAGTAGCACAAGAGCCACACAAGACTCGGCTGGAAGAGCTTGGGAAGATAATTCCGTAGAAGATGGATCTTCTAGAAGGAAGAATGACCTCAATGTCCAACGTTGTGTTGGTTCTGCAGAATGAAAAAGGAGAGATTGTGAGGGATGAGTTGGAATCCATTATTGTGGACATTCCAGAAAAATCAAAACAAGCACTCGCTGAATGGCAGGCCTTGGAGGCCGAAATAAAGGAGGAGCATCCAGAGTTGATACTTCAAACTGATGCAAAGGAGGCTGCCTCATAGCCTCATAAAACTTATTTATTTATCTACATTCTTTCATTCTTATTCTTTCCATTCTTCTATTCTTTACTTAAATTTTTGGAGATACCCATTGTCGGGATGACAATGAGATTAGTGTGGGGTAATGTTGATCAGAGAATACTTGTTAGAGATCACACAAGAAGTCCATGTGGGAGAGAAGGCCAGGATCAAGGGCGCGGAGGGATAGGAAGAACCCACGCGCGGAGGGCAAGTTCAACATTCAGGACTTAGCCAATTTTGAGCATGAAGACCTATTTTTAGAAGATGGCGTGTAGAACACACCAACGATGCAGAGACGTGTATGTACCATGCATTGTCTATCTTTGGAGGATCAGATCAAAGCATTTTACATGGAGATGAGCTAAGAATAGGATTGTCACTTCAGTTAACTGTAAGAGGTCTATAGATAGCACACTTGCATGTGTGGCTATGCCTGTAAATGGTGTGTGGCTATTAATAGCATGCGGCCTATTTCTGGAATAGATAAGTGGTGAAGGGAAAGTCCCCACCCTATATATATGATATGAAGAACATAGTAGAATATACACATAGAGAGATGGATGTATGAAGGTATAGAGGTATGCGCATATGATTGGATTACTATATCAGATCCATGCAAACATTGGTATAGATTTCCATTATTGTAAGGAGCTTCTGTGTTTATTAATAGATGGAAGATATTGGCTGAACCTAAGTGTCATTCCTGTGTGTAATTGAGTAGTGCATGTTCTTGATTCAATCATGATTATTATTTAAGCTTGTTCTTTCATAGATCTGAATGTAGCATGCATTGTAGAATGATGGATTAGTTATGGATCTATATGTTTCTTCCTTCATCATGCTAACATCCTTCTACAGCAACCGTAAACAGGGACCGGTACCTTTACACGCTTTAGGTGAGCACTCAGTCTAGGTTGAGTGATGTGCTAGTGCGTCTAGGGTGTTATCTGGTAAATTCGAGGTTGCATCACTTATGCAAACTAGGACGAGATGAAGTTTTGCATCGATGTGTACTTGAGCATGAACATGAAGCTATTATGGAGGAATCTCGTGGTGGGATTGTAGGTGGACATTATGCAGGAGATGCTACCATGTGCCAGATTTTATTAGATGGCCTATGATGGGAAACATTGTTAAGGATTATAAAGAATATTGTAAGGCTTGTGATCATTGTCAGCATCTCGGAAAGCCTTGGCATAGAGATAAAATTCCTTTACGGCCTATTACGAGTGCATAACCTTTTGAAAAGTGGGCAATTGACTTTGTGGGCCCTATTTCCCCACCTATGCATAGGACTGGATCACGCTACATTATAATTTGTACAGATTATCTTACAAGGTGGGAAGAAGTAGTGCCTACAACAGATTGCACATCAAGTACGACATCTAGGTTTATATGGGAGAACATTATCAATAGGTATGTATGCCCATTGAGTTTGACAAGTGATAGGGGTACCCATTTCCTTAATGAGATAATTAGGATATTGTTGGTAGAATTTATGGTGTGACACCATAAAACAACACCCTATCACCCACAAGCTAATGGAACTGCCGAGGCTTTCAATAAGATATTGGGACATACACTAACTAAGATTTGTGATGTTGGAAGGAAATACTAAGATGATAAATAATTTGTTGTACCTTGGGCATACAGGACAACATACAAGCGGTTGAACAAAACCACACCCTTTCAGTTGGTGTTTAGCGCAGATGTTATTTTGTTGGTGGAATTCATGTTACCTTCTCTGTGTATTGCGCGTGCAGGAGGTTTGGCTAATGACTAATAACTTGAAGAGCGTATTGATAAACTTATGTATTTGGATGAAAAGCACGCCATTTCCATATGGATTCAAAACATAGAAAATTTCAGGCAGAAGGCATGACATGATAGGCATATCAAGGATAAGAAGCTTAAAGTTGGACAGATTGTTCTTCTTTATGATTCCAAGTTCTTGCGCCACCCTGGAAATTGTAAAGTACATTGGCTAGGACCGTATGTTATGACTTACATACTTGATTCTGGCGCTTGTCAGTTACATGCGCTGGATAGGACACATTTTCCTGGTTACTTCAACGGGAGTAAGTTGAAGCCCTACTATAAATAAGTCTTCTTGGTGTTTGTAATAAGGCAGTATTGCCATTAGATTAGATTTCCTTTAATGCATTTCCTTTTTATGTGTTTCCTTTCATCGTTGTTATGATTTGTCCATTTAGTTTAGTGTTTTGTGTAAAAAGCACACTTGCGCACCAGAAGCTGATTACTATCTATTTAATTCATGCGCAAAGGATCGCACACACTTTTAGTGCGGGTGGAGTATAAAAAGGATAAATTGGGCCAAGTTTGAATGTTCTCTTAAAGATGGGTATGCATAGGGAGATATTATGTATATTATTGAAGTAAAGGTGCAGTTACATATCAAAAAATTACTCATTAAACAAATACCACTTGTGGATGAATGGACTCATAGTGTAACGTGAGGTAGGCTGTAGCACGAGAAGACTAATTGGTAAAAGGTGCATAGTGGATAGGTACTTTGGCACATGAAGGCATGAGAAATGAGGTTTTTTTCCAAGAAGTAGTGGGCACACTAGAAGGTTATGACTGGGATGCAAAAAAAAGCAATAAAAAAGAAAAGAAACACCATTTAATGCTGAGTACAGTGGTAGGTGGAGAGACATGAATGATTTTTTTTACAAAGGTTATAAAAGGCGGTGTTGTGATATCATTTTTACCTTGCTATTGAGAATCATTCGAGTGAGTTGAGTGTGAAGTGTGAAGAGCTATGTTACAAAACTAAACTAAAAAAATTCATACATGGGATTGATTGGTGCTCCATTTGAGAAAGTGTTTGAGTGAAAAAAAGGTGTGTAGGGAGGAGAATCAACAGTTAGGGTTTAAAGTTTGAGCTAGGGAACATGGATTTTGAGCTAGGGCATGTGGGTTTTGAGTTTTAGAGATTGAATCGACTGAAATAACACAATTTTATAGTCACTATGACACCCAAGTGAGAACCTAGAGTGGCTACAAGGGGCAAAAAATAGAAGGAAGTTGAAATAGAATTTGAAGACACCCCTAAGAGTCAATTTTTAGAGATGCGGTATCCTAGATGGGGTTTTTATGGGCCACAATTGGGAGTCACATGTTTGGAACTATAAAGTAATTAAATATAACCATAAAAATAAGGACAAAAAATATGAATTGGATAATATGTTGGTGGTAAAAACAACTATGAGAATAGAGAATGATATGGTTGTGTATGACAACAAAGGGGAAATATTATTTTCAAATGTAGGAGTTTTTCAACTTTATGAACTCCCCTACTTTGGAAAACCAGAAAAATTATATCAATGGTTGATGAGAAAAGTCCATGAGGACTTCTTATACTTTTTTAGGTGACGAATGAGGCTTACTGCACCCCTGATTGGGAAATCGACATGGTTAATGAGTTTGGGTACTGAGGTCAGCAGTAATAAGGAGGAAATAAAAGTGATGAAGAAAGTGCTAGGTTACATAAAGGGAGGGTGTGGGATGGATAACCCCAAGTTATATAAGTATCACATTGTTCAGGTGGCAATTCATCTCCTCACTAAGTTGAACAACCATGAGCGTTGGTCGCAGGTGAATAAGGCATGGTTGCACATTTCAAATAAGATGACATAAGGAGTAGTCTATAATTTGGTTAGTCTTTATTGATGAGACAATTGTTGAAGAGGCACACCAAGGTGAGAAGATAAGTTTTGGTACAATTCTTATGTCTCTTGTTTTTGTAGAGATTGGAGTTCCTGACGGGCCAAAAGATAAAATTTGGCAATACCTAGAGGAAAAGAAATCCCTTGCAGAAGAGATTTACAAAGTATACCTGTGATGGATCCATGAGCAAGACCTTATAAGCAAAGAAAAAAACTTTGGTATGAGCATCGGCACACTGTATTTGAGGAAGAATGGAGAATACCTAAGGACCTTCCTTCGGTATTGGACAAATAGGTACAATTTGCAGTTTACCAACATTTTTACATAGGGTGTTTTGGCATGAAGGATGGAAAGTGGAGCCCTTGGTGCAAGCTCCCCTATGCCTTCACTACGCTCTACTTTCACGCATTAGTACATAGGTTCCCAAACACGTGGAGGTTGATCTTCAATGCAAACAAGGTAGATTGTGATTATCATACTCTCCAGAAGACACATGTTTACCCGAGTATGTCTGCATACATTGAAAAGTTGATTTCAGATGATATTAGCATCTAAGCTATGAGTTTGGCAGTTGGGAAGTCTGGGGAAGCACTTATATATATTTACCTTAAGCCCAAGTTGGAGAATGGAAAATATCTTAAGAATGAATTTTAGCTCCCTAGACCACACAAGGGGAAACATACTATGGGCATGATGCAAGATGATGATCCCATTTCACCCCTTGTTGATGAATAAGAGGAGAGGAGTTTCAAGAATATAGTGGTGGACTTAGAGCATAGAAGAAGGAAATAACCAACTGTATGAGAAAAGAGAGTGTGTGATCCTACCTCTTGGAATAGAAGGTGAGGATGAAAATTGGTGGATTCCAGTGTTATGGAGGTAAATATAGAATAAGGTGCTTAGGACCAGAAGTATAAAAGAGTGCAAGGATAAATGAACTTAGGGTGTGGGGCCATCACAACCCCGTGATCACATAGAAACTTCCATATTCAGGCATAATAGATAAGAAGAAAATGCGCAAGTACATTGAAGGACAGTGAGGGTGATTTACCGGAGATCTGGTGTAAGGGAACCTCAAGAAGAATAATTGAGGCATACACAGGAACAAGAATTGAATGGACCGATGTGGAAAAGAGTGATGATAAGGGAAAACCATACACCTTCTACTACACAAATAAGTTAAGGCCTAGTTATTAATAATGCGCACACATTTCTAAGGGTAAGTTCTCTAGGATAAGGATGAAGGGGTGTATGAAACTCCTACAGTTGGGTATGTTAATGACCCAACCAAAATCATATGTGCTAGGTTCCAAATCACCTTAGAACCTAAGGAATTTTATGGGTGGGAACTAATGGATTTAGAGATGGTGACCACATGCACATGGAAAAAAATATCATGGAGTATGCAAACTCATATGGATGAGCCTAATTTTGATGTGTGCAAAGAATCATGTGTCTCTCAAAGAATGAAAAAAGTACCAGATTCATGCCATGTAACATTCAAACTGACTTAGATGTTAGATGAGCAGGTGAGCAATGCCTTGGTTAAGGTATCTACAAAAGTTGCTCGCGGAAACATTGATAAAGCAACAACCATTCATGATTTGTTAGAAGATAGAAAAGATAAGGATAAGGAGATCAAGCACCAAACGGAGGAGAAGGAGATAGATGAGGTGAAGGCACGTTTGGTACTTAGTATGGCAAAACAAATTGGGGATGAAATTTTGAATGCAAGGCCAGATATGGAAGAGAAAGTGGCACAGAGATTTCCATCTGCTTTACATTATTTACACACATTAGTTCATATGGTGTTGGATGAGGGTCTAGTATGGATGCCTAAACCGAAGGATGTTTGAGCATAGGCAGAGAAGGCCAAGACAACAATAGCATGAAAAATTACTAGTTATGAATCTATACTTCCTTGAAGGATGAATTGAAAAAGCCAGATATGGCATTAAACATGTGTGCGGATCCTGAAATCATAATCAAGACAAGGAATATGGAAGAAGAGAATGAGGTCCTCAAAGTAGTGAAGAATGAGACACTTGGGTGTGAGGAGAGGCTCACTTTGGTAGTAGAGAAGTGCAATGCGCTTGTAGCAACCCAAGACCCTCACAAGGAAAAGATCAAGGAAATTGGAAAATTGATAGTGTGGGGAGTAGATGTCATGGATGGGATGGTCTCAAACTTGGATAATGTTCTCATATTATTGTAGAATGAAGGTGAGAACATGACTTTGGATGAGTTGGATGGGGTACTTGCAGACATCCCAAACAAAACTAATAATGCACTAAGTGACTGGAACAAGCTTGAGGTAGAGATAAAGGCTGAATATCTAGAGTTAATTCTACCTTCAGAGGGATAGAGTTCCCAAGTATTCTTTTATTCTTTCTATACAATTATTATTTCATTCCTTATTCTTTATTCATGGAAGATGAATCATGGTTACCCATTTCTAGGGGCAGAAATGAAGCAAGTGTGGGGTAATGTTGGGTTGATAAACTACAGCCTAAGTATTGAAGGTGCATAAGGATTGGGTGCAGCGGACATAGGATGCGTAGGTGCGTGCAGAAGTATAGTTGAGCAGGGCGCACCTGGGAAAGCATGATGTCAGAACTTAGTTGTTTTTCATTATGAGGCTAAATATAGATGTTGAGTGTGGAGCACATTTTGTTAGAATATTTGGAAAGCACGCAAAGGTTTATTTAGACGAGTGGAAGATCAAGCAACATGCATAGTTTTGGAGCTATTAATAGGATTAGATCTGCAGTTGATAATATTAGATAATCTATTATTAGTGAGCTTGCATGGTTTTGTATTTATCATGTAAGGGTGCATGGCTATTCTTAGCATGTAGCCTATTTTTGGAGAGTGCATGAGTAGTGAAGGGAAATTCCCCACTACCTATAAATATGTATTGATTTGCACGGTTTAGGGATCATCCATGTTTTGTAAGAGTTATGATGTTAGTTTATGGGCACACGTGACTTATGATGACATTACTATGTATGTATGCAACTTCTTTGTTTCACAGTAATTAATACAAAAGATATTTATGGTTGGATATTGGTTGTTGATAGATCTATGATTGATTCTTATATGGTAAACTTAATCTCGATTCTTATATAAGTTATTCTTGTATATGGTTATTCTCTAGATATGTTTATGTCTTGTTACTACATTATTATTATGGATCTGGAATATGTCTATGTATTGCTCATCATGCTAACTCTTTGATAAATCTCCCATAAAAGAGGGACCTCGTACCCTTGTGTGCTTCGAGTGAGCGCTTAGTTCTGGCTGAGTGATGTGTCAGTACACGCCTTGGGTTGTTTGGTAAAATAAAAGACTACAACAACACACTACCTATCAGAACATGCCAACTGTACGCCAAATTCTTACATACTCTAAATGTATGACACATAGCAGAAAAGAAAAAACAAACAGATAGTCAGCCGACCAGATCATGACACATGTTTTGTGTGTTCCTCCTACACTGTGAACTTCAAATTGCCATAACTTCTACTACAGATCTCATATTATAGTGCGCATAAACTTGTTAAAAAAAATTTGATGTGGGTTAGATATTAGAGTGTTAAAAATTAGATTTTGGCAGGATTTGTTTAGCAAAAAGTAGGGGGAAATGATTTGAGTCATTAATGTACACATCCAATCGACCCAACCACCCATATTTGATTAGATTTGGTCTCCTTCCTTCTTCTACAAGCTAAATTGATATAGGGAGGCAGATCTAACAATGTTACAGATGGATTTATTAGCATTAAATGTGGGTTGTTGGTGGTTGGATTTGAAAATTCAAGTTTCCCTTTCTTTTCCCTCCTCTTCTCTCCTCTTTCTTCTATATATTGATGAACATTTCTCATTTGTAAAGGTTGTACCCTCTTGGTATAGGGAGACGGATCTAACAATGTTACAGATGGATTTATTGGCATTCAATGTGGGTTGTTGGTGGTTGGATTTGAAAATCCAAGTTTCCCTTTCTTTTCCCTCCTCTTCTCTCCTCTTTCTTCTATATATTGATGAAAATTTCTCCTTTGTAAAGGTTGTACCCTCTTAGTTTGCTAAGAACATTGTTAAGAGAATTGTTCCCTGGCATTTTGAGTTACAGGCCTTAGATTTGGCTCTTTGCATGTGGATACTTGCCTCTCCAACCATTATAATTGACTATGAATCTCTTGGAAGTAATAAAAGTCTTATTTTGTGGCTAGTCCCTGCCCTAGTTTGCATTTTATTGCATCTTCTTTCCTTTCCCGTGCATGTCTTATGTCCCTTATAGGTTTCTTTTTTGTTTTTCTCCATGAAAGCAACTGTGTGAGTGTTGTTTCAGACTGTGACACGTTTTCCTACCCTCCCTGTGCGTGTATTCCCTTATATTCACTTAACTAGGAGTGTTCATCCCCCTCTTTCTAGTGTTATCACCTCCCTTTAGTTTAGGTTTCCCTTTCATGTGTCTCCTTCTCACTCTAGTCCCTTGGAATTATAGAACAGTGATAGGTAGTTTCATTTCCCTTCCTAGAGTAGTTTTAGCAGTAGAAATAGGTAGAGGAATTTGGCCTTCTCTAGAGGTATGTCTCAAGCGTGCAAGGTCCCACAATTTGGAGACACTCCCATGTTGCCTCAAAGCCCTAGTTCATCCTGATCTGGGACAGGTGCAATTTTGAGCTCCAACAGTTTTTGGCATGCCTGGTGGGACAAGTATTGAAAGCTTAAATTTCATCATTGCTAAGTCGTGGTGTGTGACTTAGTGATTTCTAGCCTTTGGAGGCTTGTTTCAACACATATAATGACTCCCAACATCTAGATCTATTGATTTTAACAGTCAGCGTGCCTATTTCATGAGAAGAATACATACTAGACAAAGCGCAATAGTTAAAGAATCCTTTTAAATATCTTCAATTGTCTCCAAGAAGAAGAAGTAGTAGAACTGTCATACACACATTTCCATCTTCCACACACATATTTCAATCTACCCCTTCTCCTAGAAGACCTTCAGCATGCTCTACCAGGGTATTCAGACCCTTTCTAGCCATGGTACGACAAAGAAATATACCTTTTGTCAGCTTCAGTGACGGAAGTCCTTTGGATCTTCCCATGCAACATGATATACTAGTAGTTGCACTCAAAAACATTCCATTCTTTACTGGTGAGAATAAAGTTACCCCTACTGAGCACATTCAAGATATTACAAATGTATGCTTTGTTCATCTAGTTATTGAAGATGATGTAGCTGTAAGGTTGCTTGCTTCTTCACTCAAAGGTAAAGCACTTCAATGGTACAGAAGCTTAAGACCTGCCTCTATCACTAACTGGGATGGACTTGTCACTATGCTTTGTAACCAATTTAAGGAGAAAGATGACAACATATCCTTATTAGAACAACTCATAATGATCAAGAGATCTCCCAATGAGCTCATGCATGACTTCAACTTCAGATTTTAAAAGACATGGGACAAAATCCCAACCCTCTTAAGACCAACCCTTCAAGGTGTTTTAATTTACTTCTTAAGAGCCTTGAATTTTGACATTGTAGTGATGATACAATCTATGGGTGTTGTGCAACTTCCTGATGCCTATCCTATAGCCATTAGGGCAGAAAATTGTCTTAATCCAAGCTGGAAAGATAACCCCTAGATTACATATGCCCTTGTTTCCTGAATTGCCTCAAGCACCTCAGCCTTCTGTTGCTCCCATTCCTAAGTAGAATTCCCAACCCATTGCCTCCACATCCTATTCTCATGTGCAGCAAAAAGAGGATGAAGAAATGAAAGCCTTGATTAGAAATTTTTCTAATAAAGTTATATCCTTAGAAAAGCAACAGGCACAAGCCTTTAGAAATAATTCTAATCAAGGATTTAATCAAATCCATCAACCCTTTAGAAATCAATATCCAAATCAGAGATATGGACATAAAACCAAAAAAATGATAGATGACATGCTAATGTGCACCTTCCTCTTTAGACAGTTTCCCCTACGTAACCACTTCTAGTGCCCAATGCAAGCAAAGCACTAGTTCCAATACAGAACAACATGGTCCAAGAGATAGAATGATGCTTTCCTTGTAACTTTCCACATAGTCAGTACAATTGTACAAATGCCTTGCAGTGCAAGCCTTCATGATTCAGAATGCTTCAAGTTATGATCCTTCCACTAGTGCACGCGAACCGAAAAATGAAGAATTTCCAGAAGTTTTTCCAGAGACTAACCTCATGTTCTTTGGAGTTGAATATTTCTATGTAATAAACTAATCTATGGACAACTCAAATAGGTGTGCACACAGGTTGTTGACAACACAAGGTACAAGAAGAGAATGTTGGAAGCTAGCATGCATCCTTCTACTCCTACCACCATAGATGGCCCTCAAAGAGTTGTAACTTAAAGCATCAAAGGATGTAACTAATCACCCAACAGTTCTAGCACACATGTTCCATGCATGTGAGGTTCTACATAAAATTCCAACAGAAGTAGTGCACACCCATCCTTTGGTAGGTCAAGCCTTTGCGCAAGCTAAGGACTCTATGTTTGCACCTGAGCAATCAAGAAAAGATGTTGTTGTGCCTCAAATGCACAAGTCCATGGGCCTTCCATTCAACATTGTGGACCAGATGAAGAAGACAAATGTAAATGTCACAATGTGGGATGCCCTAGCCATTCCATCTCAATGTGACCTATTGCATGAAGCTCTGGCACAACTCCCATGCACTTATCCAGTTATCCAAAGACCTCAAGTTGTTGTCAAATTATTCAAGTAGAAGGAGAAGCAAGTAAGAAAAGTTGTCAAAACCCCACCATTTTATATGTCCTTGATAATAGGAAAACACCTTGTTCACAATTGCATGATTGACTCAGGGGCTAGTACTTTTTTCATGCCTAAGAAAATTATTGATGTCCTAGGTCTTAAGTACAACCCTATGTCTAAAGGAGTCCTACAACTCGATGGCTCAAATTACTACCTCTAGGAGTCATCAAGGATCTTGAGTTAACCCTTCATGCATGTCCAATCCTAACTATAACTCAAGATGTGTCAATCATTGACTTACCTCCTTTGTTTTCCATTTTCCTATCAAGAGATTTCACTGCCAAGGTGGGTGGCTACTTGTCTTTTGATTGGTCTCATATGTTACTAAGAAATAAGGTATGGTACCAGGTTTACCATACAAGTTGAGCCTATATTTTCCTATCATGTTGAGTCATATGACCCATCCCCTCTCCAATCTAATTTCCTAATCCAAGAAGGCCAAGAACAAGATTCAGTTTCAGAAGAGAAACCATTCCTCCCTTCCATACCTGATCTATTATTAGATGAATGGGCTAAAGAACACTATGAATTTGATCCCTATGATACAACTATTGAAACTGGTCTTGGTACTTATTACATCCTTGAAGAAGAAGCCATGTTGCCTACCGCACTTAAGTAAAATGATGAAAATTATGGACTGTGGAAGATGTATTTTGATGGCTCCAGAAGAAGAAATGGTGCAGGTGCAGGTGTTGTTCTCATCTCTCCTAAGGATGAGAAAATATTCTTCATGCACAGGTTGTAGTTTGCATGCTCCAACAATGTAGCAGAATATGAAGCATTGGTGCATGGTTTTCTTATTGATGAGAAGAGGTAGATCAAGGCATTAGAGATCTTTGGGGACACTGAATTGGTCATCCACCAGGTCACAAAAAAGTGCACAACAAAGAATAAGCTTTTGAAAGCTTATAAACATAGAGTTTGGGACCTCTTGGAGAGATTTGAAGCTCTCAATCTGTAGGTGGTGCCAAGGAAATTGAACAAAGAAGCAGATCAGATGACAAGCCCTTGGTTCACAATTATCACTTGTTGAGGATTTTGTCCAAGGAAATGCACAACACATCAAGATGGTGGTCAGGCCATCTATTCTAGATAATGAAACCAGCTAGAAAGTGTTTGACAATGATGCGCAAGATTGTCCAGTTCATTCAAAACGAAGTTGAGTTTTCTTCAAACATGCAAGTTGACTTGCATGACAGCTATGGTGACCAAGTGATTCAACTCAAGACAAACAAGTTGCCTAAAGGGTTGGTCACCTTAGAGCATATATTCAGTCTTGATGATGAGTTCAAGGGTGAAGAAAAGTACATGCACATTGCACAAGAAAGATTGCACCCCAGTCACTATTGTGCATGGACAAAGAGTTGTTTCTTGGTAAAGACATGCACACAAGATGAAAAATAGGCCTTCATCTCTCTATGTCAGAAATTATGTTGACATCTTCTCATGGGAGTATGAAGACCTCAAAGGATTTGATCCAAGTGTTTCTCAACACTCCATTGACCTTGATCCTAGCATCAAGCCCATCAGACAAAAGTAAATTCCCATCAATCCTAAGATAGATCCCCTCATGAGGAAGGAGTTATCCAAACTCATTGAGGAAAAGATTATTTTTCCTATCAAATACTCTACTTGGGTGGTGAATCTTGTTCCAGTGCGCAAGAAGAATGGTGAAATCAGAATTTGTGTTGATTTCAGAGATTTGAATAAGGCATCTTTGAAGGATCATTATCCTTTTCCTTCTATGGAGAAAATTCTACAGACTGTGGCTGGCACACAAAGATTTTCCATGTTGGATGGGTACTCTGGTTTCAATCAGATCATGGTCAAGGAAGAGGATCAGTTCAAAACAACATTTACAACCAAATGGGGAACATATGCTTATCAAAAAATGCCTTTTGGTTTGTCAAATGCAGGTGCAACATTCCAGAGAGCAATGGACATTGCCTTCAAAGGATATATCAATGAGTTCATCCTAGTTTACTTGGATGACATAACTATCTTCTCAAAGTAGAGCACAGATCACATGATGCATCTGGAGAAAGTATTTGAGAGATGTAGAGAATTTGGGGTATCTCTTAACCCCAAGAAGTGTAACTTTTTTGTTGCACAAGGCAAGCTTTTGGGCCATGTGGTCTCTAAGGATGGCATTTCCATTGATCCTGAGTGTGTTTCTACCATCCTTTCTCTCTCTTTACCAGTGCACAAGAAGGCCTTGCAATCATTCCTAGGAAAGATCAATTTTTTAGGAGATTCATTCCTAACTTTTAAGGATTGGTTAGGCCCATCACCCTCATGCTCAAGAAGGACACAGTCTTCAAGTGGACAACAAAAGGAAAAGAAAGCTTCAACAAAATCAAGCAAGAAATTTCTTGCACCCCAACACTCATCAATCTAGATTACTCCAAGGATTTCATCCTTTATGCTTATGGAGCTTGATGCTAGTGTTGTTGTTGTCTTGACTCAAGAAAATGAACAAGGACTGGAGTAGCCAGTGGCTTTCTTCAGTCAAACATTGAAGGATTATGAATTGAAATACAGTCACATGTAAAATTAGGTCTTTGCCATCATGTGCACTCTTAATAAATTCAAGAGTATGCTCGCCAAAAATCATGTTAAGGTGCTAGTTTCACACTCTGGTGTGAGAGACTTCATCATGGGAGCATAAATCAGTGAGAAAAGAGCTAGATGGGTGACCAAAATCATGGAGTATGATGTGACTATCAAATACACTAATCTTGTTAGAGGAAATGCACTCTTGCAAGCAACTTGTTGAAGATGCACAAAATGATCAAGAGACTTCATTGTTTCTTGGATGAAGAGCCTCCTGTGTGCTGAACTTGAGAAGAATGAAGATCCTATGGCATGCACACTGGTTGGAAGACATGGAAACATTTCTCTCTTTTAGGGCATACCCTCCTAGACTGAACAAAGCAAAGAGAAGACATATGAGGCTTCAATCTATTCCATACACACTAATGGATGGTGTTCTCTTCAAAAGAAACATTGATGGCGGGTTGCTGATATGTATTGATGGCACGTAGGTCAACAAAGTGTTAGCATAATTTCATGATGGATTCTCTAGTGGACACTTCTCTGCCAAAGCAACAACAAAGAAGATCATAAAGGCAGGATACTTTTGGCCTACCCTATTTGCAGATGTGCACAAGTGGGTCATGAAATGCAAAGAATACACTTTCTTTGCTGGTAAGAAAAAATTGGCAGCACTTCCCCTCTACCAATCCAAGTGAATCAACCTTTTGTGCAATGGGGTCTTGACTTCATTGGCATGATCAACCCTCCTTCAAGTGTTGGTCACAAGTGGGTGTTGACAGCTATGGATTACTTCACCAGATGGACAGAAGCTATCATGCTCAAGGAATCAACTGAGTCAGTCATCCTTGAATTTCTCGAAGGTATTGTAACAAGGTTTGGTGTTCCTCAGACCATTATCTCTGATAATGCAAAATCCTTCCTTGGTACAAGAATTTCTGATTGGGCTCTTAGTCTTGGAATTTATTTGAAGACTTCTTCCAACTACTACCCTCAAGGTAATGGCTTGGCAGAGTCTACTAACAAGAACCTGATCAGAATCATGAAGCAGATAATGAATATCAACCAGAGGAAGTGGCACACAAAGGTCTCATGCGCGCTAGGAAGACAGAATCATGGTGAAGAAGGAAATAGGTACTTCACCTTACAAACTGGTTTATGGTAAAGAAGTTAGGCTTCCTTTATCACTTGAATTTCCTTCATTAGAGCTAGCCCAATAACTGGAGTTTGAGGGCACAGACCAAAGAGAAATCAGAATGGCAGAGTTGGTTGAACTTGAAGAATTAAGAAACTCTTCCATGATCAAGTTAGAACAACATCAAAGATCAACCAAGTAGTGGTTTGACAGAAAGGCTAGACCTCAAGCTTTCAAAGTGGGTGATCTGGTCTTAAAATGGGATGCTGATAGAGCTAAACCAGGGTGCCATTCAAAGTTTGATGCACTTTGGAGTGGCCCATATATCATCAGTTCTTGTAAGGAGGCTAACTCTTTTGAGTTGTCTCACCTTGATGGAGATGCACTATCAATCCCAGTCAATGGGATTTATCTCAAACATTTCCATTAATTCTTCTGCATCATTATCATATTAGAGTAGTTTCAATTCCTCCAAGTGTGCTTTACGCACAGTGTTTGTTTGTACATAGTTCTTTCCTCTCACATGCACTCTCTTATGTGCACTCTTTTTTTGCTTCCAGGATTTTCCAAAGAGGTATTTCAAAGTTTTCAACATGTTTCATACTCTCATAAAATTCAAATTAGAACATCTTCATATAAGAGTAGCAATTCATTCAGAGTTCAAACATGTTTCAAGTGACTTCAGGGGTGTTTCTTCAAGTAACAGATCAGAACATGTTTTTAGGCTAACCCCATGCCAAATGGATGCTTCTAAGGCTACTGATCTCCTTCATCTAGCAGGTAGATGGCCCCGAGATTCGCCAAATTGTTGTCCAAAGTAACATCCCTGGTTATTTAGACAACTTACAATTACATTCTGGATCTGAGTTCAAGTTTTCAGATTAGGCACACTACTGGTTTACTTCCTTGGCACATTTGCTTGGCTACAGTTCTTCACGCACCCCTTGCACACCCTCCTACTTCTTCCTTGTTTTTTCCTTCTCCCTCTACTTCCTTCTGCGTGCTTCCACCTTCTCTTTTATTCTTCTATCTCCTTTTCCATTTCCCCTCTATGCACTCCTTGCACATTCACACTTTCTTTCCCAGTTTGTGCACCCATTTGCATGCACCTACTGACTTTCCTTCACATTTTGGCTAAGTCCCTACATGTTTTTCCACATGCATGCCTTCCTTCTTGAGTTTCACACATCCCTTCATGCACTCATTCCTCTTCACATCTTTTATTTCTTGCACACACGTTTTCCTTTGCATTTATTTCCACACATCCTTATCTTGCACAATTTCCCTTCTTCCTTGCATACTTGCATACCTTTCAGATATGCACCTTTTCTTCCCACTCCTCACACACCCTCTGCATGCATGCTTCAAACCTCTGCATTCTTCCTCCTCTCTGCCTCTTGCTTTCTCTGTGCAAGCGCCAAGTGCAATCTTTTCATGCACCAGTCATTGAGTGCCACGTGTCAACTTGTCAGATAAAGTGCACAACATGCAACCTATCAGAACATGCCAATTGTGCACCAAATCCTTACATCAAATGAATGCATGACATGTGGTAGAAAAGACAAAACAAACAGACAGTAAGTCTGAATTCTTCAACCGATCAAATCGTGACACGTGTCTTACATGTTCAGTTTACACTGTAGACTTTAGATCATCATAACTTCTATTACAGAGCTCATATCCATGCGCTTTTGGTCTTGTTGGAAAGTTGTTGACATGGGCTACACTCTAGGATATTCAAAATCATATTTTGGTGGGATTTGGTAGGTGAAAATAGGGAAACATGACTTAGGCCATTAATGCACACATCCAGTCGACTCAACCACCCAGATTTGATTAGATCTTGCCTCTTTCCTTCTTCCACAAGCTAACCTATGACATGGGGAGGTGGATCTGACAAGTGTTACAGGTGGATTTGTAGGCATTTATTGGGTTGTTGGTGGTTGGATTTGAAAATCTGAGTTTCCCTCTCTTTTCCCTCCTCTTATCTCTCCTTCTTCTATATATTGATGAACATTTCTCATTTGTAAAGGTTGGACCCTCTTGGTTTGCTAAGAGCATTGTTCAGAGCATTGTTCCTTTGCATTTTGAGTTGTAGGCCTCAGATTTATCCTCTTTGCATGTAGATACTTTCCTCTTTCACCATTGTAATTGATTGTGCATCACTTGGAAGCAATAAAAGTCTTATTTTATGGCTATTCTCTACCCTAGTTTGCATTTTATTACATCTTCTTGCCTTCCTTTACATTGTTAATCTGTTGTGCATATCTTATATCTCTTACAGGTTTTTTTTTGTTGTGCTCCATGAAATGAGTGTGTGAGTGTTGTTTCAGACTGTGGCATGTTTGTCTTCCCTCCCTTGCATGTTTTCCCTCATTTTCACTCATACTGAGAGTGTTCATCCCCCTCTTTCTGGTGTTATCACCTCCCCTTAGCTTAGTTTCCCTTTCATGCATCTCCTTCTCAACTGGTCCCTTGAAATCATAGAGTAGTGTTAGGAAGCTGCATTTCCCTTCCTAGGAGTAGTTTTAGCAGTAGAGGAAGTCGGCCTTCTCCGAAGGTTTGTCTCAAGTGCACAAGTCCCACAACTTGGAGATAGTCCCATGTTGCCTCAATGGCCCAGTTCATCCTAATCTGGGATGGGTGCAATTTTGAGCTCCAACAAGTCCTAACATCCACCCACAACTTTTAGGTAGTTCAAGTAGTTTACATTCAATCATGGGAACCTCCCCATACACAAGAAGGATGGGCTTAGCCCCAAAGCATTGGTGAAAACTCAATCATTTTCCCACATGAAAATTTATTCCACCAACAGTAACCAAAGATGTTCTAGAAGGATAGTTTAAGGGACATCACGAGGCATAATGTGAGATAGAACATCAAGAGTGCAAGATCTCGCAGTAAGGGGAAGAGAGACTGTGTCCAATACTTACTTAGGTGTATAATCAAAGCCACATATACAAAGAGTATATGGATTGATATAAGTAGAAAAAATTCATATTTGATGGAGAAAGTACAAAGTGTATATATTAAGACCAGATTAAAGATCAACTAGGACATGCTTAACAAGGAGATTACAAAGTTTAACTTGGATATAGAATGGGGAAGCATTGGAATCAAAGGTATGGGAAGCCATGAAAGATCTGATAATGAGCATGTAAGGAATGGTTTCACCAAAATTATTTAACAAAAATTAAATCTATGCAAGGACACTACTGATCAGATAAATTTAACAATATTCAAACAAGATATAACTAAAGAAATACAAATAAGAGTGAAATATAGGAGATAAAGATGTCTCAACTTGTAACTGTAGGTTTAGACTGATGAATAGAATGGAAAGACAAATCCTGGGTTGTGTAAGCTTTGTTTTTGAAATTGGGATTTGATGATCTCAGGGACAAAAGCACCTAGGAGAGGACACGACCTCACAGATGTTAGTTTCTGTTCTGGGCATTGGTGTTTGTGGAATAAATTTAGTGCTAGTTCTTTCTATGTCACTTCTTGTTTATTGTAGGTCACGTTATATTTGCTACAATTCTACTCACTCATTCATGTACTTGCAAGTGAAACCCTATCTACCTACACAATACTCAATCACACATTAGATGAATAAAATATGCATATGTCGGCAGTCTCCCTAATGTCATCGTCACCAATTGCTACTCTATATTTAAGAACCAATGTAGTTCTGGTGTGTGTGGTTGGAATAGTGTCCCTTGAGCTATGATGCCCTAGTGTCAACCACACAAATAATATTAGGCTACAACTACTTTGTCCCAATGTAAAATATATGGTATGGAATTCAGAATAAAACCCTCATATGTAGTGATGTATGCATTCATAGATGTAATAGATAGAAAATATTAGCTCCTTGTATATGTATATGCCTCTTGAATGCTTTCCCCCCTTAAACTAGGTTAAATAATACGTGTGTGTGTGTGTGAGTGATTCATTTGCTTAAGTTTTCACTATTTAACAAGTGAAAGGCTGACTAAGGGTGATAAACAAAGAAAAGAAAGAAGTAACATCTGAAAAATCAGAAAAAGAGAGGAGGATAGAAGCGCTTAGAGGGGACAATAACATTCGGGCGTTCTTGTCCACAATGGGTGGTTTTGTACAGGGTGCAAAAAAGATAAAATAGTGGAATTAGAACAAAGTATGATGTCGGCTAGTATGCAGAACTATAAGGTGTAAGTCCAGAAACAACAAACAATAAAGATAAGAAAGATAAAAGTAATGTTAAATCAAAACAAGTGTTGTTAATGACTATTTTTCTTTCATAGGAATTATGCATATAAATGAAGTATTTATGTGTGATTTAGTGAATACATTTAGTCAATGGGCCCTGTGTGAGTTAGATCCCCTTTATCCTTTTTTAAAAAACCATTTTTTATATAATCTGGTGACACCTCATATACTTGTTTGCCACTTGCACACTCAACAAACACATCATACCTGATCACAATAATATGCAAAAAATAAATCTATAGACCCGCCCAAAATACAATTCATACCTCCATTTAATTCATTTACAAAAATATTCAAAACACACTAACAACACATTTATCAAAATCATTATTCTGAATACAATTAATAATATGATCAAATTAATCATTAAGAATACATCAAATTGTTTGCTTTACTTTACATGTTATTCATCATTTCATCATTTTATTCCATTTAACAATTAAAAAACATGTACATTTGATTTTGAAACAAATTAATTAGTTTAATTTATCTCCATCAATATATTCAATTTATTTAGACAATCAATTTACGACATACTAACTGTCCCCTTCACGATTCTTGGACCTTGCAATATATAATTTACAATAAATGTTTACTAATAAATCCCAACTTACTTAGTACACTTATTGCATCTCTCACTCTTAAGATTCATAATCAATAATGTTTCCCAATCATACCATTTTTTATATGTCAACTCAATCATAATCTTGACATAATTTATATTATCGTCATCGCAACACTTTTTTGATTAAGTAAAAAAAATCCAGTCAAATAACTCACACATCCATTATCCTTATTTGTATATCACTCCCCGTAACACACACACAAATCCATGTTATTCTCATTGTAAATGATTTAACAAATATATAATTTGTAAAACCCTAATTATAGAGTCACGTATGATAAATAAACACTAAAGTACAAATTTGACACAAGAAATAAGCTAAAGAAATATGAAACCCTAGGTGCAAGAGAGAGAGTAGAAGACTTAGTTGATTTGACACTTGATCCTAGAGTATTCTAGACTTGGAATACTGATGAACAAGAGGAGCAGAATGTCACAATAGAACACAAAAAATTCATTAATTTCTAGAATAGGGTGGACCAGGGCACCTGGGACAAGACTAGGTTGCCTAGGTGCCAGAGACCACTAGTAGGCGCATGTGACTATGCAAGAGCTCATAAACTATTTTTTTTTTTATCGCAATGTGGTTGCTAACCTTCATTGTTGGTCACATGTATGTTGTTGGATGATCACTGAATTCTCTTGTAACCTACAAAACAAATGATATCCTACAAACCCCTAAACTACATCAAATCCTAAATAAGATGAAAATGGGGATTTAGACTGACCTCGGCGGTCACCTAACATAGTGAACTTACAACCGAGCATTACACTACATCTCATAATCCATGTAGTTATTGTGCGTGTGTGTAGAAATCATTCCCTAGGAATATCTTGTGTAATATGCACTTAATAGCGAGTGATAGATAGATGTAGCAATGTAGCTAGATGTGTTGATGACAAAATAAACTTCCCCTCATATGTGTGTATGCAGAAAATTTAGTCCCTTGTCCCTTGAATGATTGTTATATGGATGTCATGATGCTCTTAGAATGCCTTTGGATGCAACCTTAGGTGATGATAATAGATGCTTAGAGCTTTTTCCTTTATTATGGTCACATAGCTTTGTATTTATATGATTCCCTTGTTTGAATTTCATAATTGACAACTAAAAGGCTGACCTATAAGAAAATAAGAGGCCCAAAAGGGGTGAGTAAGATACAAAGAGGTCGGGGGTACCTAGAGGGGACGAGGGCACCTGGGAACTGACATCCTGCTTGGGCACTGGTGTCCAGAGTAAAGAAAGATAAAGGAATGAGGATTGGATTGGGTTGGGTTGTGGGGTGTGCAAGACCATAGAGAAAGCAAGAAAGACAAGAAATAGGCCAAAGACAAGATTCAATTACTAGTTTTCTTGCTTACGAATCATATGAATAGTAGTATTTGATTAAATCCAATAAATGTACCCAAGTTTGTGATTTTGTGTCTACATTTTCCCCCACTTTATGTTTTTGAGTGAATACCCAATAACATAAATTAGATCATAAATGTGTACCTGCTAACCATGTATAACGATAGCAAGAGTGTGTCGAAGAGACAAGAAAAAGTGTGGAGTGATAAAAAATGAAGTGTGGAAGCTAAGAAGAGGAATTAACCCTAGAGGTGAAGCATATGAGTTTGTATGTTTGCATTATTGTCTTGGTGCGTGTTCTTGATGGGGTTGCTTCTTGTTGCATATTAAGGATGAGCCTACAAAAACAAGAGCAAAAGAGTAGTCAAAGTCATGTATTATGAAAACTTTGTAAAGAGTATGTAAAAATGTGAAAAGGTAGTAAAAGAAAAGTGTGCACCTGATCCGTGACAAGTGAAAATGACATAAAGTGTCCTGAACTATTGTAGAAGAGCAACTTTTTGGGTGATCTCATGTCAAGTGCAGGGTTTTTGGGTGATCTCATGTCAAGAATGAGTTTTTTGGGAAATCTCACACCAAGAGTGAGTTTTTTGGGCGATCTCATCATGACATAAGAGTGTTGGGGAGAAAGGTCTAGTGTTATTCTCCATCCCTGACTACTTCCCAAATTTATACACCACTCTAGATGGTGTGATCCTGCTTTGTTTTGTGTTGTTCCAGTTCAATCCAAGGAAAATAGAAAAAGGAGATAGAATGCATTCTTATTACTGGAGGATCATGTTTGTACTGTGAAAATTGCTCTATGAATTGCTGAAAATTGTGTTGTTCTAAGAATTTAATTGTAACTGCCCCTGGTCATAGATGCCTAGGAAAGTTTGGGAGTGCATAGGTGCTAGTGTCTATATCTAGGTGTTGGTTTTTGTGTTGAACTGAAGACGTAAGCCAGAATCTGGGTCATTTTGTGACTATAACTATGTTTTGTTCATGTATTGTGAATGTGTGTACTGAAGCTTTGAGATGTTATATGGGGTGACTGATTCACCCAATGTATGCCCTCTTCTTTGGGTTGCATGTGATGTTTCTAGGAGTATGTGTCCCAAAGGAGAGGACCGGATGTTGATCTGAAACTAGCAGCCGGCAGGGTGAGGAAATGTGCATGGTAGAAACCAAGGCACATGCAAACAAAGTGGCTAAAAACATGTGTTAGTAGAAAAATTAACAAGCATGCTATAATGGAGACAAACAATAGTGCAAACAAAGTAGACTACAAAAATCGGGTTTCAAACATGGGACATCGCCCACAATGTCACAATACAATCAAGTCTGAAGCGGCCAAAAACATACAAGTAATGAACATACAAGACATATGGCAAAGCCGACAAACAATGTCATAACAATGGCAAACAATATGAAGTAAAGTATCAAACAACAATGGTAGTAAATAGTTCCTACAAAGAAAATATTGCATATGAAGTACCCATTAGTATGTTAGAAAGATAAAAAGTATGTCAAGACATGTATATATCGATAGAGTAGTGTGTTAGTAAGAATATGAAGTAGTATAAAACGAAACAATAGCACTTGTAGTGTGTAAGAAAGTAGATTCTCCTAGGAGCCTTAGTGGTACCGGTAAGAGGTATAGTGCCAAACATCCATGATCGTGTAAGGATCTGTAAGAAGTCTACATTCACAACTAGAGAACATGTGAACGTGCATGTGTATATAGAAAAGATAATGACATATTGAATATTTTACTAACATAGTAAGCAAAGTGTATATGTGATTATAAGAAAGAAAGAATAGATGCAACCAAGATATGTAATATGTTGTGAATGAGTGAGATGGAATGATATGCAATGTGAAAGTAATAGGAGCAACATGCCCCCTAAGTGGATGTGTACAGATGTGTATGATATGAATTTCATTTATAAAATACCCCTTTACAGTCAATAATGATCCATAAAACAAGAGTGCGTCATCGGGAAATGGTTTGAGTTATGCACTCAATAGATAGATCAATTGAGCATAGAGCTTGAATAGTGAATGTGGTGAGGTTCATTTCATATTTATACCCTTAATAGTTGAGTATGAACTGTGGAACTAGAGTGTGTCATAGGGTAAATATGATACAAGATGTGTATCAAGTTGTGCAAGATGAATGAAAAAGACTATATATAAAGCATGAAGCATGATAATAGAAATGAAAGACACCTGATAATGTTAGGTAGGGGGAAAATAAACATGATGCCCCCAAAATGTAAGATGTAGAGAAAAATCAAGTAACATCATCTAAAAGATTATCATTGTCATGGTCAAAGCTGATTGGTGAAGCGTCAAAGACTTGGTAAGAAATAGTATGGGGTTGATCATATAAGGAGCCATTGTGACGTAAATTTTACATGCCCATTACATAATCTTCAACAGTGAAAGCTGGCAGTGGAAAACCATGTGCATACCAGTGAGTAATATTTTACATATAGTCAAGAAATGAATCATTACAAATAGAAACGCGGCTGAAACACATGGGAAATGTGATGTCAATATGATTAGGATCTAAAGTGCCTCTAATGTAGTTAAGCAAAGATTTCCCAAGTGTAAGTGGAGAATTGCGAGAAGTGTGTGCAACAAAGACTGGAAAATGGAAGATGTGGAGGCCATAAGCATCAATAATGTGAACATATCCATGATAGAGATTAGGAAAATGAGGTAGACAGAGGAGATTATCGAGTGTGAATCCTAGCTGAGCTAAACCATCATAGGTGCAAACAATATCAGAACTATTAAGAGCAAATGGAATATGTGGCCAATAATAATTATTCATGAAAAGAGTGGATGTGAAAGGAGGAAGCGCAGAGGTAGGTTCCTCAGGGGAATATAAGGAAGGAGAAATGATGTCAAATGTATGGACAGACCCCCAAAAAAGTACCATAACATTAGTAAGAGGGTGTGAGCATGAAGCGGATGGGATGGTGTCCAATGCACAAACAATTCCTTCGAGTGGCGGTAAATTGACAGGATACTTTGTGGGTTTTTTATCATCAACGGGATGTATAGCAGTAACAAAAGTTAGAGTAGGTAATGCAATGGTTGGATATAGGCATCAATATTTGATTGGATCACGATCAGTGGAGATTGTATATTCAAATCCATCACGTAGGAATTTAACGCACTGGTGAACTGTAGAAGGAACTACCTGAGTGGCGTGAATCCATAGCCTACCAAGTAAGAATTGTATTGAACTAGGATATTGATAACAAATAATATTGTAAGAACAATTTTTGGCCCAACAATGATAGGTAAAGTAATGGTGCCTATACATGGACGCGTGGAAGAATCATACACAGAGAGAGAAATGGAGGTTGTGTTAACATTAGCTGAAGAAAGTTTGATATTCTGAAGGAGTGATAAAGTACAAAGATTGAGCACATATCCATTCTCAATTATAGTCTGC
The DNA here is from genome assembly GCA_019776745.2 of Taxus chinensis. Lineage (NCBI taxonomy): Eukaryota > Viridiplantae > Streptophyta > Pinopsida > Cupressales > Taxaceae > Taxus > Taxus chinensis. Next base: position 95,069,271 of record CM034151.1, read on the forward strand.
TTAATACCCATGTTATAGAAGTGCGCTTGTATATAGAGGGGTGGATCATTGTCATAAATAGAAATATTGGCAGCTATATCATATGGAAAAGTAATTCGTTGATAAAATGCATCTACAAATGTTTGATATACTATGTCTGGATGAGTAGTAGAAGGAATGTGAGTATTAGCCTTAGAGAGAAATGATTTTATCTCTACAATCCGAATTGGCTAGCAAGAAATCATGAATGGAGATATCCATGATGAGAGAATCCTAGGAAAATGAAAGAAGTGATGAGATGAGGACCCAAGAGTGTTCGAATGAGAAGGGTTCACCAAATGATTTAACAAATATAGAATTATGCTAAACCCTAGATATTCTAGAGTCACATATGATAAATAGATGATAAAAGCACAGATTTGACACAAGCAATAAACTAATGAAAATTAAAACCCTAAGTGTAAGAGAGGGAATAAAAGACTTAGTTGATTTTGTAATAAATCCCAAATTGTTCTGGACTATAAAACTGGTAGATAGGAGGATCAGAATGTCGCAATGGAACACATAAAATTCTATAATTATTGGATAGGCTAGACTAGGGTGCCTGGGATAGGACTAGGGCGCATAGGCATCAAAGACCATTGGTAGGCACCTGTGACTACCTAAGAGCTCATAAACTGATTTTTCTTGTGTCATAAGGTGGTTGATAACCTTCATTGTTGGTCACTTGTATGTCATTGGATGATCACTGAATTCGTCTGTAACCTGCAATACATATGATATCCTAAAAAACCCCTAACTATATCAAATCCAAAAAAAGAAAGATGCAAATGGGGAGTTAGACTAACCCCGACGGTTACACGACTGAGTGAACTTATGATTGAGCATTGCACTACATCTTAAAATCCATGTAGTTCTTATGCATTTGTGTAAAAATTGTGCCCTAGGAAGCTCTTGTGCAAGATGTACTTGATAGTGAGATATTGCTAGATGTAGCAATGTAGATATATGTGTGGATGACAAAATGAACTTCCCCTCCTATGCGTGTATGTAGAAAATGCAGTCCATTGTCCCTTGAGTGAGTGTTAGATGGATTCATTGATGCTCTTATAATGTCTTTGGTTGCAACCTTAAGTGATGATAATAGATTCTTAGATCTTGTTCATTTATTATGATCACATATCTTTGTATTTATATGATTCCCTTGTTTGAATTTAGTAATTGACATTTAAAAGGCCGACCCATAAGAAAATAAGAGGCCCAAAAGAGGTGAGTAAGATACAAAGAGGTTGAGGGTGCCCAGAGGGGACAAAGGATCCTAGGCACTGGCGTCCTGACTAGGCACTGGTGTCCAGAGTCAAGAAAGACAAAGCAATAAAGATCAGACTGGGCTATGGGGTGTGTAAGACCAGAGAGAAAGAAAGAAATACAATAAAGAGGCCAAAGAGAGTAGTCAATTACTAGTTTTCTCACTTAGGAATACTATGAATAGCAGTACGTGATCAGGACCTAGAAACGTACCCAAGTGCATGATTTTGTGTCTACAGTAAATAAAATAATCATATTTATATAATGATAATATTGTTTTTACATCCCAATGTAGTTCTTTGAACACAATCCAATTGAGGCACCTCCTGCCAATTGAAGCATAGTAACAAGGAGTACGAAAAAACTCTCCAATATCTTCCATATTTCTCATTAATAATGCCAAAAATTTGAAATAAATACTAACTAAATAAACGAAGAGTTTCCCTCATGAGAATTGTAGACTTAAAACTAAAAATGCCATTAATACATTCTTTCTACATGTAGAGCTCTAGAGGAGAAAAAAAATAGCAGACCAAAAATGAAAGACAAAAATACCCTTAACCCCCAATAACTTCCTCAAGAAGATTCTTTCTTCTTCTAAGGTGAGTAAATTCCATTTAATGGATGTTGGTACTACTACTGGTTCCACCACTAGATTTTCCCTCTCAAATTTTCAAAAAAACTTAACAATAACCACTACCTTTCTAAACTTAAATGGAGGTCCTTTACAATCTGTCAAATATTTAATTAAAACCTTATATTTTTATGGTTGGCCAATGGCCCATTAAAATTTCAATAAATTTAATTTAAAAATTATAGCTTGGGTTGGTCGATGCCATCATAGGCTCAACATTGCATGGTTAGTCTAAGCCAAAACAAGTCAAGATCCAAAAACTTTTATACTCTAGTAATTTATATAAAACCATAATGATAATAATATAATATCAACTCAACAGTGCAAAAAAGACACATATGTTCATCCAAACATCATAATCATCAACAAGTTCAATGTTTTTTAATGTCAACGCCTAGTAGAGTCAAGTATGAAAAAAGTGTAAAATGAATTACAACTTAAACAAGTTGTGAAAATATGACGATGGTCAAGTCATCATATACAGTAGGAATAAATTAATCACAATCATTCAAAGTATGTAGAATGAATTGTGATATGTGACATGACAGAAACTGTTGATACATTGCCACATTTATGGGAAGCAGAATGAAATAGGTCCTCATGTCTGCAATTTTCCCGATATTGGAGATTGTTTATGACAAAAAATAATGATTAAAATGGGGGTGTGAAATGACACTTTTAGGAGAGAAGGAAACAAGTATCATCTATATGTGAGGAAAAACCATGCTAAGAAGAAAACAATGGTGTTATGGTGGAAGATTTTGAGGCCTTAGTTTTTCATTCTTACCTAAATTATAATTCAATTTTCTTAATATTCCATTGATATGATCTATAATTTGAAACATCATGCCTAATATAATCATGCCATGTGTAGTATTATTTAACCGTATGAGGGCTCATAACCATAATTTATAGAAGATCTAGTGGTGATGTTGAAAAGGTAAAGGTATAGTGAAACATGGAGAAATAAAATGGGAAGGAAGGGAAGATGTCACAATAGGGATTGTAGAAGGGATCACTCATGGAGAAAATTATGGATCATACATTGGATCACTAATTATGAGAGTATAGTTAATAATATCATATGTAGATTCAAATTTGGAATAAGTATCATCATTATCCATAAGGCCACCTCATGATTGAAGGTAGGATTTGTGTCTTGTGAGGATACAATGATAAAATTAATACTATGAATGAAGGTAGAGCATAGACAGTCATGAAGAAAAATGATTTATACATTTTTAGCTTGGGCATAGCTTACCAAGAAATAATTTTTGAGATAGTAACCATCATTGTAGTCAATTTTTGTAACATTAATATCATATGGTTCGACGATAGTATCAATTTGGATGAGTTGTTTGATAGGAGGATGTTTAGTGTAAGTAAAGGTGATAGGCTTATAGTTAACATCCTTTCTACAGGAGTATGGTCATAACATTAGGATTTAGTTTATAAATGATGACATCAGGAAGGTCAAAGGTTTTGATTCGAAGGCTGATTTCATCGAGCTCATCATCATCAAAATCAAGAAGGTTTGGAAGAGTACAACACAAAACCTTAGGATGACCACTATAGATACAAGAAAATCCACAAGATAGTTGAGGAATCAATATTGCCAAAATAATATGGTGGGTAGTTCTTCTAGTACGGGAATTTTAAATGTTTAAATTTATGGAATAGGTCAAATTTCCAAGGTTTTGTGTTTCCATGTAATTTATAAAGAGTTCATAAGTGTGCAAAATTAATTCCAAGAAGATGACATGATTTCACACATGTGATGATTCAATGGTCAACCTAGGAGGATCTATAAGATAATAATAAATTGAAGACCATGAATTTTATGCAAATGATGTGAGGGGGAACATTGATAGGGAGCCAAATGCACCTTATAGGAGGCAAATTTCAATGATCGTAGCCATTATATGTGCTCCTAGTGAATTTTGGATTTTAAATAAAGTAACCAAGGGTATTGATTAAGTCAAGAGAGTAGACACAAGTTCCATAACGTTTCTGTCTCTTTTAACTATGGTGTGGCCAATCTAAACTAATATAAAGTGGGGAGGATCATTGAAAAAAAATATGATCTCATCTAGGATAATGAATTCAAGAGGAAAGTGAATGAATGAGGAATGATTAGTCTAAATGTTGGTGGAAATAGATAAATATTTTCATTGACACATGAATCTCTCTTTTTATCCATACATGGAATGGTGCTACTCCAAAGTGGTTGGAAAAATAATGTTCATATCATAGAGTGTAGATATAATATGCTCATGATGTTGGGGTGAGGTAAAAATGAACTCTAAGACTGGGATGTGAATAGGAAGGTGAGAAAGTTACGTAAGATGATCCTAATATTTAGAGCTAGGATATCTAATAGTCTAAACATAGGGAGGGTCAATTTGAACAAGTTTTAAAGGAGAGGGGTTAGTAAAAAAATTTGGATTTTTATTTTTGGATGTCATTTATATGAGATCAACCATGGTATAGGTGATACGATATGAGACAATGGAATATACATTAGCATAATCAAAGGTAGATGGGATTGACCATTTACAAGCATGTGTACAAAAGGGGCGAACCTTGAATCCTTCATGCATCATATACCTCCACAACTTCATATGCTCCTCAATGTTGCACTTCTTTTCTAATTCCCTCTCTCATGATTCATTATACTTACATCATATTTCCTCTCTTTTTTTACCATAAGGTACGCCATTTTTCACCACATCTACTGCTGCCCCTGTGCGCGATGGAGGTTTAGCTAGCCATATATTTTTCTTCCAAATCCAGAGTTACCAACACATATCTAAGTCACATCAACATCATACAAATTTTGGTAATCTTTTTATATCCAAATAATTGTTGTATACATCCAATTTCACTTTGATGCATATGATACCATCCACTCGTACAGTTCTATAGGAAAACAACAAAATAACGTCTCATAGAGTTCATGATACATATGTTCTTCAACCCATGCATGAGCATTAAAATTAGGTATATTATTTTATTTGTGAGAAAAATAGTCTTGTAAGTCCACAACCCAACTCTCAATGTTACCCAAAGTCAATCAATATGTCTTCATCATGGAACATCCTTGCAACAACTTACAAATAGGTCCTGAAAAAAGAACTAAAATGCAGTCTTTATTTCTTGCTCAAAACCCTAGAACGAGATAACACATCACTCAAATAGATCTCAGCACTCACCTAAAGCACAAAAAGGTACCAGGCCCCTCTTTTTATACCAAATTTGTCAAGATGTTAGCAGGATCATTCATATAGTTCATATCCATAGAAAATAATTAAAGGTAAAGCATAACAAGAATCAGCTCACAACTGTAATGCATAATGAATCAAACAAGGATCAAGATCAGATTTACCATACAATAACTAATAATAGAGACATCAATAATCAGTAACCATCCACATACATCCATTATATTAATCCACCATAAAACATAGTAGATGAATACACCAAAAATTAGCAATACAAAGTCATGCACATAATATCATACCAGCAACATAACTCTATTTCTCTGCATAACTCTACCCATGCAAACCAATATATATTTGATCTATCATACCCATGCCAAACCATATATATATATATATATATATATATATATATATATATATATATATAGGGGTGGGAACTTTCCCTTCACCACCTATGCACTCTCAAAATAGGCTGAATGCTCAAAATAGCCATACGCCGCCTACAAAGGTAATCATGAAGCATGAAAACTTCACCTAATAATAGATTACCTATAATTAACTCTAGATCTAATCTTATTATTAACTTGAACTTTGCATGACTCTTCAACTTCCTCTTGTTCCCAAAATAGCTTGGCATATCCTTCAAGTCTTCCTATTCTTATCCCATGCGTGCTCTGCACTTAATCCTATTCTAAGTCTGTAACAAGCAAAACGACTAAGTCCCGAACTCTGACTTTCCTCGGGTGCACCCTTCTTCCGCTGAACTTCCGTGCACACGTACGTGCCATTTTTTTGTGTGCCCCATCCTTATGCGACTTTAATACTTAGGCAATAATTTGTCTAGTCAACAGTGTTAGGCAGATTAATGTATAAAATCCACTAAGTGTATTAAGAATCATCAACTTGGATGTCAATTGACTCCTTAAGGTCACGATAGAGGTCCACTTCTACACAAACACATTTATGTGGTATGAACAAGTAAAATTTTGGTTTTTCTTTATAAATAACCCATCCCATTGTGGAAGCAATTTGGTCTAGGAAGTGCCAACATGACACACTCGGAATTCTACCCAAATTGGGACCTTAAGGGCGGTGTGTGTAGAGACAACAAAGTCCCATATTCACTAGGGAAACACAAACAAAAAGCTCCTCACATAGTAGGTGGAGGTCTTTTGCAAACCTGTTAAAGAGGTATGGGATGTGTTAGTAAAGCTAAAAAGAAAATACCCTTTGGCTATATTTTGCAATATGTCTAACCTTATTCCACGCCGAGTTTAGGTCGATTGAACCCATGTTTTCATCATACTTTTATAAGGAATTCTCTCGACAAAGTAACCTATTGAACAAAATTGTTCAAGCCAATGACATGCAACATCAAACTCAAGAACATGCAAAATACTTTCAGGATAAGGGGTATTACCTTATGGAATACCTTCAACACAAATTCGTGTGGTTGCTTCCCCAGAGGCGTCATTCTAGACAAATTCACAATCCATCGTAGTTGCAATAAATGACTTGAGTTGTGAAATGCCATCTAAATAGACTGCCCTATGATGAGGTTTCCTAAAAAGACCAATAAATACTAAACTTGCGAAGGATGATATAAAAACGCAGGCCGAACAATAATCAAGGGCGAAGCACGATATGAAAATGTAGGCCGAACAACAATCAATGGTGATGAGTCATAAAAACCCTAGAATAGGGAATAGCCTTGATGCATCTTCTTGAGTACGGAAGCCAAGATTGAGGCTATATAAACGATAAGGACCACTCTCCCAAGATTTATAAATCTTATCCAGCGTACTCCCCATTCTAAAATATTGACATCTTATGTGATGGAGATGGGACTCCTATTTCTCTTCGCCCAAATATTCATACGCAATTGCCCATAAAATAATACGTTACAAAAGATTTGACCAGAATGTGGGAAGAGAAAAAGGGTAAAAAGGTCTATGGTCACAGACTACAGTCAATTCATACATTAAAAATAAAATAAAAAATCGCCTTCCCAACCAATCAGACGTAACCACATAGCGCACTCGACAGCGACAGCAACACCTTAAAAAAACATTTACAAATTTCGCCAAATTCAATGTATTGGAACCCTTTACGCTAACCACGGTTGGCTACCAAACCTAACCTGGGCTACATTTGAAAACACCCGCACAGAGAGAGAGAGGGAGTAGGATGATGAAGAAGAACGAACAAAGAAGAAGAAGCAGAATGGTTACTATTCGAGGCTGGCAGGTCACGAGTTCGAATCTCAGCCGGTCTATATCCAGAAAATAAAGAAGCAGAAGCTGGTGAAACCTTAAAATGCAAGGCAGGGACCCGCAGGCCGTAAATTTTTAAAAAAAGAAATGGATAATCCCGAGGAGTCTTGATCAATAAGCTTAATTAACCGCGCAGTATGAAAAGCAGTTGAAAAGCAGTTGAAAACAGAGCCAAGGAAACGCAGCGCAGAAGAGCCCTTGCAATGTAAGGTTGTTTAAACGCATTTCTTAAATCTTGCGTTCAGAACCCGTAAAGTTAGCCTCTCGCCTACCTGTTGTTTTCGGGGCTCAAAAGACTGTAGGCTGTATCATTGCTGTAGGGACATGACACATTTTTATTCTAATGTTGTTGTTGTTATTATAATTATTTTGGATTTGTTAAGGTTGTTTTAGGAAAGTGTGAAATGAATCGTTGTGTATTTAATGTATGTCCAGAAGAAGGAAATTAATGAGGGGATCCCGTGGGACAAGCGGCAAAAGGTAGGGCGTGATCATAATTCCTGCGGAGCGATGATGATGGAGGCGAGGCAGATGAGGATTCGGTCGGCGTTAAACAGCAGCACCAGCAGCATGGGCCAAGAAGATGTTCTCCTTGGCTCCCCCAATGGACATTCCGACTTTGCGGTTCCTGTGGAGTTTTGTAAAGAAAATGTCGACGCGCTTTTGAGTATGAAGATGAAAGGAAAAACTAAGTTCGATTATAAGGTAGGTACAGTTTAAAACTTGTGGAGCCTATTTTATTTTCGGCTAGTTTCTCTCGTAAGGCGTCAATGAATGTGCGGGATTGGATTTTTGTGTCAGGGTCATTGTGAACAATTATCACTTCTGTTTTGAACTGTTTCAGCAATTTATGGCGTACTTGTCTTCAAAGAATGCGTAGGGATAGGATTGTTAAGGTTTGTAGTTTAAATTCTGAAATTATATACCTTAAAAAAATCTGTAGCTTGAACAGAGTAAATTTCGAACAATTCAAGAGCCCATTTTTTAGCTTTTAGATCCCAAAGAATGTGTAGGGTGTGGATTGTGATAACATTTAGACTAGACAGGGCAAATGTGAAATATTGTTGAGTACAGTTTTAGCTGTTTTCATTCTTTTATTGTTTGATTAAGGCGTTAGTATTGGATTGTGATAGTCCGCAGTTAAAAAATGGGAAATGTGAAGATATACTAAGCTTGTTTTGAGCTTTTAATTGAGTCGTCAAAGAATTTAGAGGGATTGGTTTGTGGCAGTTTGGAGTTTAAACCAAACAACTTGTGAACAATTATGGATCTTATTTTCAGCTGTTGTTTGATTTAGATCTCAAAGAATGTGTAGGGTTTGGATGGTATGTTGTTTAAACATGGCATATACAAACTTTTATCGAGTTCAATTTAATTGTTTTCTGCTATTAATTGTTTGACTAAAGCCCCAAAGAATGTGTAAGGATTGGATTGTTGGTGGTTTGTGGTTTAAAAATGGCAATTGTGAACAATTATGATGCTCGTTTTGAGCTTTTAATTACATTCTCAAAGAATGTGTAAAGATTGAATTGTGTATAATTATGCCGAGAGGCATTCTTCAATGGTAGCATGGAGTGGAGGACTCTAATGTTGTGCCTGTAAAAGAAAAACTAAGGCCGGCATTACATAAAAAAAGACTTTAGTTGTAAAATTCATATCTTTATGATAGCTGATAATGTTTTTTTTATATACTTAAATTTGTTATTATTAAAATATTTATACAATGTTTTCAACTACTTTGTGCTTATGATTCGACCAAGATTGAATTTCAAAAATGAACAGCAATGGAGAGAATATCAACTAGCATACCTATCTTAGATAAATCTATATAAAAGATGTTGAGAGGTATCATTCTTGAGGTGCCTATATTGGATTTGTGACATAAAGTGGAATAAGTGCCTCGAGAATGATAACTATCGGCATCTTTTACATAGGTTTTTCTAAGATAGATATGCTAGTTTTAGAGCTTATTTTTAGCAATTGTTTGATTTAGATCTCAAAGAGTGTGTACTGTAAAGGGTTTGTACTATCGTAGTATGCAGTTTAAACAGGGCAAATGTGAACTATTATCAAACATGGCTTCAGGTGTTTTCAGATATTTATTGTCTGAGTAAGGCCTCAAAGAATGTGTAGTGATTAGATTGTGATGGTTTGTAGTTTAAACAGCACAAATGTGAACAATAGCCAAAGTTGTTTTTAGCTGTTTATTGTTTGACTTTGTTTGAAGCATCAAAGACTGGACAGATTGGATTGTGACGGCTTGTAGTTTAAACGGGGAAAATGTGAACAATTATCAAGCTTATTCTCAGCTATCTGCATCTATTGGTTGATTAAGACCTCAAATAATCTCTACGGATTATATTATGATGGTTTGTAGTTTAATCAGGGAAAATGGGAACAATTGTCAAGCTTATTTTTGTCAATTTGTTGTTCGAGTAAGGCCTCAAAGAATGTGAAGGGATTATATTGTGACGGCTTGCAGTTTAAAAATGGTAAATTTGAACAATCAGAAAAGCTTGTTTTTATCTTTTAATTAAGCCCTCAAAGAATGTGTAAGGATTGGTTTGTGCCATGTGACAGCCCGTAGTTTAAACTGAGCAAACTGGGAACAGTTATAAAACTTATTTTCAGCTATTGTTTGATTGCGATTCAAAGTGTGTGTAGGGTTCAGATTGTGATGTTATTTAGTTTAAACATGGCAATGGTGAACTATTATCCAACTTATCCTGAGCGATTTATTGTTTGACGAAGCCCTTAAAGAATAGCAGGGATTGGAAAATGATGGTTTGTCATGTGTATTCATGGTGAATCCAAGCAACCATCAAATTCAATCTGTCGTTAGCTATTTACTGTTGGATTGTGATACTTTGTAGTTTAAACATGGCAACAAGTTTGCTTTCAGATATCTGCATCGTTTGTTTGAGTAAAACCTCATAGAACATGTAGCTATTGTGTTATGGTGGTTCGCAGTTTAAACTTCAAACAAGCTAATGTGAACAATAATGGAACTTAATTTGAGCTGTTTCCAGCTATTTATTATTCAATTAAAACCTCCGAGAATATGTGGGGATTAGATTGTGATGATTTGCAGTCCAATCATGGAAAATGTGAACAATAATCAAGCTTATTTTGAGCTGTTTTCAACACAATTGGTTCCAGATAATGTACCAAACTTATCAAGCTTACTTTTGTTTGATTAAGGTGCCAAAGAATGTGTAGGGAATGGATTGTGATGGTTTGCAATGTAACTAGGGAAAATGTGAACTGTTACCCAGCCTATTTTTATCTCCTTGTTTTTGAATTACAGCCTCAAAGATTTTGTAGGGATTGGATTGTGCCGGTTGGTAGCTTTACATGGAAAATGTGAATGATTATTGAGCTTATTTTCAACTTTTGCTTGATTAAGACCTCAAAATGCGTAGGGATTGGATTATGATGATTTGAACTTAACCGGGGCAAACATAAACACATATAAGTTTATAATCTTGTTTACAGCTATTTTCAGCTTTTGCTTGATGAAGAACTTAAAGAATGTGTAAGGACTGGTTAGTGATGGTCTGTGGTTTAAGCAGGGCAAATGTGAACAAATGGCAGAGTACATCAGGAAACTCCGCACTTGCATTCGCTGGTTTCAGGAACTGGAAGAAAGTTATGTTACAGACAAGGAGCAGCTGCAAAAGGATCTAATAAATGAGAAAAGAGAACGCAAAGAAACAGGTTTTGATTTTTTTGAGATTCGGAGACCTTACCCTTTTACACATTTTTTTAGTTTGTTTGTGCAGTTTCCAGTAGTTCTTGATACACTGCTCATTTAGTTAGATGCGGGAATGTTTTAATTCATAATCAGAGGATGAAATGAAGAAAAAGGAGGAAGAGCTGCAAATGTCCATAGCTGAGTTCAGGGAAACATGTTTTTCTCTTCAAGAAAAAACTTCAAAAGCAGAGTCTGACAGAGAGGTTAAAATTATTCATCTCTACTCAGTTCATTATAAATTTATAAGAATCAATTAGTAATGTATTATGTGGATTAGATATGTGGCAGAAAGTTTCTTTTGATAACCATTGTTTGGAGAACTTTGTGACTACTGTTAATGGTGAACTCGAAATGATCCAGAGCTTCTAACCAGTTAGCTTTTGCATTTTGCCAATGCAGGCCAGCATTCAAGGCCGGCAGAAAGACATAGAAGCTCGGATATCTGCAGAAAAAGCACAGGTCTGCTTGTCTGAAGAACGTGATAAAGCTCGGCAAGAGGCGTTTAGTGCAAATCAGCAGGTATGGGCAAAGCAGCTTGTCTCCTGGGACTATTCTATTTCATGCTTTTTTCTCCTTAGTTCAGTTTTATATATCTTGATTATAATGTTTAGTCTACATGATGGGGGACAGGTGACATCGCTTCAGGATATCAATAAGCGTTTGCAAGAGTACAATACTAGTTTGCAGCATTATAACAGCAAACTTCAAAGTGATGCTGCTACTTCTGCAGAGACCATTTCTCGACTACAGAAGGAAAAATCAACAATGATGGAGACTCTCTGTAGCTTAAGAGGTCACACTACTGCACTTCAGGATCAGCTTAGTGTAACTAAAGTGAGTGCCTTTTGTAAAAAAAATCATCTCTGCTATTGAACTGTTTTTATTTCAAAGCAAACTTATTCCACAGTGTCCATTTAGGGGAATAACTTGATTTCAACTTTTATTACGTACACGACATCTGCCATATTCTTACAAAAGATTCAACTTTTATTACTTACATGACATCTGCCATATTCTTACAAATGTGTCATTTTGTATCAACGAGTTTAAGCCACGCTCCTTCTCTATAGTTTTATTTTGATTCACAGCTTAAATCTACTGAAATAGTTATTCTAATATTAATTTTGTGTCATTTAAGAAAACAAACTTTGGGTTGGGCTTTATATTTAATTTAGTGGGAAAAATCAATTCCATCAAGAAGAATATCTACAATGGACTCATGATTTGTGACTAGATCATGCTCCACAACAATAATTCACAATTTCTTTTGATGGTCCAATTTTTTTAGACATGCTGTAGTCTTCTTAAATAGGCCTCTAACTTGAGGTGCTCCTTAGTCCTTACTGTCTATTGGCATATAGGTGTTTCTCATGCTAATGTTGCATGTTGTTCAATTTTATCTTTATGATTATGGCCATAACGTAGTTCTTTAAAATAGCTTAGCAACGGTCACCCTTTTGTATACCAGGCGTCACTGCAGGAGGCCCAAAAGGAGAGAAAGGGATTTGCAGAAGAGATTGAGCGTCTCCGTGGGGTGCTTCAACGCACTGCAGATGACAGGGACCATTATGTGGCTCAAGCTCAAACCCTGTCAGTTGAGGTAACAAAGTACAAAGAATGTACTGGAAAAACTGCTGCAGAATTGGAACAGCTTACAAACAAGACAACATATTTGCAGGTACAGAACAAAGAAAATTCAAAATTGTAATTTATTTTGGTTTTCACAATTTTAGATACATGGAAATCCTAGAAAGCCTCATGATCAAAGTTCAATCTTATAGCAGAAATATGTGCAGAATTAAAGTTTGAGAGATTGATGTTCTATGTTCCAGGAGAACTTTTCCTCTCAGAGTGAACAAATAAGAAGCTTGCAGCAACGGCTTGACATTGCAAACAAGAGGGCAGAGGTATTCAAATTCAGAAAGCAGAACCAGAATAATGCTGATTATAATTAGCTAAAATTAACATATTATGACATTTTTACCGTGTTGGAGAGAATTGGTCATGAGAAGTCGTATGCCTATTGGTTTGTGCTTGCAGGTTGCAGAGTTCTCAGCTTTGCAACTAAAATCCCAGTGTGCTGAGCAACATCAAAAAATAGAAGAACTTCAAGGTCGCCTTGCAGAAGCTGATATTCAAAATTTTGAAGGAGAGCTACTACGAAGGAAACTGCATAACACAATATTGGTAATGTAGCTGTTTCTTCTTTCCACTTTTTACAACACTTACGCATACATATTATCTAACTATGTCTGTTTGAGTAAACGTGTATCAGGAACTTAAAGGCAATATAAGGGTTTTCTGCAGAGTAAGGCCTCTATTGCCAGATGATCAATGCACCAGTGAGTCTTCAGTTGTAGTATATCCTACATCTACAGAACTACTTGGCCGGGGCATTGATCTGATACAGAATCCAGGTAATTGTGACTCCAATACAATAACCTATATTTCAAATATTTGCTTGACAGTCTCTCTGGATTGCCTCTAAAGTGGATATTGTGTTTAGTAAAACATTCGTATTTATCCTGCATTTTTCCTGTTCCCAGTGCAGAAGCATTCATTTACTTTTGATAAAGTATTTGGCCATGAATCTAAACAAGAGGAGGTCTTTGTGGAGATTTCCCAGCTTGTTCAAAGTGCTCTTGATGGATACAAGGTAAATTCATATTCTTCTCTTCCTCACTCTCCTCTTGATGCTCTCTATTTAGCTATATATCTTCATCCTGCTAGGAAGTCATGTGATCTGAGTATACCTCCAAAGAAGCTTATAATTTACTTTATAAAATTATCTTCTACATGGCAGTCTTGCAAATGGTCTTTAAGATTCATACCCTTTAGAGAGTTTGATTATCTCATTTGTGTACTTGTTTAGTAGTATATACGTTCCAGCCATAGTAATTTCTTTTCTCTAGATAATGTGATATGGGAGTTCTATAGGAAGACTTCATCATCTATCTGAATAGCAAAGTTTTACTGCAGCAAAGTATTGTGTTAAACACAAATTATAGGAGAACAGTCAAATTCCATTTCTATTTGTTTAGTTGCTCATTAAGAGTGTGGCAATGCCACACGAACGGAACTCATTGAGATTTTAATGTGCTGTACTACTATGCTTAAAATATCTTGCTAGGAAGTAGCTAAGGAAGAAACTTCAAGCCTACTGTCATGTGTGCCAGTACCCTGCCAAAAATGGGTCCTTCTGGAACTGTCACTACCTTGTATGCAGGTAGGAAATTGTAGCGCTCTTCAACAAGTCTTGGGTATCGCCCATGATATGTTTCGAAACAGTACTCCTTGGACATACACCACCTCAACAAAATAAAAATACCTAATGAAAACTTGGATTAACTGTTTTGAGTTTGTAAAATTGCTACAACCTTTCGAGTCTGACTTTGTGGTAGATATATTAGCCACTTTACAATATTAGATATTTTTAAACTATTATTAGCACATTATTAGCTTGTAAGGCTATTGTAGGATTTCGTTATCCTTGTGATATGAGAAGGAACTCATGATGTAAATCATTTGCTTGGTTATAAATACAGGCGATTGTAATGTAATAGATATGGCCCATGGTTTAGTCGTATATGGTATCAATGCAGGTTCTAAGGTGTCATGCCTCAGAGACTGTGACTGTGGGTTGCTTAGATTAATTTGTAGTTTGGGCATGTCTCTAGTATGTTAAATAGTAAATACCTTCAAAAAGGATAATTGCCAAGAAAAGCAGTGGGATGATGTACAGAGAATCTAATAAAAAGGGAATGTTTTTTGCTGTCGAGGAGTTAGCATTCAGCTGCATGTAATCTGGTGACCATGCATCTGATATGCACCAGGCACACACAGCAGTTTGTTGGGTGGAGCAGCATGAAATGGACTTGGTCACTGGGCATGCCATGTGCTCAAAGTGGCCAAGGAGTCAGGCTCGGGCTTGATGTAAATGGATCAGTATTAGATGGACTCTTACAAGGTGCTTATGTGCATGTTTTCAATTACTTGGTTATGGTGTTTTACAAGAAATTGTTATCACGAGTTCCTGGGTGTTTGGGACAGAAGCAGAGATGTTGGCGGTTCATTCACTGACGGGTATATGTGTGTGTGCTCACAAAATATTTGCTCAAGTTAGGAGGATTGTTCTGGAGCAAATTGAGGTAGAGCCTGAAATGCCTGATGAGGCAACTAGATACATTCTATTACGCTCGCTGATTGTGGACTTGATATGTGCACAGAGGAGAAAGCGGATTTGTTTTTTTTGAGTGTGGAAGATATAGGTGCAAGTTATTTCGGAAACACTGTGAATCATTTTCCCACGGGCTGAACAGAAAAAAATGGAAGCATCGATGGTTTTCAAGTATATTTAGTGCATTTTACAGCTTTATGCGCACAGCTATATGAGAGGATGATGGTGGGCCATGAAATGCCTAGCTGTGTGAACAATGTTGAGGAAGGCTTGCACGGGATTTTGATAAGAAGGATTTTACTAACATGGAAAATGTAATTGGGATCTTATTGTATGATGCATGTTCTAGTTCATTTCATTTGTTTTTAAAAAATTCTTTGGCTTTGCATTTTGTGCATGCAGTGGAAAGTGATATTTGGAATATTGAAAAAAAAAAACGTCATGATCCATAAAATATGTAATGGAGTTCATGGATGGACTAGTTTATGAGGATCAAAATGATGTGATGTGTATGGAAAATACATCATTTCCTTCTTTCCAAATAAACATTTAAAAGTGCTCCATGTGGTCCGTGAGAGAAAAAATAAATTGGCTTAATGCCTCCAATTTATACGCTGTCTTCTGAACACGAAGAATTGCAGCAATATATTACTGCAAGACAATGAAGAGTTAATTTTTCTTTGGATCTATGCTCTCACAATTTAGTGTAAGCTGAGCTCCACCCTGGTGGAGGAAGGTGACGCCTTGTTGAAGAAGTTATAGAGAAGCTATTGATTGCAGTCATTGCAGAGGCAGATGTTCATATTTGTGCACTTTTTGAGTAGGCAAAGTAACTTATGGGATGGATTACCACAGTTACGAAGATGTGCCATATGCATTGAGTGACGAGTGTGGTATGATGGAGGCCTGAGGGAGAATGGTCTGGTAGGAGACCATTTCCATGTGAATTTACAACAAACCATTCATAAGCCATTTTCATGTTTATGGTTGTGTTCCTTTTACATTATTTTTTAAACGAAAAGATAGATGTGAAATATAAATGCTGTCTGGTTATAGTGAGAAGTCAAATGTATATTGGTTACTAGATGTCTCTACAAGGAAAAGTTGTAGTTAATAGATGATATGGTTGTAGATGAGAAGATATTTCCCTTTAGCAAGTCTACAAATAGTATTGTATAGGAGATTTCTATAGATAATTCTTGAATAAGTTTTGGTGTTGAAATAAAAGTAAGCTTAGAGTCAGGAACATCAGAGGGTCAAGTTCTAGAGGGGGATCTGTAAAAGAGCAAAGTGATACTAAAGTTTCACAGACAAGTCAGAAGAGCCAATGACAAAGATTGAAGCGGTCGAAAAGGATGGATTACCACAGGTAATGGAAAGCCGACCAAGGATACGAATGGGGTAAGGAGGTGAGTAGGTATATTTTGCTCTTTCTTCTGCTCCAAGGGATGAAATGGTATAGATTTCATATATGTTCAAATTGAAAATATAAGCTGGGAAATATGGTTAATGTTGGTGAACTGTACAACTGGGGTTCAGAGATTGTGGCAAAATGTGCTTCATCCAAAGTTTTCCATCTGACTATAACTCACTGTAGATCTCTGAAATTCTATATCAACATCAAGTTGTCTACATAATAGACTATTGGGATTGATGGACATATTTGCTTGATAAATAGTTTTTTATTCTTCTAAGCATGTAATAGATTGCTTTGAAAAGGTATATTGATCTTTAGGTAGTGGAGAGAGGAAAATTATCTCATCCATTGAGATTGATAGGACTGGTTCAAGGTTACAGAGCCAAGGAGGATTCTCCGAGGCTAATGAGCATCATACAAAGTGTTCAAATGATGAGATGTTGTAATGTGGAAAATTAGATGAAGTGTTCAAGTGATTGGGTGTTCTGATGTGGAAAAGGTGCATCAGACTAAGTGTTCATGTGACAGGGTGTTTTGATGTGGAAGTGCTCTATGATGAGTGGAGGCTAGTAAACTCTATAATGAGTGGGAGGCTAGAGGAAGCACTTTATGATGGGTGGAGCCTATTAAACTTTATAATGAGTGGCAAGCTTGTGGCATTCAATAGTGGATGTGAACTTGAGGCATGTTTGAGAAAGGTGTGTCTAAGAAATGACACCGAAGCCATGTTAGAGAAATGACACTTTTAAGAGGCACTCGAGAAAAATGGTATGTGTTAGGTCATTGGTGACGGACTTCCATCATTGGAAAATTGGGGGGGCTAATAGAACAATTATACTGCAAAAGGGGATAGTATGACCATTGGGGACAAATAGTTCAATCTTATATAGTCGATCGTTAAAGGTGTACCTTTAGAAATTCAACTAGGCCACCGTAAGTTTGGTGTGTGGCGCTTACATTAATACGCCACCATTGCTATGGTGTGTTGTAAATGTCCAAAGATACTTCAAGATTGGAGAGTTTCAGGCATCAAACATTCAGAAGATTGACACAAGGATACCCTTGAAGGGTATATCATGGCACTGTATTGTTGTTGAAAGTAAAATGAAATTAATAGTATTGAGATTAGCTACCTCAATATGATGATATTGTTTGTGTTAGAATTGATCACTAACAACAAACATGTGAAGAATGAAACTTTCAAAACACCTCAACATACATTGCACATGGAAATCACAACTAAGGGAACCTAGTATTCAACACCATTTCCTAATTTACTCAGCGGTTGCAGTGTCTAGTTACCCATGTATTTTGGTGAGATGGAATGGTGACCATAGGGACACTTTTCGACAATTGCTATATTGGCAGAACATTTACACTTTGATTAAGTTCATGTGTGGATTTAATCATACTCTCTGAACCCTGTATTCTACACATGATCATATTATTGATGTAATGCCTAGATCATTTAGATCGTATCTGATTTAGTCATTTAGTGGGGTATTAGATACGTTTGATACCATACAATATATTAGATATTGCTAGAATATTGTTAGCATATTGTTAGGCTATTCTAAGGTTTAGTTATTCTTGTGATATGGGAAGGATCTCATGATGTGAACCATTTGCTTGGTTATAAATGCAAGCCATTGTAATTCAGTAGATACTGCCCATGGTTTAATCTTATACTTGTGATGTCATTACTTGTTAAGAGGTTGTTCGGAAGGCATAATAATTCCTTCCATTAAAAATTAGCATTACTTTGATATCTACAAGTTTGTTGCAACAGTGTTGTGTTAAGCAGAATTTATGGTAGAACGCCAAACGGTCATATTTGATATCTATTTGTTCAATTTCCCAGTACGAGTGTGGCAATGCTACACAATTGTAGCTCATTGAGATTTTCATTATTTTGTGCCATGATGCTCAAAATATCAGGTGTAGCCTAGAGCAGGAAGTAGCCAACAAAGAAACTTAAAGCCTATTGTCATGTGCGTGAGTACCCAACCAATAATAAGCCTCATGGAATTGCTGCTACCTAATATTTGTTGGATTTGGGCCCTTGCACAATAAGTTAATACAGAGAAAAGCTATTCTGAACTGTAATCTAAACAATTTATAAGAGAAATTGCACACAAGACATAGACATAGGATTTCACCTAGGGAAACCTTTTTGGATAAAAAACCCAGCAGGGGAACCTTGTTTTACCATGTAGACAAAGTTCAAGGCTCTCTATCTATCATACAATAGTCCATGCACTACACCATGCAACTACAATACAATACATGCATAGTCCATACACAAATGTGCAACTATATAAGTGCATTCTCACAACTAAGAACTCATACATCCCATGCTTAGACTTGACCGTCTAACCATAACTAGCAATCTCTTAGCTTGTTGCAACCGTTTCCGATATTAACTCGTAAGAGCTTGCCAGCATTTAAGCTAGCCTATGTCTTTGTAAACTCCACACACTAGAAAATTTTCATAGTCCTCCTGACCGCTGAGCAGAGCCATCATTGCATAATGCTCCTCCACGAACTGTGTCAGAGTATTGTCAACATGTTGCTTTTACACCCTGAGTTGACAAGTCCAGTCAGACAAGCGTTTGACAACACATCATAAGCTTCATATGTTGCACTCCAATATTGCGTAGTAGCTTCACTATGCACCGTATTGCAACTCCCTTGCTTGCCTATGTTTTGCGCACATTCCTGCACATAGCCGATGTTTGTACACAAATGTTCTTCCCACATTGCACAATACCTGCACAATGCCCATGTGCATAATTCCTTGCGGACATATGCTTGCACATACACTGCTGTGCAAGCCTGCGCAACACTAACATTTGTGCATATAAACCTGCACAAACCTATGCAAAGTGGAGACATTCCCAACAATATGCAGGTAGGAAATTTTAATGCACCTGAACAAGTCTTGCGTATCACCCATGATATGTTTTCCCCATTAATGGGATAACCTTGGACATATACCACCTTAACAAAATAATAATACCTATAATGAAAACTTTGATTTATTGTTTTGAGTTTGTACCATTGCTACAACCCTTAAAATCTGATTTATGATATCATAAGTTGTTAAGTTGTTTGGAAGGCACAAAAATTCCTTCCACTAAAAATTAGGCTTACTTTTATATCTAGAAGTTTTACCGCAATAGAGCATTGTGTTAAACAGAATTTTTAATAGAACAGTCAATTCTATTTCTAGGTGTTTAACTGGTTATTAAGAGTATGGCATGATACACGAATGGGACTCATTTGAAAATTCGATTATATTGTACTACTATGCTTAAAATATCATGGATAGCCTCAAGTACGAGGTAGCTAGCAAAGAAATTTAAATCCTATTGTCATGTGTGCGAGTACCTGGCCAAAATGGGCCTCATTGGAACTGCCGTGCCTATAATGAAGGTAGGAAATTGTAGTGCACTTGAACATGTCTTAGGTATGACCATGATATGGTTACCTAGAAATGGGACTCCTTGGGACATTCACCACTTCAACAAAATAAAAATACCTATTATGAAAACTCTGATTTACTATTTCGAGTTTGTATAATTGCTACAACCCTTCAAGTCTGATTTATTATAACTTACTAAGAGGTTGTTCATAAGGCACAAGAATTCCTTCCATTAAAAATTAGCCCTACTTTGATTTCTAGAAAATTTACCTACAAGCTTTGAACTAAAATAAAAAAAATAAAGAAAGCAATTATGTCAATGTCCACAATTGACCAATGTCGGTCAATGTGATGCAAAAAGTTTATTTAGTTGCAATAGAGAAGAACTAGGGTAAAAAAACCCTAGTTTATGAAAAGTAACTAAATACTAAGCACTGCAGAAATGTAACAATACAAGAGGGGGCAGACTTAAAGAAAGAGAGAGAAATTATATTAATGTCCACAGATGACCAGTAGGTCAATGGGACTCGAGTGTACAACAGTTAACAAATAGTAAGTTCTAGGAAAAGAGAATCCTAGAAGCAAAATAACAAAAGTGCATACGACAAATAAAGCAGAACACAACTCTACACAGGTGTTAATGAAATTAATATAAATAGCAAAGGAGGCTAACAAGAGCCCCTAAAGCGTGAGCTGACGAAGACTTGAAAGAAATCTCATCAACTCTCTGTTTGTGCTTGAAGTGGAGGATTTGTCTGGGTCATCATTGATTGTTGTGGAAGATCTGACAATGTTGGCTAGAGGGAAGGTCCCCCTCAATGAAATATGGAAATGATGAAGATCAATATGGAAGACGATGTCAAGAAACCTTCTCTGCCATGTGTCGGCAACAAGGTTTGGGCTAGAAGAACCATCGTCATCGAAGTCAATCATCGCAAAAGGGAAAATGCAAAATTTGAGAAGAACTAAGTTGTTTTATTGCGAGTTTGTCTTCCCCTAGCATTGACCTTGATCTAAGGAGCTTGAGGAAATCAGCTCACAACCATTGCTTCCTTGTTGCTTCAAGCATCATTACATGCAAGTTTGAAAGTTGAGTCTAACAATATGAAATTTTACATGGTTCATAATGTTTGCCTTAAACTTGATATTTTCGTAAAGAAAAAGTTGCATGAAGTTTAGGAGTGATAGGCCTTTTTAAATCTAGAGTGCTCCTTTTAGGCATTTTGAACTAAACACTGCATTTTATTTGCTGTATGACTAGAAGGGTTTAGATGGCGGCATAGAGCATTTTACAATAAATAGCTCCAGCCTCTAAATTTAGAGGTTCATGGCTAAAAAAACATTTTTGAAAATGGCTAATTTTTTTTTGAAGTAAAAGGGAATGGGGGGCCCTTGCCCTAAAACCCTGCCAAGAATCAAGGCAAGAGGAATAAATGAAACCAAGCAAAACATAGTATATCAACATTCAAATCTATAGGACTATGTTTGATGGATAAGCTAGCCCATCTGAGCCTTATTACATCTTTATCCATGTCCTCTAAGTCTCGTCATGACAGACAGCTACCTGCTTTTCCTATAAGAACTAGAGTAATGAATCACGAGAAGGATGAATTCCTGCATTCCCTAGTGGGATTAAATAGGGGAGCGTGATGGGTAAAGGAGTCATGCCAACACTGTCCTTAAAGAGTTTAAATTCCTGTTGGCCTTGGTAACCAACTAAGGATTGATCTTCTGTAGGTCTTCAAATGAATTCATGACTATCGGTTCATTCTGAAGGAGGGCATTATTAGTCCCAAGGTTGAGGAAGGCTATCCACCACATTTTGGATTCTCTCTCTATATAATATATATGCTTAAAAATAATTGAGTTGAAGTGTATGGCTGGTGTGACCACCTCCTTGATGATGGAATTAATACACTAGTTGTTGGCACATTATTATAATCTGCGAATCTCCTTCAACCTCGATTGATGTAATTCTATATTTTATTGCTAGATTCAGGTCTAAGGCAAGTGCCAGGGCCTCAACTTGATTATTTGTAGCCTTTGGGAACCCATCGAGTGAGAAAAAGAAAGGTTTCCATTGGGTCTCTTTTGATGCCTTTGGACACCGCTTGGCTTGGGTTAACCCATTAGTATTTGCTGCATCAAAGTTAAATTTGTGGCAATTGTCAGGAGGGTCCATCTTATGCTCAGTTTCTTCTCCTTCCTAGAGATAGTCTTGTTATTGGGGGACAAATGCTTTAAATTTTGTGTGCTTTTAAAAATAATTTATTGTATACAAATGATTTTGTACCGACCTTTTGCTTATCAAATTTGGTTTGAATTTTTTGAAAATGGGCAAAATATATTAATATAAAAAATATTATACAATTAATAGAACTCTTCAAGGATAGAGCACAAGAACAATACAAAATGTCAAAGAGGACTGGATCAAAAAGATTAAAGGAAACAAGGAATCAGGGACATAGAGATTACGAACTGTATGAACATCAATAGAGGTTTACACAATCACAGTTTTCGCAATCGAAGAGAACATAAACTTGTCCTCCAAGATAGGTCTTGTGGTGCGTACTTTGGCTTTAGGAGGAGGCTTTGAGGCTGAAATACAATTTGTTGGATAGAACAGTGTTTGTTTGGTTTCCCAAATTCCATGTAAACGAACTCTTTTGCTGGTGTTAGCTTGTGCACACTCTTGTAAAAAACCGATGCTTGTCCCAAGCCATGAATATTCCATGAGAGGATCCGCATCAAGAGGCTGTCATTGGGGTAAGCCTTTTCCCTAGGTGTTCCTGGATGGTTGTTGTAGAAGGTGCCCAGATTTGTAACCTACTTTTAGGAGTTACAAGGATTCTCCACAAAATCAATTAGTTCCCTTGAGTTTATTTCCAGTGTTGTGCAGGGATGTGTCCCTTAGATTTTAGAGACATCCTGGACGTCCTGAACGTTTCAGGGACTTGGGAACTTGGAGGGGATGTCCCCATTTTTTTCCAATGCTTAACGAAAACATTGAATTCTAAACTTGAAAATACCATCTAAATTTTAAAACATTAAAT
Organism: Taxus chinensis; assembly: GCA_019776745.2. Lineage (NCBI taxonomy): Eukaryota > Viridiplantae > Streptophyta > Pinopsida > Cupressales > Taxaceae > Taxus > Taxus chinensis. Next base: position 95,092,511 of record CM034151.1, read on the forward strand.
ACTGTTTAAACCCCTGAATTTCATTGATTAAAGTTAAGATATTTAAATAATAATTTTTTATATTTTTTGAATAGCCTCCCCCTGCCATCCTCAACATCTGGGAAAGTTTTTGCCATCTTGGAAATCTCGACCCTTTGTCCCGTGTCCCGGGGACTAAACTATGGTTTTTTCTCTTTGAGTCTTTTGGTGAGTATCTTGGAGAGTTTTTTTTCCGGTTCCTCTGGTGATTGCTGCTGTTGCTTTTCCTCCCCATTATGGGTAACCATGCAACGGATGGCAGAGGCAACTTTCATTGTGGGAATTCTTGGACGTGGGTTTTGGTGCAGATTGGACTGGGGAGGTAGTTTCAGTTGTGGGGAGAGTATGTAGTGCAATTCTTGAGATGCATGGTACATCAAAATCTTGAAAGGGTTGCACTGTTGCTGTGCTGGATGGTGAATTTCCTTTGCGTGTGTATGCAATCTGAAATTCAATGAGTGAAAGGATGGGAGTAATATCGGGGATTGTATTTGGAGGAGAAGCTGAGGAAGATGCTGATTTGTTTGAGGTGGTGGCTGCTCTTGATTCTGATTTGTTGGAGGGTGCAGGACCTGAAGCCTCTTGTCTGAGACAAACATGTGCAAGATGACTGTGTTTGTGATAGATCCTATATTGGAAGTTTAGATTCATAATCCAAAGGTTGCTCCCATTCGATTCCTTCCATATCTAGAATGATTCGATCAGAAAGAGGTTGTTCGAGATCAAGGTTGATGTAGATCCGAGCATAGTTGAGGACTTGTGGATTCCCAGTGAACTGTGATGCATTCACTTTGGGCAGATCCAATCTTGCATAGACTAGATTCGTGCCAATATTCACTTGGTAACAATGGCAGCCTAACCCATATGGGGACTACACTGGGGAGATCTTCAGTGGGATATAAAGGCAAGGGACCAATGTTTCATAAAAATTTCTGATTTATTGTAAAACCAGGGTCATCCTTGAAAGGCCTGATCTTGCTCTTGTGTGGTGTTGAAGATGGCCATGAAGTAACCCTTGGACATCATAAGAATGCCCATAGTTCCCGATGGCTTCCAGTTAGCTTGTACCTAAATCTTGAGGGTTTGGGGTCTTGGAAAAGCTCCCGAGGAGAAAGAGACCCTTGGGAGCTCATTCTTTTGACGTAACAACCATTCCTTTTCTTATTGTGTTACTAGGAAATGCCCTTGAGAGCTCCATACTCACGTATGTATGTACGGGAAACGGGTACGGGTATGGAAACGTGCCACAAAATGCAAGGCTAAGCAGAGCAAGGTAGACATGACTTATTGTTTGTGTTTTCCATTTGAATGACTGTATTGCTCGCGTTTTTCACTGAAGATTACCTGCAACAAGTTTAATTTCCTCTAATCAATCTGCATATGCATCATGCCCTTGTTGTGGTTCGTGACTGATTTTTATGCTCTTCGGAAAACCCCTCGATCTTGCTCTTGAAATCCCCTTCGGCTATCAAAATCTCTACCTTCAAAATAAAGTCAAACCTTTTCTATCTTCTCCTGTAGTTCGTATTATATTATAAAGTAGATTACAATTAGATTTGGCACATAAAAGATTACTGAGCATTATAAGCCCTTTCGTATCCATATTATAATATAATAGATTACTTTATATTTATAATAAATATAATATGGCAAACAATGTAAATTACTTTGTAAATTTGAGTATTATGAATTTTTTTATATATATTTATATTTTTTAATAATATATTTACATTCTTGTGATTTTATATTTCTGGCCCTTTTGTTTTGTAGAGAAGACATGAGCTAAATTCCAATTCTTTTGACAGTTTGTTCAAGATATAATAGATCATAGGATTCCAAATGAAGAAATGGAAATCCCACCTACACTGAAGTTGAAAAGGTGAATCGTTCAAAGGGTTGATTGAAACCTACTGTCCAATATTGTGAACAGTCTGCTTCTTCTCATCATCTATGGTTTCTCTTTAAAAACTCTGCTAATCCATGAGGGTTTAAAAACAAAACCAGAAAATTCAAAATAGTCTTTTGATAGCCTCAAAGTAATAACAATCCTGAGCTTTCCTGTTAACCTGCATCCATTTCCTAATTTCAGCATGGTAAACATTGCATCTACATTGCTCTTTTTTGGGTCATATTGGCTTTGCTGTTGGGCATTGAGCAGCTTTTACAAATTCTTGCCAAAGTGTAAAATATAAAACTGAGTGCTATCTGAATCCTATGTACTTTTTAAATTGTTTTATGATAGGAAATTAGGTGGCAATTTGTACCCAAGGGTGTTTTGAAAATCAGCATTTCCACATTTCGTACCGGTACATGTACCTGTAACCATTTCCGTTTCCTGGCAACATAGTTTTCTTGGATGGAAAGGAGGAGGACCTTGTGATGGTACAATGAGCATGACATTGCAGAAATTACTGGAGATCTGCTTTTCCAATTATAGGGCTTTCAATTGAAACTGCAGACTTAAAGCTTGGGATATTCTGGGGTGGTGATCAGAGGAGGCCATGACCTCCTCTGCCGGTGGGAAAGGAAAGATCAGGTCAAGATGCTCATATGAAGGAGCTAGGAGCAGCAGCACTTGACGGTATTTTTGTATGTAGATTTAAAATACAGATCTAAGACTATGCCCATTAGTCGTACATCTGTGCCCAAATCTCTGCTCAGAAGTTGCAGAAAGGTGCCCTGAAGTCGCAGATCTAATGTCCATAAACAGCATATCAGTGCCCAAAAGTTGCCTCAGTGCCCAGAAATTGCAGATCAGTGCCCAAAAGTTGCAGAACTATGCCTGAATATTGCAGACTTGTGCCCAAAAATCCAAGATTGGTGCTCAAAAGTCACAGATTTGTACTCAGAAATCACAAATTAGTGTGTAGAAGTCACAGATCTGTTCTTTGTTAGTCCAATTCTCTTACCAACTCCCGAGACATACACATGCTTTTTGTAGATTTAATGCTTTTACTTCTACATCTATAGCCACCTCTATTGATATAATTTGGTTTGAATTTGAACTTGGCGATTTAGTTTAAAGTTCTTAACTGATCCATCAAAGCTCCCTGCTACAATTAATTTCTAATTTTTTCATCCTGTGTAATGCAATACACGCACACACCTTTGTACCCTTGAACAAGTTCTAGGGGTCCACACCAGGTACTCCATAATTGTATGCTTCAGACTCTCAAACTAATTTAACTTTGTTTAGAACAATTATATAAAGAATTGATAATTGATTTTAGGTTTCAAAGCAGGTAACATGCTAAAGCCTTCATGATTTATTTTTCTTTTCTTAATTGATTGTAATTGTTTACGGATACAACCAAAACTGGAGAATGACTATACTGATTTTCCTTTTTGATCGGCAGTTTTTTTTAATTATATTTCAACATACTATGAAAGGTATTCAATGTTAAAAGGTGATTATAGCTGTCAATTCTTCACAAGTATAATCTTCTCCTAGGGTCCGAATGATGTTATAAGGCAAGACAGAGTAACCTAACACAACACACTAGTGAAATTGTAATCTTCAAAACCCCAAAGGGAAATTGAGGCTGATTTATAACTATTATCTTATGAAATTTTCCTTTATCTGGGGTTGACTCTAGGATTATATGAAGCATTGATCATGTTCCTACAAATTGCATGCTCTTGTTTTCCTACATTTCCTTTTCATGCGGACTTTAGCATGCTCTTGTTTTCCTACATTTCTTTTTCATGTGGACTTTACAAGTTGAAGCAGTTAAACACCCATTAGATCAGGTTTTTCCTCCTCTTTCTTGTCTGAAAATTAAGGCTGTTAACTTTCTAGGGTTGGAGTGTTGATTCTTTTGTCTTTTGACAAATTACTGATCTTGATCCCCTGGTGTTTGCTTTCTTAAATTTGTAGATATCATTTTTCATACATGGCTATTAAACATCAGAGGTTTTGTGCCAACATTGGTTTCTCTACTGTAGGATTTACACCATTTTTACATGCCACCCTTTTCTGGTTTGTGTCAACCTTCTGATTTTCTGGACACTAGTGGGCCCAATGACCATACGTGAATCTTGTTTTACTCTTGAAGGGGATATTCTTCAAATGTAAAAGTTGTTTCTGAATGTTAAACTCCCGACTGTAACTTTGTCATGGCACATACTTGTCTCTCCAGGTCAAAATCTATTTACATTCTTGTGATTTTATATTTCTGGCCCTTTTGTTTTGTAGAGCAGACACGAGCTAAATTCCAAGTCTTTTGCCAGTTTGTTCAAGATATAATAGATCATATAATTCCAAATGAAGAAATGAAAATCTCACCTATACTGAAGTTGAAAAGGTGAATCATTCAAAGGGTTGATTGAAACCTACTGTCCAATATTGTGAACAGTCCGCCTCTTCTCATCATATATGGTTTGTCTTTAAAAACTCTGCTAATCCATGAGGGTTTAAAAACAAAACCAGAAAATTTAAAATAGTCTTTTGATAGCATCAAAGTAATAACAATCCCGAGCTTTCCTGTTAATCTGCATCCCTTTCCTAATTTCAGCGTGGTAAACATTGCATCTACATTGCTGTTTTTTGGGTCATATTGGCTTTGCTGTTGGGCATTGAGCAGCTTTTACAAATTCTCGCCAAAGTGTAAAATATAAAACTGAGTGCTATCTGAATCCTATGTACTTTTTAAAATTGTTTTATGATATGAAATTAGGTGCTTCATTTTTTTCCTCTGAGTATCAATGTATTCCATACTTTGAGGCTTGCAATTCTGGTAGCACATAGAAAATCTACAATGTTTCCAATGAAATAATATTTTGAAATGTGTTTGACAGGTTTGCATTTTTGCCTATGGACAAACTGGCTCTGGGAAAACATATACAATGCTTGGTAAACCAGATGCACCAGAGCAGAAAGGAATAATACCGAGGTCTTTAGAGCAGATTTTTAAAACCAGCCAAGCACTTTCCTCCCAAGGGTGGAGCTTCAGAATGCAGGTGGACTGCTCGATTTCCATTTCTTGTGTTCAGAAGAGAAATATCATGAGCATCTCTCTTTGTTTTTTGGATATATTTAGATGTAATCTACGTGAGACTTGAATTACATATGATACCCAATTACCCAAACATTTTTCCAGGCATCAATGCTGGAGATATACAATGAAACTATAAGAGATCTTCTGGTCACCAACAAAAATGGAAGTTTAGATGGAACCCGTTCTGAGAATAAGCAATATGCTATTAAACATGATCAAAATGGCAATAGTTTTGTCTCGGATCTCACAATTACCGATGTCAACAACTGGATTGAGGTTTCCTCCCTCCTTCACAAGGCTGCTCAGAGCAGGTATACATACATACTAGAACTTGTGCTTCAGAAATCTCTTGGTCAGATTTTCCTTGTACATTGCTTACTTTGTTATTTACCAAAGCTTATGTTTTCTGTTGCTTGAGTATATTTTGCCTACATGGGTTGAAATCTGTCTGCCGTTAGTCTATTGAGTGTTATAAAGTACAATTTGTTATGAAAATAAAAGTAACATTAGAGAAGATTTTTCTGGACAAAATCAATCTTACGCAGTTGGACCCAGAAGAATCTTATTCATTACTACACTGAAGAAACTATGCTTAGAAATAAAAGCAAGATTGCTAACAAAATTTAGAGAATTATTCTACACTTGCAAAATTAGTTGTGTTATTATGGCCTGTGTAAGACATTAAGTTTCTCTGATTTGATACAGTTACTAGATGGCCAAATATCTAACTGGATTGTACATGTGGCAAAATGCAACAGCTGCAATACTACAAAGTTAAAGAGTATTTGACACTGGTCAATAAGGCAACTAAAACATTATACTGGCAGCTGCTTGGGTAAGCACTTAACTGGATTGTTCAAGAGGCAAATGACATAAAACCCTGGTTTGCTGCCCAACCATAATATTTTCAGTTTTAAACCAGATTAGCAAGGCAAGTGGTGTTAATGAAATCATCAAGATATGCATATAGATATGAAATGGCACGGTTGAATCTTTTCAAAGGCAAGATCAATGTAACAGAATTCTTTGACTAATTGATAGAAACCATGATAGATAGAGAACACGACGAAGCTCGGAAGGGTCTTATTATCTTATATTGAACGGGAGATATAGATGGCTGAGATCAATGGATGAAATGATCCTTACTATCATTATAGATGTTAGGAAGGAAGGCTGGCAAGTGAAACTTTCATGCAAAACTTTATCCAATTTGGCCAAGCCATCAAAATTCCTTAACTCTTGGTCTATCAAGTTAGTTATGCTCTGAAGTGCATACTCATTCAATTATATACTAAAGTGCTATAATGAATATTTTTTTCACTTTGACTACAATTTTTGGAGTCCAATTTTATAAGAAGGACAATTTTTTCATTAACATTTGGAAGGTGAATTATTTCATCTTACCCATTAGTTGTTCTTCCTCTGGTAACAAACATGAGATAAAGTTAAATATGAAGCCTGGGAAAGAGAAAGGGACTTTTGGAGGACTAAGTAGAGTGAAGCTAGCGAAAGCAGAGGGAAGCTTGCAACGAAGAAGAGTGGTGCAGCTTGCAAGAGAAGTCACTAGAAGGTGCAGAAGTCAAGCTAGGTATACTTAGCGATTTATATTTTGAGTTGGAGAATATAGAGAAGACTTTGGGTTTGTCAATGCATTTATATCAAAGAGTTTACACTTAATGAATAAATTTATATTTTTCTAATTAGTGTGATTGATATTTTTATTTCCTATGTTTTGTTGTCGTTTCTGATTTGCTGAGTGGTGATAGTTGTCCCTTTGTCATTCAAACACCCCAGCACTAGTTTACTAAACTCACCTCTTACACATGACAATTGTGCAAATTGAACCGGGCTTGCAAGGTATAAATCACTTTCACGGGCATAAAAGGCTTGGACCTGTCTTGGTTGACAAGGAGAACAATCATTTAGTGATAATTATGACACCAATCTAGCTAGCATGTAGTGTAGAGGGGTGTATTATTGTGATGGATGGATGAATTACATCAGATAATCATCCACTTCTAAATAGAAGTATATCTTTGATAGGAAAATGATGTTTCTGAGTAAGATAAAACCACCTTCATGCAAAACAATTTATGTTATCCTGTTGAGAAGGGTGGGAGCATCTGATGTTGTGAAATCTATTTCAGAAATGAGTCTATGACCTTAATTTTCAATGTTGCTGGGATGATCGCTCAAGAGTCAAAAGCAATCCAAGCTTATATTTTGGACACTGTAGTGTGCATGCATTAAGCAACACACTAAAGGAATTTGTCATAATTGACAGAATTGCAATGTTGATCAATGATGGAAGATATCAAGTGTATGGTTGATCTTACCTAGCATGTTTGCAAGATGATATGCTGTGCAAATCCAAATAGCTTTTGTTTGAATGTAATTTACAGAAACAATAACAGTGGGAGGGAATCAGATCAAAGCTCAAATAGAAGAGACAGTTCCTTATATTGATTGATAAGGACTGAAAGAAAAGGCAGACGGAACAAGCTAAACACACCTCTCCTTATGGCACCATAAACCTTGAGCCCAGATTTCAAAACTATATGGTACTGAAGCGACAATGATTTGGACTCCAGAAAGCTTTGATCAACCGGTAGAGAATATGACATGATAGAGAGGTAAAGACCGAAATCTGCTTTGCGGTGAAGAAAATCTATGGCAATGGCGACAAAATGCCAATATACAGGATTCAATTTGCACAATTCTCATGTGTGAGATGTGAGTTTAATAAACTAGTGATGGGGTGTTTGAATGACAAAGGGACAACTGCCACCACTCAGCAAATTAGAGAGGACAATAAATAGGAAGTCTAAACAGTAATCACACTATATATAAAAACATGAATTTTTTTATCAAGTGTAAACTCTTTAACATTGATAAACCAAAACTCTTCTCTCTATTCTCCAACTCAAAACACAAATGACTAAGTATACCTAGCTTGACACTTGAAAGTCAAGTTGTGTTAACTGGGATAATTTAGCACCATGAACCATCACCTTTCTATGCTGATTGTGAAGCATGTTAAGAAGGCGGCCTATTCATATTATCTTTTAGGATGCGTAGCCCTAGGCCATCTATATGGCAACATTGACATCGGCCATATAGATATATAGGCAAGGCCAACATGGCAGATTTGATCGGAAGAGATTAGTATCCAATCCACATACCCCTGAGCGTATATAGGTAGACCAGATCAGATCTGATCTGATCTAGGAGGTAACATTAGTTTTTGATTTATCAACCTAAATAGTTCTGAGGCTTTTATACCCGTTTGCGTGATGTGTACCTTGCAAGCCAGTTATTAACATCATGACCCAACTTCTCATTGTATGGAAACAATTCAGCACCCTCTCTTTGGCGAGTGTAAAACATGTTAAGAATGTTGGAGAAAATGAGCCACATTTGAACCATAACAAGGAGCCTATGAAAAAGTCCCGTCACAAAATGTTTGGCTCGTCAAGTGGTAGAGCACCCAAGCATGCACAAGGGAGGTCTTAAATTTGAGTCCTAGCAACATCGTATCGGCTCCAAACTAGGAGTCTCGATCACCAAAGTGTGGCTCAAAGGGGGGTCTTAAAGAAAATGAGCCACACCCAAAACCATATCAAGGAGCCTACCAAAAAGTGACCACAAAAGGGCTGGTAGCTCAAGTGGTAGAGCACCCAAGCTTGCACAAGGGAGGATCCTAGGTTCGAGTCCTAGCCGGTCCTTTGGAAAATAACACGGGGGCCCATGCATTTTTACTTATAGGATGGCCTATGCATGTTTTCTTACAGGATGAGTTTCCAAAAGGCATTGAAGTTGAAGGGATTATGATGGAGGTAACATTATTTTTGATTTATCTCCTTATTTCCTCAGTGACTAGAGGACCTACCTGAAGTATGGTTAATGGTAAGAGGCAATTTTTCTTCTGCTCAAATTTGCAACCTTTATTATCACCATATTTATAAGGATCAACTCCTTTGCTTGTTTGTTTTTTCCGAAAATGGGCCTTTTCTGTTTTAAGTATCTTGCCACTCTTTGACACACAAATTTCATCTAATTTTGGTTGTCCCCCTAAAGCCCCTTCCTCACCAGGTCCCCTTGCATACTTTTTGAGAGCATTTTCATGGTGTACCAATTCCAACCATGGCTTGAAATTTGAAGATGGGGGGAAAAGGAAGATAGGTATGTAAAATTGAAAATATAAGAGAAGTTTCCTGAGTTTATCTCATTTTTCCCTCCAAAATGATCATTCTTGCAGGAAGTAACTCTTGCTCATCGTAAATATCAATTTCCCTTCTTGTAAATTACTTCAAATTGGGTTTGTTTTCCCTCTTGGTAAACATAATTTTAGATTTTAATTTTAAAGCCTGCTACTTTTTCCTTGACAACACCACTTGCAAAAAGATGCTCAATCTTTACAAATCACTTTTGCTTTTTCTGCAAAGCTAAAACTTGGAATTTTTCATCAATTTGCGCACTTACTAAAATACTCTGGTGTTGTTTTTGGTGTTCACTACTGGTGCTTTGCTTTTAACTATTTGCAGGTTTCCCTTTTGTTCTCTTCTTGTCTTTATCTTTTGGTGGGATCATTTAGCTCTGTTAGGGATTTTACATTTTGCAATGGCGATGTTTTTGTGCTACCCTGCAAAGTGTTTCTTGTAAACTTATAAGACCATAAAGTTTATCCATTATCAATTCATATGTTGTGTGTAATAAATTATGAATTTATATGTAATATGTAATACTAGTGTTGTACATGTCGTATGTATATAGTATGATTTTATGCTAACATATAGGATCTAGACTGTTTCGGTACAGGTACGGGTACGGTACGCTGAAACAACAAATTTTTAAAAACCTCGTGTACAGTACACTGTGGGTAAGTTCATACAATATATTTTTAAAAAGTAAAAATACAAATATATATAAAACTTTAAAGAAAACAACAAGCGTATAGTCTCAGCAACCTATAAAATATTAGAAGCCAACAACAAGCTTATTATGAATTAGAAGCCATCTAAAGCAAGATTTCTTTTACTGAATACAAGAAGACCAAAAAACATTAAATCTTTGAGTCCATCTACTAATGGGCTCACAAACATTCCACTTATTGTTAAGGCCTAGGAAAAGGTTTGGGGAGAAGGCAATCTTTTCATAGAGTTGTTTGGAGGTAGCCTCTTGGAGAGGGGGCCCTTTGAGCCACCTCATAGTATCCCAAAAGTCATTCTCATCCTCCATAATTAGTCCACTTGAGGGAGCCGTGAAAGCATTTCTGAGCATTGTATACATTTTGAACTGAGATTGAGGAAGCTTATAGAAAACTTTAAGGTCTGTCCATTCCATCCACTTCCCAAATCTTACAAGTCATGAAATATTTTAATTCCTTTCTTAAACCAAAGGAGGACAGAGCAGCCCCTTGTCAAGGCAAGGATCTTGTTGTTATATTTCAGATTCGATGAAATTGATTTGTAGGCTTGGCACCTAGTGTCGAAGGAAGAGAAGATAGGCTGCCCAACTACCAAGTGCTTCACTTGTTCCCGTGCCTTTCAAATTGACTGAAGAATAAAGAACCCATGAGGAGCAAGTAGCAACAAGAAAGCCCCCAAATAGTAAGTCTACCAAATGAAGTCCTATTCATCTCTCTTGACCCTTTGGAGCCTATTGGCAATATTGAATCTCACACGAACTTTCCAAGGTTAAATTCCAGTCAAAGCCCTCAAGTTTTATTTATTTTTTTGCACTTAAAAAATAAAACCGTGTGGGTACGTACCCACAGGCCCTGGGTACGTCCCAGACTCCTAGGTACGTATTTCTGTACCTGGGACATACCTGGGGTCTGCAGGTACTTACCCGCAGTGTACCCATACGGCCAGGCATATATCAGGCCTGGTGCGGGGGGTTACTTGGCGTTTCTGGGCAGTCTAGTATAGGATGCATGCGCAAATGTACCCAAGCTTCCCTTGACACGTTCAAAGGATGGAGACTCGTTGACCGTATGGGGTTCTACTCCTACCTCAAGAGAACTCTTCCTTGCAATCAATCACCAATGAGTTGGATCTTAGGTGGTAAACGGAACATACTTGTCACAGTTTTAGAAATTCTTTTTGTTATATTAATTCACTCTAATATAAATTTCTGATCATTAATTAATCACATAAATTTGGGAATATGTTTGTATGACCATGAGGACATTCAATTGATTCCTTATTTGCCCAAATAACCTAAATATAAATACTTATATTTGATACTCTTCAACAATTACAAATTCAGATCAAAACCTGATGCGACCCCTACCAATGCTCTTTAGTAGCTTTCCGATGCTTTAAACTGGAGGGAAAAAAAAGAGAGTCCTTATGACAAAGTTATGGCTTTTGAAAGATTGCCTCTTTAATCTTTCCCAACCTTGTCACTTGTGTACACATGATGCATATTGTGTGGAACAAATCTGTCTTTGTGGAAACACAAAGTAGAAATGGATTGTCCGAAGTCGTCAGTAGGACATCAGTAACAGGTTTGTTAATGTACGAACCTGTCCTAAAAAAGACAAAAAAATACATTAACCCCTGAGAATGGAAGCTGGGTCCACTGGCATGCTGACTGTTGAGGTGGTTTGGATTTTGGAGTATTCTGTGTCAGCATGTTTTGGTTAAAGAAGATTTTTGGGAGGAAGGTGAATGGTCATTCAGAGAAGTTATGAGTTGCTGGAAGAGGTAGAAGGCGAATTTGAAGAGTAAGCACAGAAAATTAGATGCAGAACAAGCAAAATGGTTTGTTGTACAAGCTAATGGCCTTGTGACCTTATAATCTTTCATTTTAATGATAGTAGGAGGCACATCCCCATCCCCAAGCTGGAGTTTTCCCACATTGGGGTTCGGGTATATCTCTGGTCTCTCTATGTGTTTGTTTTTATCAAATTCGCTTACTCATTGATTCATTCATTTCATACTGATTTCATTGACAATGTTTAAACAAACAATCCCCTTCTATGTTAAGCTAATTTCAAGCATACTTCTTGGTTTGCAACAGCAAGTTGAATTGAAGTCAGTCATACACGTCAAAATGTTTCTTTGTCAAACCATGAAATTTATGTATGAAGGAAACACATTGGTAGCAGGCAATTAATGATATGCAAAATCTGATGTAGAGCTGTTACACATTGGGAATTGAATAGAAGATGTAGCACTGGATACAAGCCCATAGTTTTCTGCATTATAGTGTTAGTTTTGGCTCAATTTGCGTCAGGGCAGCACTTTAATGATATAAAGTAGGGCTGTTAAATTGTACACTGGAATCCCAAGTCAATTGTGTATCAATTGCAACTAACAATTAATACCCCCTCATTCTTAAATAATGTTCTTTGAGATGACAACCAAAAGACAGCCAGAGCATCTCACCACCTTCTCTACGAGGCCTTGACAATGTATCAACATGTTAAAGAATTTAAGACTAAGGTGTTTGGGAAATTCTAGGAGAAGTGCTCACGCCATTTCTGGACATACATGAGAGAGCTCTTCTTGTCATTCTTTTACTGTTTTGAAGATATTTCTCAGCGACATCCACCTTTTCTAAGCAACACACACATGACCTTTGCAAAGACCCAATGAAGATTTCACATTCTACTCTTTGCTGACCCAGTCTTTTTTGTATACCGTCTATAAATTTATTTGTTTAGAGGCATTGTAATGGTCACTGCACTCTTTTGAAGCTTCTCTATTACTTCCTTACATTTATAATCATTGCTAAAGTCTTATGTTCAATTCTGCATATTGAAAGGACAGGGGAAAGCAGGATGTGCATCTGGAAATGACGAGCAATCTCCTTATCGGTTTGACAAAAATACCTTGCCACCATTAGAGCTCAATTGGTTGTTTCCCTGCTGAGGAGAGTCTCAGTCTTCGCCTCTTGTTTTGGACCTTTGGTACAAGTACAAGTTATTTTTTTTGCTTTGTTTGCATATTTTTTTGTGTTTTACTTCCTCGTTGGTAGTTTTAAGACACCTTAAATCCTTCTTGCTTGAGAAAGCTTAACCGTTGCTCCTTTTATGTCTCCTGGAAGTAGTTTATGGAGATGGAATTGTGTTGAGTGCCTTCAGTTGTTGCATCTGTGTTTATGTTTTTTATGTCTCCTGGAATTAGTTTATGGAGATGAAATTGTGTTGAGTGGCTTCAGTTGCATCTGTGTTTATGGTTTTCATGGGATTCAGTCAAAGTTTAGATGAAAGGAAATGTGAAACTCTACTTGTCGGAAAATTTTGAGTTCCAAATTCATTCTTCTCTTGAACTTAGGATGAAGCAGAAACTGAGGCCATAGTGCACCAACTACATTTACCACAACACCGTTGAAAGAAAGTCCTAAGCCAAGCACCTATACAAACATATGTTGATTCCGAAGAAAACAAAAGTATTTGTGACAAACTCTGACAAAAAGCTTTTGCAAGAAGGCCTTTGCTAAATGTCTAGAATGAAGTTTTGTAAGAAAGCCTAGGATGCGCTAAATCAAACATGTTTTTGAAGACAACCTTTGGGAAAGAGCTTGTTCAAAGAGACATAGAAAGCCAAACAAGAATGCTAGCTTGGGTTCACGAAGATTCACAAAATGCTGAAGATACATTCAATCTTTTTGTCACATAAAGTTCAATGAAGATCGGCACAATTCCATCAAAATAAAAAAAATGCTTTGGCTCCATAAAATCCTGAAGACATTCAATCTTGCTGTCAGACAATAGCTCCATTCAATCTCGCTGTCAGACAAAAGCTTGAAAGGCAATGATATATTAGCGTGGCATGTCAAGCCTTGAAAAACTTGACCAAGAAGAGGACACATATACCCCTGCAGAAAGGGGATACTCCTTAAGCTAAGACTTCCTAGTTTGGTGCATGTGTGATGTAATAATACCATGCTAAACAAGTGATTGAAATGAAAGAAAAGTTAAGAACGCTTATTAAAAAGTAAACTAATGTGATCCTTACTGAGCAAAATAGATTTGAGCAAAAACAGTGAATGAGGAGGAGATGAGATTGTGCCTAGTTAGAGGAATGGGAATTTATTCCGTGTAATTCATTTGTAGAAGCCTAAATTAATTCACCTAGTTTGTCAAGGCTAGGAGAAAGCAGAAACTGCCACCAAAGTTTGACAGAGAGAACTTACTTGTGTATCAGGAGTGTTAGTCTTCTTAATGTTCTGCCCAACATAATTACTTGTATTGATTTATGGGGACAAATGTTTCTTAAGAATATACCCAGAGCCTCTTTTCTTCTCAGACATTTTGCCTTCTAGATTCATCTTTTCCACAGAACTTGATTTTTCGTCTGACCAAATTGCCTGGCATTATATATCATCTTCTGGCCAATTTTGTCTTCATAGTAATTTTGTTGCAAGACTTGTCTCTTGTGACCCATCAACAATCAATTCACAGCATAGTTGGACTCATGGAGGTAACCCAGGGGAAAATTTGGGAAGCCAGATGAAAGTGCTATTTTGTACAGGTAAACATTATTCTCCAGCTTTTTCCTACATAAGTCAAGCAATTGATAGATTGACATATTGATATGGTAACATCCGAGATTTACAATATATACTTGGCATTTTGAAATTTCAGTATCCTTGGTAGCTCTGCAACATCACATTGTGAAAATGATAATGGTTATAGTATTGAGCATTTTGAACATACGAAGATCCGTTTACCTTATAACTCCAAAACAGCTTTTTTTCTTAATTGATTTTCAGTTTAGAATGAGGATTATTCCTTTTTTTTTGTTTAGTTTCTTCTAAGATCACTGTAAGATTTTTATTTCATTTATTAATCTCAAGATTTCCTACTGGAAAGATGAGTTTTTGTTTGGTTCTTCAAATTTTGTTGATTTTGTTCCTATCCAATAGCACTCGCTATGTTTAAGTCAGCAGTGCAAATTTAAGCATATTGCATTTTTATCTTCTCAGGACAGTGGGCAAGACATTAATGAATGAGCAGTCATCTCGAAGCCATTGTGTGTTTACTTTGCGCATTTCAGGAGTAAATGAGGTCTCATTTTTCTGTTTTAAACTTTTAGTAAATGATTACTTCTTATTGACATAGGAAGTCTTCATATGATTATGACTCTAACCATGCAGCACTGTTTAATTCTGTAGAGCACAGATCAACAGGTGCATGGAGTTCTTAATCTGATTGACTTGGCTGGAAGTGAACGTCTTTCTCGCAGTTGTTCAACTGGAGATCGCCTGAAAGAGACTCAGGTATTAACATATTAAAAATAGTCACATGATAATTGCTAATCTGATCATTGTCTTTGTTTATCTTGTGAAACCTAAAGCTTGTTCTCATTCTTTTGATGAACTAAAGGCATAATTTTCCTTCATGTCAATTGAGCTCATCCAGCTAACAAGTAGATAATTTTTATTGTAGTAGTAGTCTTAGACTTTTGACGCTTGGTTGATGAGAGATGGTTTGATAGGTTTGTCATACCGATCAAATCTGTTGGTTCTTACACAACCTGAGTGGGCTTGATGATGAAGGTGTGTGTGCTTCATAGAGGAGGTTACAGGTTAAATTGAGGAGGTAGGTAGGGTTGTCCACATTGCTGAAAAGTATGTAAAGTAAATGGGAAAGCAATCCCCTTATGGGCTTCCATAAAGGGGCTCTCATACACCAAAATTGGTTTCTTGCTTGGTGGTGATTAAAACAACTACCTTTACCTTATTTTATTTCAATATAGAAGAATGCATCCAAGCTAATGGTGTAGAATCCCTCTATCTAAGGTGACTTGATTGATATGCTGTTGCCCTGAAGTCCTCCTAATTACAGGTCTTTTAGCATTCCAAACTTATGCTGATGAGTTAGATGGCATTTTGATGTCATACCAAGCATATACTTTATATTATTTTGAATAACCAACTTTAGTGGCTACAAGATCAATAGTTTCTTTGTTTTTATATATTCACAGGGAAGAAGTATATTTGCTTAATTTTCTTTTTCTCCGTAAACTTTTAGTATTTACTAGATATATAATATAAGTTATAACATTTTGAATCCTTGTTCTGTTAATTAAACTGAATCTTTATGAGCCAAATTGTTTACAAATTACAAGCTATACCAGATTAAACTATTAGGTTAGTTAAACTGGATTGTCATGAGCCGGTGAGCAACACCAATTTGGCGTTCATTTTATTTTCTTTACTTTGGATATTCCCCACAGACTTGTGTTGGTTGCAGATGGAATGGCATGGCATGACAATAAGGGTCCCTGTGCGCTCAACAATTGCCAGTCCTTTCTGCCCACAGACAGACTAATGCACTGGAAGGTTTGAACTGCAGTCTTGTTTGAGCCAAGTTGCAGGCCTGACTGCTGGACCTTGACACTAAGGGAAACTGTTTTAGTATTCATAATTCTATTTAACTATATTTTAAAATTTATTGAAGTAAAATTGGAACAAATTTTCCATGAATACATGAAGACATAAAGCATGAATAGTCAAAGATGGGAAAATAATATAAACACATGTTAATTGCAAGGACCAAAATGTTTTGCCCGCCCAAACAACTGTAACTGTTGACACGGCAAGGAAAAATGGAATAAAAGGGATACTTATTTTCTGCTCTCTTTGATTAAATCGTTAAATTTTCTTGAGGTTTTCTCTGCTCAATGTGAACTGCCAAGAGTCCCTACATAACCGTGAAAGCTTCCCAATCATAATGCAGCCGAATCTACTTGAATGCTTCTGCATTCACTTGCTATTGTTGCTTTATTTGAATGCTATGTGGACATAGGTGGTAGAGCCCCCCAATTTTCTCTCAGTGCTGTGACTACCTTGCATGTAATTACAAACTTCTTTTCTTGGTAGAGAATTTTGACACTCTCATCGTATAAAGCTAGGATGAAGACCTTCCTTGGCCTGAGGCTATCGGGACTTTTTCTCCTTCATGTGGTGCACTACTGCAAGACCATTTTCAACAGAGGGTAGTGGTGGTCTTAGCTATGGGTTCTACAAGATCTTGCCTTGGTCTAAGGCATCTAAATTCATTGGCACTCAGGATGAGGAAAGGAATTGTTCAGACATATGGTTCTCCTTCTTCATGTAGTAATCCTTAATGATAGTGATTTTTTGCTTGACTGTGGGAAAACAGCCATGAAAGAAGGCTGGATTTTTTTTACTAAAGCTTTGTATAAGAGATATATGAGACGGGAAGACTATACTTATCTGTCCTGATGACAATAAACTTGTGTTAAAAAGAAGAATGTCAGCATGAGTGCCTTCTTATTGAATGAAATAAACGTAAAAGGCCCCCTGCATAATAGCTGGACTATGATGGGACTGAGTTGCTTCAAAATCTAGAATGAACAGCCATCCTTGAGTAAATAACGGGCCTAATGTCTGTGATCTTTCACCTTGAAGTGATTGCACAATTTTTTTGGTTTGTATTTGATTTGAAGTCAGTTGGATTCCCTCATTCATCAGCTGATCAGTTAGTTTGCTTTTCATTGATTTTACATGCTTTTTAGCATGCGATTGCAAATTGTTTAGTTTTCTTTGTTCAAGATCTTTCATCATCCAACTCTTCACTTTTTGAGATGCTTTTGGTTAAGTTGATACCTAGAAAGGATTCCTCCAGCAAGGTTTTTTATTCTAATTTGGACAAGATTCAAGGCCTGTTATTAGACCGTGTAATTCTTCTTAGATTTACCAAATTTTGCCTACATGATGCTATGATTTAATAATACATATGGCTTCTATTTTCAAGTTTCCTATTGCCTCTTAAATTTCATGTTGGCTTGGATTTTGTTTTGCCATGCACATTCCTGGGATCACAGAATTATAATCTGTCAATGCCTAAAATTGCGAAAGTCATTTCTAGTAGTATTTAGCAGTAAAACTGGCTTCATTCATGTTCCTTATTTTAAAATTAGGCAGGCCACAGTATTATTGGTTTAGGTCATCCCAAGATGGAAAATATCTTTGCATCAAACTGAACCTTAGCTGAATCTCTGTTGGAACATGAAAACTATTGCATAGACACATCAGACTGACCAATCTTTGTCAAAGTTAAAAGTTATCTGTATCATGTTTGTATTTTTCTCTCTTCTTATACTGCCTCCCGTGCTTTATTCATTTTCTTCCTCTTTTAGTTTCCTGTGAGTGGATGTGGGTTCTTAAACATCTTTCAACAGAACTTTCTCTGCTCTGTCAACATGATCAGAAGTATTTAATTTTTTTAACATTAAATTTTATGTGACCCGTATAACAGGCAGCCGATGAGCTTTGATTAAATTTCAACAAAAGGTAGGACATCAGATTTGGTTTGAGTCTTTGGAAAAGCATTGAGAATATTTATTTAGTTTGTGACAAACAATATGCCACCCAACCATTCAGAATATTTATTGAACTAGGGACACATCATTAACATTGAGTAGTTTGCCAATTTTGAACAGGATTTGGGGTGAAAGTCACCAGGTTGATATTATAGCATCTTCCTTCTCTTTGGTGCTAACATTGGCTGGAGGTGCTCGTCTGTTTGTGGGTCTCCTTGCCTTGTGGTTGTTACCATTGTACATGAGATAAAGGTCAGAAAAAATAACCACTCATGGAAATCGGTCATCAAAGAAGTGACTTTAATTATGGTTGAAATCTCACAAAAGTAAAAATACTAATTTAAATTGACTGTGGATGCTCCGATTTTTAACAATAAATGCATAGTCCTTTTTTCATTAAGTTATATTGAACTGTATCATCTATTACTCTTCTTAGATTTCTTCTAATGACTTCTTTTGCAAATTTTTTCCTGCTCTTGTTTTTGGCTCTGCTCCTTGTATGCTTGACATCATCCTTGGATGTTAAGTTTTTATTTTTTAAATTTTTATGAGGTCACAATTATCTGGTTTTCAAAGTCTCTGGTTTTCAACGTCTCTAGCTTTGATCCCCAATTGGATGAAGTTATATTTGAGTTTTATACATGGTTACGTAGAGATGCGGGGGGAAATGGTTATTGGTACGGGGACCAGAATGACATCTAAATCAGGGTATGTGGGTGAATGAACAAGAGTATGGTTATATTATATATAAATGTAGTCTCCATAGAACATGGGTATAGGAATGGGGATGTGGTCCTCATCCCTATAATGGAGTTTCCTAGTAACCTTGGTTTTATGTAACTTCTAAAATTCTGTAGTTTCTCCTGTTCTCCCGTCCTTCCGTAATCTTCTTTTGCAAAGTCAAGTGAGTGATTAATACTGTCTAATTGACTGTATTTTTCTGTTTGCTGGTCTTGTGTTCTAGTTTGAGGTACCACAAACATCTTTCAACTGATTAGTCAACCTGGAAGATGATAGGTAAAACCAAAAGTGAAAGATGAATATATTATATCTGCAATTTCAGATCTGATATTCTGATACTGTTGCAAGGATTTCAGCATGGTTACCAAGTTCGGAAATCCAGATTCCTTCGGGAGGGCAAAAAATCCTGAAAATTCTGTAACTCTTGAAAAAGTTTGGAAAAATTCGATGCAAAATATATACATATTATATATGAGCATAATTTATAAATATGTAAGAATTGACAAATACAGAGAGAAATATTAATAACATAATATAAAATGTTAATATATTTAATATCAAATAATATAGAAGGGTGTTGGGTGTCTTCTTATTGCAAGAAAAAACTAATTTTTTGGTTGTTTTTGGAAAAAAAAGATGGCCGACCTGGAATGAATTTATTGAGGCCATCTGAAAAATCTGGTTCCGACTGGATTTGGTAACTAAAGATTTCAGCTTCAAAATGAAATGAAAGCTTTGAGATTAGTATAGAAGCCTGAGTTCTATTGTACCCTTTCCAATCTTTGGTGGCATTTCAAAGACCTTCCTATATAATATTGGCTTTTAACAAAAAGGGAAACTAATTTCAATAAAGAAATAAATAATAATATACTGTCATTGAAGTATAACAGATCTTCAGTATGAGGTCCCCTTACTGATATCTTACATGGATTTGAGATTGAATCTTTTGGGTTGCAGGCTATTAATAAGAGTTTGGCATGTCTTGGAGACGTGATCCTTGCTATTGCCAATAGGGAACAACACGTTCCATACAGAAACTCAAAGCTTACATATCTACTCCAGGTGGGTATTGGTGTTTGGCTTCTTTTTATAATTTATTGGGTTTTGTATATTTGTATTTGCTTGAAAATCTATTGTTGCAAGCTTAAGTATTTCTAGTGCATGTAATTCGGTGAACTTATGGGATATGATCATTTCTGATTTCTTTGTTTGATATGTGCAGCCTTGCCTAGGTGGAGATTCAAAGACATTGATGTTTGTAAACATATCCCCTGATGCTAGCTCCTTGAATGAATCTATTTGCTCACTGCGTTTTGCTGCAAAGGTAAACGCTTGTGAAATTGGAATACCTCGGCGACAAACTCATATGCGCACTTCAGATGGCCGATTTAGTTACAGCTGACTCAAATGCAATTTGAGTTCTTAAGGAAAGTCTTTGTACCTGGAGTTGCTACCAGTTGCCACACAAGGGAGGGATTTAGATCTACAATATGCTATATGTTACACAATGCCCTTTCCACTTTACCACATCATCACCTAAAAGGAATGGTAACCATGATAGTTATTCATTTATTTCTTTCCTGATCTATTGTCCAAATGCCATTCTCAGTTGGATATCAGCAACCACAAGATTATGTCGCACAGCTTTAGTCAACAATGGTCGTTGACAATTGTATCTAGCTTTGTTTACGGTTCAGGATAGATCTGAGTACAGAAGGCTTGATATGCTTGTATACAGGGTTATAGACATGAGGTTCACTCATGTATTTGTTTCTTCAAAAGGAATTCGTTTACTAACATCATTGTAAGAAATTACATGAATTTGAGCTAATGTAAGTTTAATAGTAATTATTGGAGCAAAGATTCCCCAAGGGCTGTCAAATGGTTAGAACAACTCGAGTTCTAAAGCCTAACTGTATCTATTTTGTTCTTTTTAAATTTCACAAACCCTTTCAGGTTTGCTATCACATGCTTCTGAAATTATGAAAGTGTGTTCCATGGTTATACATAGTATAATGATATTATTACACAAAGGAGTGTTATTTTGTTTTCTCATGGTATCAGAGGGCTGTGGATCCTTGTTTAAAATGTGTGACAAATACGAATTGTTGGAACATGAGAAAGTGAATAACACTATTATGTTCTGAAAATGATTTGTTATTCCTACATTCTTTTGTGTATGGCCGAGTCTCAAAACAAGCACATATTTTTCAAAGATTCTAAAAACTGACCCAAGCCACTATTTACAGTCGTTAGGAATTGAAGAAAGGTCCTCCATATCGGGGGTTAAAATCAGGCTTTCAATGCTGCATATACAGCACTACTCTTTAAGTTTCGGAGAAATAAGGTCCCCTTCTTATCAGTGTGCCAAAGAAGACACTTTCACACACACACACACCTTTAATTTTGTAGCTAAAGCATATTTGAACTCGTGTATGCTGGGATTTAAAAATTTGGATTTGTGTCCCGACTCTGGAAAGCAATTATTTTTCATTTGCTGTTGTACTACTAGTCTCTGCCAGAATTTTATGTCTTCTTAAAATCAACATTGGTCTATGATAGAGGATTTTCCTAATCTAGCAACCACTTTGAAATTAAAATTTACTTAATATTGTTGGCATGTCTGATAATTATCAATTCATCTTCCAAAACTCTTGATTTAGAAAGGAAACTACAACAATGTCCTCCGAAAGCATGTCATCCTCTGGGATATAAAAAATTGAATTTATGTCTCCAGAAAGCATTACTCTTCATTTGCTGTTGTATTTGTGCTCTCTGCCAGAATTTTATCTTCCTTTTTTGTAAAATCAACATTGTTCCATGATAACAGGATTTAGGATAATCTAGCAATCATTTGGAAATCAAAACCAATATTTGTGACATATCTGAGTAGATCCTGTCCATTTTCCAGAGCTCTTGATTTATACAGGAAACTACGATAAACAAAAGAAATTTATAAACAGATGTGGCCATATACTGTAAGGGATGAGGCATGGTTTATATGTGAATTTGGTAGAATGGATACCACTCACTTATTGGCATTAAGCGAACATTAATCCTTGGCGGGTTCTTTACGAGCCAAGCAACCTCTGGACCAACAGTCACTTGACATTAAACTAGAGAGTTGCATACAATTTTTTTTTTTTAATTATCAAAATTTAGTGCGAAAAACCATTTAGTCAATCAACTGTAGTTCAAGGCATTCACCTTCAGAATTAATAAATAATAAGCCACAATTTCAAGGGTTTTTATCTCTATCAGTTTTATGCATTTGAGTTGGGGACTTGCAATATATTTTGATGTAGCCTTATCTATTGTATTAGTTATGTTGTAAATTAAAAGCTTTGTAAAATTTTGGAAGTTGAAATGATAGTAAAATCTGAACCAAACGAATAGAAGTAGGATGTTTAGAGAGTCAAGTTCAATGGCTTTGTAGTAAGTCTATCATGACAGTGTGAAGCATCTAATGGATACAATGGAAGTTATATAGTCTGCATGAAACGAGAAATGAGTAGGACAATGTATTTGCTGCAATGGGCATAAAGAGGAAGGTAGAAGGAAGATGTCAAGAGAGTCAAGTTGGGGGTTTCAAATCAATAGGCCATTATTGTAATTTAAAACAAACAATGGATACAATGAAAGTTCTTACTACATTCAGAGTGAAATGATTAAGACTATATATTTGACATAATAAGCATAGATAAAAAATGGCATTTAGCCAAATGGGAGATTTTATGTCGTCCTAAACACACTAGGGGACTTGGTTTTAGAGAGTGTTAAGAACAACATGGCTTTGGCAGCTAAATTATATTGGAGGCTTCCCCAAAATCCGCAGCAGTTGTGGGTTATTAATGTGTGTGCTAAATATGTAGGTGGTTTACCATTGTGTTAGCTCATTCATCATTCCTTACCTACTAGGTGAGACTCTTATCAAAGAGAATTTATTTTGGATTGTTAAAAATGGTTTTCAAGCAAATGTTTGGACAGACTCGTGGAATGGTTTTCCACCGATTATATTTCAGTACCCGGATTTACAACTTGTTATGAATGCACTCCATGCATAGGGGAGGATAAAAGTCTACCATTATCAACAGTCACATCCTTAGAAAGAGTGGCTTTCGCTTTCTCTTTGGGCATTGACCTTATCACAACAACAAATCCAACAATTGACTTACATTTTACAGTCGCGTTAGCTATCCTTGTTAGGAGTGGAGGATTAACTAGGGTGGGGAAGGCAATCCGATGACAGTTACATGGTGGCGGAGGGGTGTACTTCTTTGGCCAGAACACTCAATCATCCATGGATGGATTTCTTTAGAAAGATATGACAACTTGTGCTATGGCCGAAAGTGAGCTTTTTTACCTGGACCCTTCTTCATAAACGGGTACTCACATGGGAAAATCTTACGAAAAGAGGGTTGAAAGGACCTTTTAGATGTACTCTATGCTTAAATGAGGCTGAAACGTGTGATCATCTTTTCCTCTATTGCCCTGTTGCTTTACAATTATGGAAGTGCCCGTAAGACATGTTCACACTAGTTTGGAATGATACCACTGACCTTGTGCAGGTTATTCGCAGGTGGGAATTGGCTGTAAAAGATACTATTGTGATCAATATTGCTTGTTCGATTTCTATAACATTAATGTTATGGAGCATCTGGAAAGAAAGAAATAGCTGTATATTTAAAGGGAAAATACAGGGACTGACCTCTATATAGACCTATATCAAAGCTAATATTGCTGAAACACTCCAAACAAAAGTCAAATTGCCAAACCCGATACCGGATAAATGGAAGAGAGTCCTTGCAATTCTTGAATTTCGTAAGGAGGATATGCAACAAGGTCCTTATAGAAACCCATCGCCGTGACCTAAATGTTGGCATGCGCCCCTTGAAAGCTACATTAAAATTAATACAGATGGGGCATCTAGAGGAAATCCATAACAAGCTAGTATAGGAGGCATAACTAGAGATAGCGTAGGTCAACAACACTTTTTTTATGGGCAGCAAATTGGAATTACCACAAACAATATAGCTGAAATCCTTGCTGTTCAATATGCTTTAAAGGAAGCGGCCAAAATGGGGTGGACTAGAGTTATTATTGAATTTGACTCTCAAACGATTATTGGACTGCTTAATAAGTAAGACAAGATTCACTCTTCTAATCGACGTATTTCACAGAGTCAAGAAATTATTTGTATTTTGGCTCAAACTTTCAAGACTGTTCTTTATGTTCATACTTCTCGGTAGAGTAATAAAGTGGCAGATGCTTTGGCCAAGTGGGCTTTGGATCATGAAAATGTTCATAGGACAATGTTCATGGGACATGTCATATTCCTATTGGGTGGTCCATGGAGAAAAGACGAGCACTTCACCGAATTCTTCATTTGGATGAATCACATGGATGACTTCTTCCTGTTGTAGTATGCTTTAAGTTGCTACCATATTATCTCTAAGGATGTTTCCTGGCGTATTAGTTATAATGCTTGGCACTTTACCCATTTGTAACATGTTTCTTGATGATTAATGGAATTAATATTATTCTTTAAAAAAAAGAGAAACATAATAAGCATAGAGAATAGAGATGAGGGTATTCATAGGTCATCATTATAATCTTTATATTATATCTGAAACACGCAAAGGGTAAGATAATTTTTTTATTATGTTCATAGTGTTAAAATATATTCACAACAAATATTTGTTATACTAAGAATTTATATTTCTGTTATGTTCTCTAGATTGTCATACCAAATAATCGATCAGCCTAACTGTCACGTAAGTTAGCAGCTGACGTCAAATAGATGTTTTTCCCAAAAATGCTCAAAAAACAACATGGCGCAGTGGTTCGTGGGGTCGCTGGCATAACAAAGGTCGTGGGTTCGAGTTTTGGAACAGGCTGCGCTAACGTGCGTGATTGTTAGGCTCAGCCCCAAATAATCACTTATATAGGAGAAAGATGACCGGAAACACTTGTTTTTCTGTCAAAAAGTAGTCTCGATATAAATACAAAGAAAAACTTGCAAACTTTGCAATATATAAAACATTTTTTCTCACCATCAGATAATTATAAAATTGTCTGCTTTGGTTATTTATATTCACACATTGTCTTTCATTTGTTTTTGAAAGAGCAATGTGTACTATTATTTAAGCCACCTCAAACCAATGGGTACTATTGTTTAAGCCACCTAAAATTCTCATTTACGTCTGTAAATAGAGCTTATGACTTCATGGAATAGGATCAAGAAGCATGAGGAAAAAGTGAATTGGAATGATGCACGAAAGCCCTCGAAAGTGTAATGAAAGGGCAGAGGGAAATTTATCCATATTTGTCAAAAAAATTTCGTTATAAACGTGGAGATTCCCTCCACCGCAATAAGACGACCCATATCACCAAAAAAGATGAGGCACAATTTTTCATATAATAACATAGGTATATTTAGGTGTGGCAGTGTTCACAAATCTTAATGACGTGGTCCAAGAATATCCCAGCCTGTGATACAAGCGGGCACACTCTATTCAAAAATATGCAAGGTGCTTTGGTAATATTCTTTAGAAAAAGGGTTCAAAAAACATCCACCATATACAGGGGTTATGGTGTAATGGTAACAAGGGACTCTTTTAAGAGGGTGATCCAAGTTCAAATTCCTTTGACTAATAACTCGTTGTTAACCTCACCTAAGATTTACCAAACAAAAAAAACATCCACCAAAAAATTGAAGCATACCTGCACTATTGTTAACCTCACTAGATTTACCATTGCCAAAAACAAACATCTATCGAAAAATTCAAGCATATCCACAATATTATTTACCTCAGCCAAGATTTTCCAAGAAAAAACATCCACACCCATATTTTTCCAAAAACATAAACATCCACACCCAAGATTTACCCAGCCAAAAATCAAAGCAAATCCTCGTCGCATCGTACTTACATTATATTTGTGAATAGAGTTTGAGCCACAAAAGGAGAGCTTTAAAAAATTACAAAAAAGGTTGCGTACAATTACTTTGAAGGTTTTAGATGTACAAGTTGTAATCATAGATGAATACAAATAGATTGAGCTTACCCATATGATGAAGCATTATTTAAAGGGACATGCCTGATTCCTCATCTTCATCAAGAGTTGTAGTGTAAATAAAGTATGCAAATTCCTGATTCTTGATCATGTTTGGGTAACAAGTGAAAATTCCTTGTTAGCCGAGTTATGTGTGCCTCTCATCTCTCTGCACCACAACTCCAACATCATCATTGCCACTTCCAGAAGTAGTAGTGCGCTGTTACAGGTGAGAGTTCTAGCTCCATCCATCATCAAAGTGCAAGAGTTGAGGGAAGAAGACAGTTGACAGTTGTTCTATTTGCATGCCTTTTGACATAGTGATGAAATTTTACCGACGAGCATTGACAAAGAAACTACAAGGCTTGTGTTCAACGAGTGCATCGGACTTCCCTTGGCTCTCAAAGTGATAGGGCAGGTGATGGCAGGCATCATTGACTTAAATGAATGGAAATTTGCTTTGAAGATGTTGCAGAACGCAGAGATATATGGTGATGTTATAGACAAGCTCTTTGTTAGGTTAAGATTGAGCTATGACGCTTTGGCCGATTTTGATGTTGCTTTGCAGTTGTGCTTTCTCTACCTCTTTGCCTTCCCAAAAGATGAAGTTATCTTTACTCGATATGTCAGTCAGTTATGGATTGGAGAAGGGTTTGTGACTAGACAGGATCCTCTCCAAATAGGACAACGATTCGTCAAGTTGTTAGTTGATCGCTGCCTTCTTGAGCAGCTCCTGAAGGATTATGACAGAAAGGTAGTCTTTTTCAGGGTGCATGATATGTTGCACAATTTAGTGCAACAAATTGCTGAGAAGGATGAGAAATGCTTCTTTCGTGCAGGGACAAATTTGCAAGAGTTTCCAGCTGATGATTGTTCGGCACACTTCAGAATTTCATTGATGGGTAACAATTTAACTAATGTTCCAAATACTTTTGAATCTTCTCATAACTGCTCCTGGGTAATGCGTAACAATCTTGATTTGACAAAAATTCCCCAACAGGTGATTGGGAGTGTTATCTCTCTGAGGGTTTTGGATTTGTCCATGACTACCATCCTGTCTGTCATTGCCAAAAAGCATACGATGTTTGAAGCATTTAGTTTGCCTCAGGATAGGATCTATCGCCATCAAGAGATTCCCCAACTCTATCCTTGCTCTTATAAACCTTCAAATACTTGATCTTAATAGCTCCCATATAACAGAACTCCCATCCAACATTTCTAAGTTGACTTCCCTAAAATTTTTGGACATCAATAATTGTGAGCATCTGCAGTCCATACCTTATGGGATTTCACAACTTTCGTCTCTGGAATACTTGAGTGTCAATGGTTGTCCGAATGGTTTTGGTGTAGAGACGGGAAGGAATAAGTGCAGAGGACGGCTAGACTCTCAATAAATGATTTGGGCACCTTAAAACAACTCAAAAGGTTGGAGCTTGAAAACAATGGCAAAAAAATTTGATAAGGAAAGTTAGAAAGCATGAAGGAAATGGAGTCTTTGACCTTGAAACTCACACAGATGGAAACCCAGTCTCATGACATGATTACCATGTCAAATGTAAGGAAAATCCGCTTAGTATGCCCTCAATTACTTTCAATAGATGATTCATTTTGTGGATTTCAACATTTGAGCTACATTAATTTGTGCAAATGTGACGCGTTGAAACAACTGCCTGCCTTGCACAAACTTGTGAGTCTTAAGCACCTAGATATCCTTGCTTGCCCCAATATAGAGAAGTTACCAGAGGATTTTGGCGAGAGTGGAGCATTTCCTAAGTTGGAGGTATTTTCAATGTTTTAGCTAGATAAACTAGAGGTGCTGCCAGTAGTGGAGGAAGGAGCTATGCCTTCTCTTAAAACATTGACAATCATGGAATGCGAGGCTTTGCAGATGCTGTCAGAGAGTTACTGGAATTTGAAGAGTGTGGAAAAGATAAGAGTGTATGGTTGCACGATGGTTCTCGATATAATTGAAATACCAATAATGACCAACGTGCAAACAATAGCATTATCTACCATAGACACTCAAGCATGGCAAGAGCGCTTTCGAGAAATGACAGACAGGGATGAAGATATGCTTTATAGTGAATTTTGGAGTAATGAGTTGTTGCATGAATGGAAGGTCTTTGCACAACTTCTTCCGGGAAACAACACGAGTCTTGATAGTCTTGAAATGTTGGGGAAACGAGATTTCAACATACACAATAATTGGAACATACCTGATGTTCCACCTAATTTGCAAATAACTGGTTCATCATTCATCGAGAGAGAAATTCAAACATAATTAATACCAACATATAGGCCACACCACCATCTTCCACACTACCTTTTTCTTTAGAACAACAACTAGCTCTTGATACCATACTACACCATTCAACAAACAAATTCCTTCTACCACCACTAAGATTGATAATTCAAGGAACAACTGGCACATGAAAATAATTTCTGATAAATAAAATACAGAATTCATTCACAACAACATCAACCACATCTCCCTCACATCTCCTTCCACTCTCCCCTACCAGTGTTTCAACATTCAAAATCTCTGCATCCACAATCTAGGCAGGCCTCCACATTGCAAATTTTTGGGTTGACATAGGCCTCATAAATGGTTCTACAGGAAAAATCAACGACAATGTCTACGACGCATCAATGCCACCACCAACATTACCTTTATTTGTTGTTGTCAAATTTAATTAATACAACGACCCATGTTGGGATCCCTCCAACCCGTTACATATTCCCATACCCTCTATTTTGAGAGGAAATCAAAGACAATTTCTGATTAAAATGGCCTGGGGATTAACTATCCATAAGTCTCAGGGTCTTACTTTGCATCGAGCAACTATTGACATTGGGACCACTGAAAGCCAAGGTCTGACATTCACACCTTTCTCCAGAGTTCCCTCACTTGAAATTTTTTGGATTTCACCTCCTTTTTCATTCAAAAGATACTCAAAAATGGCGCACGTAAAAACACTTGGAGCAAGAAGAAAGGAGGATTCAAGACTACTATCACTCATCCTGTTGTAAATACTACCCTCTACTTTGATAGCACCTCCACTACTACTCTATTAAAAACTTCTTATATCCAAAGTGGCAGTGTCATTCAAGGGGTATAAAATGTATTCATGTTTAGTGTAAATAAAATTGCCCACAAAAGGCTACCATTCATGATATAAAATCTGTAAATGTACAAAGGTCTTCATGTATACATGTTTAGATCAACTGTAGTGATAAAATATTTGCAACTATACATGTACAAATTTGTAACAAATTTAAATGTACACATAGAACAAATCAATGTAATGTTTCATCTATATTCCTACACTACCACTATCAATCCCACCTGTTATCGACTATACCAAAAAGGGTTTTTCAACAAAAGACCAACCAAACAATTAATGCAACACTAGCATAATTTCCTCGAAATGATTACAAACCACATCAACTATAAAAGTAATTAACCATCCAAAATAAAATAAAATGTATTCATGTTTAGTGCAAAAAAATGGCCACAAAAGGCTACCACTCATGATAAAAATCTGCACATGTACGAAAGTCTAAATGTAACATGTTTAGTACAAATAAAATTGACAGAAAAGCACTACCACTCATGATATGAGAATTGCAAATGTATATGTACGAATTTGTAACAATTTCGAAATGTAGAGATGGAACCTTTAAATGAAGTGGTTCATCTATATTCCTACAGTTAACAAATTCAATCACAACCATTATCAACATCAACTACACAAGTAATAACTATCCCTCTAAATCAAATAACATATATCGTTCGGCGTTCACATTGCATTGTACACATGCGATTGCTAGTAATATAAAAATAAAAGATGTAAAAATACATATATTTAAAAGATGTTGTGAGATCAATTTCAAACGTCTTTATTTTGATTTTTTTAAAATTTCATTTTAATTGGTAATGAATGACATCAACTTATTTCTATTATTATATTGGGTTCGAAAAATATTTTCAAAAAATAAAAATAGGTTCCAAACTCTAAAGTATAGCCAAGATCTTATGATTTTTTGATTGACTTCTCCAAGCAAAAAGTTTTTATTTTTATTTTATTTCTTTTTTTCTAAATGATAGTCAAGCACACGCCAAATTTGAAGTTGAAATTATCATGCTAGTCAAATGGACATCAAATTTAAGACCCAAAATTAATTATTAACAATTCATGGACATTACGATCCTCCACCACCACATAGGCCATTGTAGAATGCTTCTCAGCATAAATATAAACTACTTTTCACATAACTTATTTTTTT
Organism: Taxus chinensis; assembly: GCA_019776745.2. Classification (NCBI taxonomy): domain Eukaryota; kingdom Viridiplantae; phylum Streptophyta; class Pinopsida; order Cupressales; family Taxaceae; genus Taxus; species Taxus chinensis. Next base: position 95,122,911 of record CM034151.1, read on the forward strand.
TGCGAACTAATTTTAAACAACTAATTGATTGCATAAAGAAGTTTGCCTTTTATAAATTGATAATGATTTTGATGACTTTTAATATTTGAGACCAAATTGATTTGTATGACATAATAAAGTGTGTATTTTGCAAATTAATAATGATTATGATGCCTTTTTAACTTTCTTTAGACAAAAAAATGATTTGTAGGACCCAATTAAGTGTGAGAATACAATTTTTTTTAACATCTTTCCACAAAGTGTAATAATGTAGTTATTTTTGTTGATTCCACTCTTCACCAATTTTTGGATTCTTTCCAATCAAAGTATTTTCACAATCTCTGGCTCCTTATAATTGAAATGTCTACTTAATCCTTGAAATTCAAAGTGTCACATGTCATTTTGGGATCCCCAAATTTGACGTCTGTGCAAGCCGTTAATAGGCTTGATTAGATTAATAAAGGTGTTTTTGAGCAATACACCAATTAAAGATTGGCATAATCTTTTCTTAATAAAGTTGATTAATCACCGAGAGTCTTAACTAGCATCCACATAGTCTATTAAATTATTGTACCATTATTTATCATGGAATTATGCTCTTGAGCAATATGATGATGTGGAGTTGGTTCTAGTGTATGATGTTGACCATGAAGGTCTCACCTATATGTTATTAAAACAAGATGTTTATTGTATGCATCGAGTATGATAATCTCATTAGCAAGAGACCTTGGAATGGTAAACATTTATCTTACCTTTTAGCAGGTACATGCTAAGAAGAGTTATCTATGACCACACAAAATCATTGTGCAAAAGGATAAATGGGTTTGTCGTTAACCTTTTCTCTTATATTATCATTATGTGTATGATATGTTTATGTACATCTCATTCTTCTAACATTGACACTAGTTAGATTGCCTAAGCTTTTAATGAGGATGTATGACAATTTATTATCTTGCGCATCTATGTTCTTGGAGTATTACGATATTATGTATCTTATGTAGAAAATTATCCATGAAATTTAAGATGTTAGTCAGCTTGCGATAATAAAAAATTATCATTGGCATTAGCAATTAGTGAGACCACCTTTGGCTGTAAACCTAACCTTGTTGTATGTTTACTAACCTTGGCTTTAAAAAGTATTATTTTTGTTTGTTGCTATGGTAACATTGTTAATGTTACGCCCTTAATCATATATCTTACATTGGATGTATGTAGCATACTTGTGGCTATCATAATTTATTATCATTATGTATCTCCTTCATATATGTTATATTATCATTGGTGGGTCGACCTTCGTGATGGCCATAGCATATGAATAACATACATAGAGGTTAGTAGGTAGTAGTTGATCATCATATTGAGCATTTGAGTCTTAGTGTATGGTTTGGAGGTTGCCCCCCTCGAAGTGGTTAAGCTATTCTACTTGCATATTGTAATAATTTATCTGCAATATTGTGTTCTTTAGTGTTCTCTTGCTACTAATATTCTTATTTATCTAAGTAATTTCCTTACAATTGGTATCAGAGCTTGATCTCGGCCAGAACTACGTCAAAACTCCAATTTCAAAGTATCGGCCATATCTCCAATTTGGTAGTGAATTTTTCTGAAATTGTTTTTTTGGTGTCGTGAAATCACTCAAGTAAGCTTATCTCCAAATTTCAAGATATTTTGACTTGTTTTGTGAAAGTTATATCAATTTTAAGGTTTTTGATTAATTTGCTCTATCGACTGCAAATTGTGGAATTTTTCCAAGTTCTTTACATTTCCAAAAAGAGGATAAAAAATTAGTTTGATTTTTTTTTTTTTTTTTTTTTTTCATATTCGGCCGAATTCATATCAAAATCCCAAACCTTAATTTTTGACCTTGATCCCTAAATCCTACCATTTTGGGGCATCATGGCAGGGCCTTCCACAAGAGGAAAAAAGAACCCCATCATTTCAAGTAAAACACCAGACAAGGATGAGATAATGGTTGAGGAGTTAGAGTTATAAGGGGTAACTATAGAGTCCTCATGGCTAGGGTTTACTTCAACGAGCCATAAGGTAAGCCAACTTGAGTTTGAGTTGCGAAACCTCGAGTTTAAAATGACCAACAAAGAAGATGTAGAAAAGATTGGACAATAATTAGAGGATTTAATTCACCAATTTAGTTCAAATCTAATGGGTCATCATCTTCTTCCTAATCAGCCACAACTCAATTATATACATATAAACCAAGGTGGATCTTCAGGTCAAATTAATAGACAAACTAGCTAGGGTGGATCTTTGAGCATGCCCAATCCAAATATAAACACTCTGCAGGCCTGTAAAATGCTTTTGAGAGTGGAAATGAGTAAGTTTGATGGAATTTATCTACTCAATTGGATTAACCAAATGGATATTTTCTTCGATTTACATCAAATTCCATCAGGACAAAAGGTTACCATGTCATCCTTGTGTCTCGAACTGTTAGGTGGTGGAGCTTGTTTTCATGTGTGAAAGTGTTGAAGATTGTACACTAAGAGTACTGTACACTTTCCACAATTTTCTTGTTGGGGTTCGGGGGCGCAACCTCCAAATTTTTTTTGGCCTTAAAATGTGCCTGATACTGGGAAACGTGCTTTTCTCATATGGGCATATGACTCATAGGTTTATGGGACGGTTTTGGACCATGGTTTTGATACCCACAGTTTTGTAAAACGGCTTAAGCAGTTGTCTACTTATATGGTTTTATGCATATGGTAGGGATAATGTAACATTGCAGATGTGTTTTAAATTCGTGTGTGAATTCTGTAGAGTTTGTTGAGCATAGCTCCAAACAAATTTGGGTATTGTATTGAGAGAGCAGTGGCTTGTAATAAAATCTGAGAAAGTGATTCTTGGTGGATGTAGCTCGAATTGGGTGAACCACGTTAAATACTGTTTCTTTGTGTTGTGTTATTTTATTTTGCACTTTTATTTGAGATCTGTAATATTTTCTGCATATTAGTTTCTACTGTTATGTTTCTGTGAGGGATTATTCCGCATATTTTATCCCTTATTTCCTAACACGAACTAACCAATTCATTTCATATCGATGGTTATGTGCTCAAAGGAAGAAAAGTGGTTTCATTGTTACATGGACGATCTTCACCAAAGGGTTGCAATTACACTATAGTTCTAGTGTGTCAGAGAATTATTTCAGCCATTTAACAAAGTTAAGATAAACATGATCAGTCAAGGATTACATTCATCAATTCCAAAACCTTTCCTTGAGGGTGGAAAATATTACTGAAGATAATTTGAATGACTTATTTCTTGTGGGTCTTAAGGAAAACATTGAGAATGAGGTGAGTATATTTAATCCTCATAAGGTTTCAGATTCTATTATCATGACACATAGAGCAGAGGAATTTTTTTTTTGCAGTAGGAGACAAACTGTCACTAATAGCAAAGATCGTAGCACCTTGCCACCATCATTCCCTAGGCCAGTTAGACTAACACCTTAACAAATTGAAGAAAAGAGAGCCAAAGGGTTATGTTTTAATTGTGACAACAAATATGGACCAAGAAAAAAGTGTGTTGAAAAGAATTTGTTCTACATTTAGGGGCCTAATGAAGAAGAAGAGAATGAAGAAGATGAAGAGGTAGAACCAGATGAGGAATTAGGAGATCCCCAAACAGCAATATCATGTCATGCAATTTCAGGTATCCGCACTCCCCAAACTCTCAAAGTGGTTGGATTCTTAAAAAAATAGAGGGTAACAGTGTTGATTGATTTAGGAAGTACTCACAACTTCATCAATCATAAGTTGGCGGTACACTTGAACTGCTTTGTTTATCCAACTCCAGAATGTCAAATAATGATTGCACTGATGGGGGAAATTTTAGTTGTTAAGGAAAATTCCATAACATTAATCTCACCTTGGGAGATTACTTGCTAACTAGCCCTATGTATGCCATTTCCATGGGAGGAGTAGACATTGTGTTAGGAGTTCAATGGCTTACCACCTTGGGAACCATTGAACTGAATTTCCAAGAGTTGTTCATGCAATTTTTTTCAGAAGGGATGTCTTTTAAACTAATGGATTAAGAGAAAAGTCCCCATAGTTGGTGAGCTCTCACCAAATGAAAAAATTACTTAGAAAAGGTGTAGAAGGGTTTGTGGTAAAACTATTTTCATTAGAAGCACATCAATCAAATACATTCATACCCTCAGATATGCATGTAATTATAGATGAGAAATCAGTTGTGTTTTGAGATATGCCAAAGGGTTTACCTCCAAAAAGAGACCATGACCATGCCATCTAGCTAGTACCAGGGATTCAACCTCCCAACATCAAACTTTATAGGTACCCCTATATGCAAAAGAGTGAGATTGAGAAGATAGTACAAGAGATGTTATAAGTGGGAATTACTCATCACAGTTAGAGTGCTTACTCTTCTCATGCAATGATGGTATGGAAAAAAAGATGACAATTGGCGCATGTGTCCAAATTACAGGGAAATCAATAAGTACACAGTCAAAGATAAGTTTCCTATTCATGTAATTGATGATTTTCTAGATGAGTTGCATGGCACTATTTACTTTACAAAACTTGATCTTCATTCTGGATATCATTAGATTAGAATCAGGGATGAAGATATTCATAAAACAACCTTCAGGACACATGAAGGCCATTATGAGTTCTTGGTAATACCTTTTGGACTAATAAATGCACCCTCTACATTTTAAATCTTGATGAATTCTATCTTTAATCCACTTCTGCAGAAGTTTGTTTTAGTGTTCTTTGATGATATATTAATCTATAATAAAACATGGGAGGAACACCTGCATCATGTAAATAAGGTGTTGGAAACTATTGAACAACATCAAATTTATGCAAAGCCTTCTAAGTGTTCTTTTGGAGCCAAGGAGGTTGAATATTTGGGCCATATTGTCTCTTATGAATGTGTTAAAGTGGATCTTAACAAGATAAAAACCATGCTTGAATGGAACGTTCCCAAAACCCTAAAAATCTCTGAGGATTTTTGGGGCTTACATGTTATTATCGTAGATTCGTAAGGAATTATGGCAAAATAACAACACCACTCACAACTTAATTGAAGTACTCTTTCCATTGGAATGAGGAAGCTACAACAACATTTGAGAATTTGAAGGAGGCCATGTGCACCACTCCAGTTCTAGCCACCCCAAATTTTTCCAAAACATTCATTTTTGAATGTGATGCTTCAGGGCATGGTATGTGGGTAGTAATCATGTAAGAATGACAACCCATTGCCTTTGAAATATGCTAGTTCAAAGGTAAGAATTTATCAAAACCAATTTATGAGAAGGAAATGCTCACAATACTTCATGCAGTGAAGCAATGGATACCATATCTAATGGGTAGGCATTTCAAAGTAACGACAAATCATGATAGTTTGAAATACTTCTTAGAGCAACATTTATCATCTGAACAACAACAAAAATGGGTCTAAAAAATGTCAGGTTATGATTTTGAGATAATATAAAGGAAAGGGAAAGAGAATGTAATTGATGATGCTCTATTTCAGAAGGATGAATTAGACGAGGCATTGTTGTGTGTCATATCTGTATTACAGGAGGATTGGATAGAGGAGGCAAGCTCTAAATGGAAAAATGATCCAGGTACATAAAATTTCATTCAGAATCTCCAACAAGATCCAAGCATGTCAGAAAAATTTGTATAGAAAGGAGATGCTTTATGGTATAAAGATCGATTATACCTATGTAAAAATTCAACCCTTAAAAATAGGGATATATTTGTGCTCCATGCTTCTCCAGTAGGGGGCATTCTGGCTTCTTGAAGACTTATCATCGAATCAAGCATGATTTCTTATGGGAAGGGATAAAAGGGGATGTCTAAAAATTTGTGGTAGAATGCATGGTTTGTCAGAAAAATAAGGGTGAAACAATTAAGTCCCTAGGTCTTTTACAACCTCTATCTATTCCTAGCCAGAGGTGGGAAGAGGTTTCCATGGACTTCATCATAGGATTTCCTAAATCAGAAGGAAAAAATGTAATCATGGTGGTGGTGGACATACTCACCAAATATGCCCATTTTTGTGCCTTATCACACCCATTAAGTACAATAACAACAACCTTCATGGATACAATTCAAAAGCTACATGGGACACCAAAGATTATAGTAAGTGATCGAGACCCTATCTTTACTAGTAATTTTTGGATTGACTTGTTCTCATGTTTGGGCATGCAACTAGCTCATAGTTCATCTTATCATCCTTAGTCTGATGGGAAAACAGAGGTGGTAAACAAGTGCTTGGAGGGATATCTTCGTTGTTTTACCTCATATAAGCAAGCGAGATGGGTCCAATGGTTACTAATGGAAGAATGGTGGTATACCACCTCCTTTCATACTTCATCTAAAGTTTCTCCTTTCTTGGCATTATATGGGTACCATCCACCATCCACCACCTCATATTTGAGAGTCCAACCAAGGGTTTTAGAAGTTGAAGAACATATTCAACACCAACAAGAGGTACTTTCTAGTCTTAGGGAGAACTTGGCCATGACACAAAACCAAATGAAGAATCTGGTAGACCAAAATTGCATTGAAATATATTTTGAAGTTAGTGATTGGGTTTTTGTTCATTTATATCCATATAAGCAAATATCCTTTCAACAACAGAAAAAGAATAAAAAGCTTTCACCTAAGTATTATGGCCCTTATAAAGTGTTACAGAAGATTGGCAGTGTAGCATAAAAATTGGAAGTTCCTTCAGCCACTCGAATACATTGAGTCTTCCATGTCTCTTGCATGAAGAAGGTAATTGGAGATAAGGTATCAGCCTAAACAATGTTACCGGAGCTTGAATAGGAGGGAAGAATCATCTTGGAACTAGAATGCATCCTTGCAAACACACACTAAGAGATTGAGGACAAGGGTCATCACTGAGTATTTGATCAAGTGGAAAAATATAGACAATGAAGACACAACTTGGGAGGATGCAAATTTCCTACAGCAACATCTAGAGCTTATCAAAATTGAAGACAATGTTGCTTCGAAGGGGAGGGGCATGTTATACCCTTAATCATATATCTTACATTGGATGTATATAGCCAACTTGTGGCTATCATAACTTCTTATCATGATGTATCTCTTTCATATATGTTATATTATCATTAGTGGGTCAGCCTTGGTGATGGCCATAACATAGAAATAGTATATATAGAGGTTAGTAGGTAGTAGTTGATCATCATATTGAGCATTTGAGTCTTATTGCATGGTTTGGAGGTTGCCCCCTCGAAGTGGCTAAGCTATTCTACTTGCATATTGTGATCATTTATCTACAATATTGTGTTCTTTGGTGTTCTCTTGCTGTTGATATTCTTATTTATCCAAGTAATTTCCTTACAGTTAAAAGGCAATATTTCATTGTGATTATTTTGTAATGGACTTATGAATTTTCTCTACGAGTGTTCATGATCTTAGCAGCATTTATCCACCCTTTAGCCTTGCTAGACATAATTATAGCAAGTTACGAATTGGTTGACTTGGATTTTTCTACTAAGCCTTGGCAAATAAATGTTTTGTGAACCATGGTTTGGTCTTAAGGACATGATTATTTAATAGTCATTATTTTAAAATTAAAAATTGAGTTATTTTGATAATTTTATTGTAATGATTAAAATGGGGCTTTGCTCAATTTATAGGAGCAATTATGTAACATTATAATTAAAAAGGCATGATTGGTGTTTAACTTAGTTTAATGAATGATTATGTTATTTGATTTAAATGCCTCCAATAGAGAGGTGAGGGTCACAGACCTGACCAAAATGTTGAGAGGGATTTATGAAGTTTGGAATTTGTTTAAAAAGGGGCTTTTGACCTTTAGGAGCTATCATTTCTATTTTTTCTTTGGCGAGCTCATGGCGACAAATTTAGTGGAAGTTTAGTATGGAGGTGGCTTTTATTATTAGATGCACACATTGTAAACTAGTAGTTTAAAAATGATAAAGCCCCTATCTGGGTACAACCGTTGCATGAGAATGAACTCATCCCGTCTAAGGGCACGAACACCATTGTTGATAATGCAAGCACTGTTTTAATTTCTCTATTATTACAGTCTTTTATGGGCATACATATAATGATGTTGGTAGGAAATGACAAGAATGGGCTTTATCTTCACCAAATATGTGGTTAAATTCTAGACAACAAATGTGAATAGTTATATGCATGAATAATTTTCTCATCTATGAAAACGTTGCACCTAGGTATATGTGTATATATACCTATATTCTTAATTAAAACCAAATACAAATGTATATATGTATATATGGTTGTGGGTACACATTTATTTTTGTGCATGGACTAATTTGGGGATTTACCTTGTTCTCTCAAAACCCTGCTGTCTTGAATGTATTTATTGTGGAAAGGAATAATAATTTGGCTTGCTGGTCTAGATGACATATTATGTTATTTTCCATTGGTTGAATAATAATGTGGCTCTCTTTCTTTCCTTGAATATGTTGGGCCATGATGGCACTTAGATGGGATGAAGTGTATGGGTGAGTTTATGTGTCTCTATCTCTAATCCCTATTATTTTGGACATGATATGAAGCGGAACAAAACAATAGTAATCTCTCTCTCTCTCTCTTTGTTTAATTCTGTTGGACAAGATGGAAATTTAATGGAATAAAGAGTATGGAAAAATGTTGTTTCTCTCTCCTAGACTGTGTTGGATGCTTTGCACATAAGTGTTTATGTAAGTATATAGGAAGGATAATCATTCGAGTTCTTTGAACTGGCCCAAAATCTAATGCATGCATATGTTAAAAGGATGGGAAAAATAATGTTTGCTAATTTACCTTGAAGAATTTATTCTTGCTGCAGTGAAGTAAGTTTAGGGGGATTGTTTATAAAAGGATTTACAAA